>OX328130.1:3207892-3237892 GCA_946811695.1 Gonocerus acuteangulatus
AGAAGGGCATGGGAAAATACTAGGTGGGAGGTCGGGAGAGTTTTTGAAAAATATTAGCGTACATAGGAGAAATGCCTTGTTTGTCTGTTTTGTAGTTTATATTGTTTTTGTTTAGGTTAATTTGTACACATTCAGAGATGATAAATAATATTATTCTTATTTGCGGTTAATTTCAACTATGATGGCAGACCTTGAATTACTAGAAATAAACTGTGGTTTTGTCCCTCATAGAGTTTACCCTGTACCTGGTGATGGTCCATCCGAGGTAATAATATCCCGAACCCTTGCACAGCCTTCTCACTCATCAGCATCCCCAGTCAGAACATTTCTTGATAATACTCGGTTCTGGTAACCTATAGATAACGGGTTATTTCTAGGTTATCTGTTTCTTGACACTGGTCCGGAGCGCCCCAGTGCCAAGAAACATTATACTTATCCATTGATTAATAACTTATAGTATGACGGGAACCTTGCTATAGTAAACGTCACAAAATTATATAATAGCGTTAATTTTGATGATAGATAATTTAGCGCAATAAAATAACTACTTATCTGCCGTCACGAAGCACGGGTATTCAGTTAGTAAGTATATATATATATATATATATATATATATACTAACTGAATACCCGTGCTTCATGACGGCAGATAAGTAGTTATTTTATTGTGCTAAATTATCTATCATATATAAATATATATATATATATATATATATATATATATATATATATATATATATACATTGAATGATAGAGTAAAGAGTGAACAGAGGGAGAGAGATAGAGATGTTGACAAAGGCTTGGGAGCATAGCTATCTGGTAGTTTCTGCTCGAATCACCACAAAACCCCGCCCAAACATCGTTCCTTCACCATGGTGATCACATCAGCACTACTGGACTGCCAGCTACCTTGTCTGTTCGGTCATTAACTTAACCTGGTCCAAAGCTCACAACGACACATCGTACACAATCGAACACATCCTTGTAGAGGTCTTCATTTTTGCAACGTCTATTTGCTGACGTATAGGGAAAACGTATCTATGTTTTGAAAAAATAGATATATGTCACAAAGTTTTTTTTTTCTTTTAGTATCTCCATTTCATTATCCAAAGCAAATAATTTTACCCTAAATTAAAATAAAAGCTTTCGAGAAAATAAATAAAGTGATGAAATTTATTAAATTTTATCATAATATTAGATGAACTTTCCTTATAGAACCCTTTTAGTCAATCGGGAAAATGGCTTCCACCTAGAACACTCACAAAAATACATACACATCTACTAATTTATATTATATAATACCATTAGCAAATAAAAGTCTGCAATAAAAACAGGCGGTTTATTTTAAAAGTTTTTTGCTCTTGTAAATGGAATATTTATGTTATCAAGACTTAGAAGAACGTTGATTTGCTTTGCTCTAAAAACTTTTATACTCCAGAAGAATCCGTACTTCAGTACAACAGTCTATATTCTAGAAGCGTCTATGCTCCAATAGGTTCTCTAATTCTGATACGTCTCTAATCCAGAAACGACTATGCTCGAGAAGCGTATCTACGTTTTACAAGTTTCCGTACTCTAGACAAGTCTATGCTTAAGAATTGTCCACGCTCTATAAGAATCTATGCTTTACCAGCGTGAATCCTCCAGAAGTGTTAAAGCTCCAGAGACTATGTTCCAAAGGCTTCTTTGCTATTGCAGATTATATGGGCTTGTAGCGTCTATGCTCCTTAAAAATGTACAACCTAAAAGCGTCTATGCACTAGAAGTGTATCTGCTCGAGAAGCGTCCCTGCTTTAGAAGTGTCCATGCTCGCGAACCGTCTCTGCTTTAGAACTGTTCATGCTCCAGAAGAGTCTCTACTTCAGGAGTTTTTATGCTCCAAAAGAGTCTCTGCTTCAGAAGTGTCTATGCTCCAAAGTGTTTATGCACTAGAAGTGTCCATGCTGCAAAAGCGTCTCTGCTTCAGAAGTGTCTATGCTCCAGAAGTGTTTATGCACTAGAAGTGTACATGCTCCAGAAGAGTCTATGCACTAGAAGTGTCCATGCTACAAAAGCGTCTCTGCTTCAGAAGTGTCTATGTTCCAAAGTGTTTATGCACTAGAAGTGTCCATGCTCCAGACGAGTCTATGCACTAGAAGTGTCCATGCTACAAAAGCGTCTCTGCTTCAGAAGTGTCTATGCTCCAAAGTGTTTATGCACTAGAAGTGTCCATGCTCCAGACGAGTCTATGCACTAGAAGTGTCCATGCTACAAAAGCGTCTCTGCTTCAGAAGTGTCTATGCTCCAAAGTGTTTATGCACTAGAAGTGTCCATGCTACAAAAGCGTCTCTGCTTCAGAATTCTCTATGCTCCAAAGTGTTTATGCACTAGAAGTGTCCATGCTCCAGAAGTGTCTACGCACCAGGAGTATATGATCTAGAAGATGCGATGCTTTCGCAACGTCAATGCTCCAAAGGGCTCTATATTCTTTAGCAGCGTCCATGTTCGAGAAGAGTTAATGCTCCAGACGTCTCTTTGTGAGTCTGGGGTACTCACATTTTAAGAATCGTCTATTCTTTAGAAGGGATTGTGCTCCGGAGGCGTTTTTTGCAACCATGTTGGCAGTAAATATTTGTTAAATTTTTTTTCTATTTTTAAACTTTTCCATTTTTACCAACTATTCTATAAATAACGACTGGCCCCGTATTCTACAATTATAACTTGTATTGTTCCCATCACTATATAAGCCCTAAGTAGACACTGAGATTGCTAAGTGTGCACACACAGACAATGGGAAGGTGTAATTGATGTCTGCTTGAATGGTAGTGGTGAGTGGAGCACTAACTCATAGTGTCCGCTCTAATGTAAGCAGTAATTAGTGTTAGTTTGGTGTGGTTTATGGTTTACACCTATCACAGAATATACAATAGAATACATTATCCTAAATGGAAAACGTTGGTAACCAAACCTGTCAAGTTTTAAAATCTTTGCAAATGATTTGACCTCTAGAAAAGATTCATTGACTTAGAAATGTTAGAATTGGAGGGACCCTCCAATTTTCAGGAAGTGCAGTTCTTCAAATCCAAATTATTAACAATTTAGAACCCTAACATCCCAAAATCTCTTTAAATCTTTTTCCTAAAAACCAAGAATAAGAAATCATCTGACATCTTGAAAGCTCACAATATCCACTCTATTGACCGAAAATATTATAATTTTCATACATTTCAGATTTCATGCTTATTTTAAATTTCTTTTTTGATGATCTATTGTCAAGTTTGTTCTTCCGTTAGCAATTTCATGGCTTTTAAGGGGGGATACTACCTAGTCCCATCAAAATCCAAGTAATTTTCTTGAAGTTATAAAGAAGAAATATATCAATGTTTTTTTTTTTTTTTTTATATCAAACGTTTCACGTTAGATGTTGAATTATAAAAAAAAAAGAAGAAAAAAGAGTTTCAACTCTTCGAAAAAAATATTGGCAGCGCTGTGTCTGACGAACGTAAATCCTCTTTTTTCACGGGCGGTAGTGTGCAGGTGGCAATTTTTAATCTAGAACGAAATAATAAAATAATTTCGCAATAAGATGGTTAAATCTAGTAAAGTACGTTGGATTTTTAAGAAATATTATTTTTTTCGAAAATGGTGAACAATTATTGATTAATAATTACGATTTATAAATAAATAATAATAATGAATACGTTAACAAAACGCTCGGAACATCATAAAATCGTTAAAATTCAATGAATCTTACGTTACTAGGAAGTATCATTCGGTAGCTGGAGTTAAAACTGATCGGGCAAAAATTGAAGACTCCAGAGTATCGCCCGATTTGAAAAACATAGTTTTCAGAAAACGACTTTAAAGTTTATCCTTCTTAATTTTTTTTTTTTTTTTTTTTTTTTTTTTTTTTTTTTTTTTTTTTTTTTTTTTTTTTTTTTTTACGGCGCATCTACATCTAGATCATTAGCGCCGACATCCAGGGTGCAGCGAGGAATTTTACCAGCGAGCCGTGGGATGATAAAATTCCTGCCGGAGGTTGGGAATCGAACCCACCATCTCCCGCTTATGAATCCAAGGCGCTAGCCATTAGACCACGGGAGACCCTCCTTCTTAAATGTTCATATTTTTCCTTTTTAATTCTTTTGTCATACTTTCTAGTAATAAATATAAAAAATTATGGGTTTTAATTTTTAGATTTATTAAAGATGGGCCGAACGTAACAATTAAAAAGTCCGACTCGCAGGAACTGCGTCATCTTAGCGCGGTTCCATTCATATCCCTAGTGTCATTTTGTATACGTAGAATAGAAACAGTTATTACTTCGTTTAGATCATTCCTAATGTAAACAACAATTAAAAAAAAAATAAATAAATAAATAAAAAAAACAAGATTGTCGGCTATGGATGAAACTATCCTAAGCAGAAATTACTCTTTCCGCCGTCCCAAGTTTCGCTCTTCGAAGACTCTACTACGAATATGTTTCTAATTTAATAAACTTGCTTTACTAACATATCCATTTTACTTTTAAATACAATTAAACAAAATAAAATTGTAAAAGAAAATGAGAAAGTAGTGTTATTTTTTAATGAACTACGGCCTCATACAACCACAACATATAATTATAATTTTAATATAGCATTTGGCTGCATTACTTCAAACAGGTAAAGTAACTGTCACCTGTCCTAGGATGCATCTTGATTTATGAAGTTCAATAAAAGCCTACCTGAAGCCTGCCTACTAACTCGACCCGGACACATGTCTGACTCTACACGGAGAATATTTACGTTTTCAGTTTTGTTACATGTTCAGAGAATTTGTATTTATTTCCCTGTTTTATTGAGAAATACATCCTCCTACTAGAAGCAATAAAATAATAACAAGAAATAAAAACAGACAAAAAGAACGGTTTAAATAAACGAAATCAATTATCGTTTATCAAACTTCTATGTTTTATGCACTTATTTCTCCGATTGACATCGCCTAATCAAAACTTTCTTTAGAACCTTTTTTAAAAAGCATTTAGTAAGCTTTCGAATGGTAACCTTCAGTTTACCAAATTCTCTACCGTTTTCGAGATATTAAGGAAAGTATACGAAGTTCCCTAAGCTTTTCATCCCTATTAATAAATTATTTTAATCTAACCCTTCCTTAACTCCACACGTAACCACATTTTCAACATACTAGTTTTGATGAAATTAAAACATGCAGAAAATGTTTCAACTGAATCCCATGATTCTAAGTACCAAAACCAAAAACTTTATTCGACAACTATTTTTCCAATTTTCTCGAAAACGGTTAAAGATATCGCCTTAAAAATGGTTTCATTTTTAACTTACAATTATTAAGTTAAAATAACAAGCAGTGAAAAAAAACTGCGGGAAACACACAAAGAGATCCGTTTAAATAAACGAAACTAACTAACTAAGTTTTAAGCACTTATTTCTCCTAATGTTACGACCCCATCAAACATTTCTTCAAAACATTTTTTGTAGATAATTTAGTAAGCTTTCGACCTGTTACATTTCACTGGTTTTCGAGATATTAAGGAAAATATACGAAGGGGGCCTAATAGATATTCATTTCGCAAGATTCCGCATAAATAAAATATCGTTTCTAATTATACGTATCCTGTTTTATTGACAAATACATTTGACTACTATAAGCAATTACAAACACAAGAGAATATGCCAAAGAACTCGGAGTAGGAGCCTCGACAGTTCCAAGACATTTGAGGAAATCGGCAAATCCAAAACTGACATTTCATACGGTACAGCCTGATATATTTCTAACAATGAATTGTTTTTCTTATTTTAATTACGCTGTTTTATTGTCAAATACATTATGCAACTATAAGCAATGAAAAAATAACAAGGAATAAAAACAAACAAAAAGAACCGTTCGAATAAACGAAATCAATTACTTCAAAGTTTAAGCACTTATTTCTCCAATTGACATCGCCTAATCAAAAATTGTTTCAGAATCTTTTTTGTAGAACATTTAGTGAACTTTTCATGGTAACCCTCCGTTTACCAATATTCCCAACCGTTTCCGAGATATTAGGGAAAGTATACGAAGTTCCTAAAACTTTTCATGTCTCTTAATAAAATATTTTATTCTAATTCTACCTTAACTCCAATCGTAACCAAAATTTACACATCTTTGTATGTATGGAATTTAAACATGTAGAAAATATTTCAACTGAATCACATGATTCTAAGTAACCAAAACAAAAAGTTGATTTTATATATATATATATATATATATATATATATATATATATATATATATATATATATATATATATATACATACAAATTTGAACCACCGTTATTTTCAGTCTCTAGGGGTTCTGAAACGCGGAATTTTCTAGTCGGCACTTCCGCATTGTTTCATGAGATTAACCTTATAAGCGGGTTTCCTCCTCATGAAAGGAGGGAGGAACCGCGCTAAAAGGGACTAATAGAAGCTCGCTCAAAAAATTATCTTCAAATCAGCACCGCGTTCACTCGGCATAAGGATTTCACTCGGAAAATCGTATTTTTTGCCCATTTTAAAATATTTTCTTCACATAAACACTCTTGGATAACATTTTTAATTAGTTAAGGAAGATTATTAGGCTATAACAAATGGTTACAAGACAGTATTACCCCTTAACGGAATTACCACCAAATATTCCGCCTAGTCCTTTAATGAGGTGTCTAGGGAGATATTACAGGAGAATGTCCTGAACTCAGGGTGTAGGTAAGCTTCAACGAAACGAGGAAGCAGAGAATCCTAGCTTTCATAAGCTTTCGAGATATTCGGCCTTTTCATCCAATACAACCACAGGAAATTAATCCACTTAGAAAGGATTTTCTCTGGAGACGCTTCTATTCCTCAATCCTCGAATCTCAATATCTTTCTGAGGCTTTGGGGAGTTTTCAATAACGTATAATAAGTCTAAGAGATATCCAAGCTTAGCAAGAAATTAGTTTAACAGTGTAGTGAAACTTTACTCATACATATATATATATATATATATATATATATATATATATATATATATATGTGTATATACACCCTACAAAAGACCAGGTACTGCGCATACGCTGCATCCAGTCCATGTGTGGGACGGCCTAGCTCCCCTCCAGCCACACCCCTTCTGATTCTTTTGTTTGCGGGTGGCTCATAGGCAACTGGCTCAGAAGGGCAGATACTCTAGAGGTATCTAATTCTTGACAACACGGCACACTAAGGAGATATTGTGGTCAGAACTATGCTCCGGCCGCCCTACTTTTCCCCTTTGCAGGTATCCATTAATTTAGCTCTCTGTTAGAAAGCGTGGCTACAAGTGTAGCCACGTCTATGCTTATACGCCCGTAACATGCGAATGCTTTGACAGGTAGCTTTTGGCTGACTAGTACCTTCCTAGGGAGGATTTATCTATAACTCATCATACAAGTAACTTAGAAACTGCTTACAATAGCTTCATAATTCCTAGTGTTACAGGTGTAGTCAACGCGGTCAACAGTATCACAATATCGTGAATTATCACAGGTAGCTTTTGGCTGACTAGTACCTTCCTAGGGAGGATTTATCTATAACTCATCATACAAGTAACTTAGAAACTGCTTAGAATAGCTTCATAATTCCTAGTGTTACAGGTGTAGTCAACGCGGTCAACAGTATCACAATGTCGTGAATTATCACAGGTAGCTTTTGGCTGACTAGTACCTTCCTAGGGAGGGTTTATCTATAACTCATCATACAAGTAACTTAGAAACTGCTTACAATAGCTTCATAATTCCTAGAGTGTTACAGGTGTAGTCAACGCGGTCAACAGTATAACAATGTCGTGAATTATCACAGGTAGCTTTTGGCTGACTAGTACCTTCCTAGGGAGGATTTATCTATAACTCATCATACAAGTAAGTTAGAAACTGCTTACAATAGCTTCATAATTCCTAGAGTGTTACAGGTGTAGTCAACGCGGTCAACAGTATAACAATGTCGTGAATTATCACAGGTAGCTTTTGGCTGACTAGTACCTTCCTAGGGAGGATTTATCTATAACTCATCATACAAGTAACTTAGAAACTCCTTACAATAGCTTCATAATTCCTAGAGTGTTACAGGTGTAGTCAACGCGGTCAACAGTATCACAATATCGTGAATTATCACAGGTAGCTTTTGGCTGACTAGTACCTTCCTAGGGAGGATTTATCGATAACTCATCATACAAAAAACTTAGAAACTGCTTACAATAGCTTCATAATTCCTAGTGTTACAGGTGTAGTCAACGCGGTCAACAGTATCACAATATCGTGAATTATCACAGGTAGCTTTTGGCTGACTAGTACCTTCCTAGGGAGGATTTATCTATAACTCATCATACAAGTAACTTAGAAACTGCTTACAATAGCTTCATAATTCCTAGTGTTACAGGTGTAGTCAACGCGGTCAACAGTATCACAATGTCGTGAATTATCACAGGTAGCTTTTGGCTGACTAGTACCTTCCTAGGGAGGGTTTATCTATAACTCATCATACAAGTAACTTAGAAACTGCTTACAATAGCTTCATAATTCCTAGAGTGTTACAGGTGTAGTCAACGCGGTCAACATTATAACAATGTCGTGAATTATCACAGGTAGCTTTTGGCTGACTAGTACCTTCCTAGGGAGGATTTATCTATAACTCATCATACAAGTAAGTTAGAAACTGCTTACAATAGCTTCATAATTCCTAGAGTGTTACAGGTGTAGTCAACGCGGTCAACAGTATAACAATGTCGTGAATTATCACAGGTAGCTTTTGGCTGACTAGTACCTTCCTAGGGAGGATTTATCTATAACTCATCATACAAGTAACTTAGAAACTCCTTACAATAGCTTCATAATTCCTAGAGTGTTACAGGTGTAGTCAACGCGGTCAACAGTATCACAATATCGTGAATTATCACAGGTAGCTTTTGGCTGACTAGTACCTTCCTAGGGAGGATTTATCTATAACTCATCATACAAGTAACTTAGAAACTGCTTACAATAGCTTCATAATTCCTAGTGTTACAGGTGTAGTCAACGCGGTCAACAGTATCACAATGTCGTGAATTATCACAGGTAGCTTTTGGCTGACTAGTACCTTCCTAGGGAGGGTTTATCTATAACTCATCATACAAGTAACTTAGAAACTGCTTACAATAGCTTCATAATTCCTAGAGTGTTACAGGTGTAGTCAACGCGGTCAACAGTATAACAATGTCGTGAATTATCACAGGTAGATTTTGGCTGACTAGTACCTTCCTAGGGAGGATTTATCTATAACTCATCATACAAGTAAGTTAGAAACTGCTTACAATAGCTTCATAATTCCCAGAGTGTTACAGGTGTAGTCAACGCGGTCAACAGTATAACAATGTCGTGAATTATCACAGGTAGCTTTTGGCTGACTAGTACCTTCCTAGGGAGGATTTATCTATAACTCATCATACAAGTAACTTAGAAACTCCTTACAATAGCTTCATAATTCCTAGAGTGTTACAGGTGTAGTCAACGCGGTCAACAGTATCACAATATCGTGAATTATCACAGGTAGCTTTTGGCTGACTAGTACCTTCCTAGGGAGGATTTATCTATAACTCATCATACAAGTAACTTAGAAACTGCTTACAATAGCTTCATAATTCCTAGTGTTACAGGTGTAGTCAACGCGGTCAACAGTATCACAATGTCGTGAATTATCACAGGTAGCTTTTGGCTGACTAGTACCTTCCTAGGGAGGGTTTATCTATAACTCATCATACAATTAACTTAGAAACTGCTTACAATAGCTTCATAATTCCTAGAGTGTTACAGGTGTAGTCAACGCGGTCAACAGTATAACAATGTCGTGAATTATCACAGGTAGCTTTTGGCTGACTAGTACCTTCCTAGGGAGGATTTATCTATAACTCATCATACAAGTAACTTAGAAACTCCTTACAATAGCTTCATAATTCCTAGAGTGTTACAGGTGTAGTCAACGCGGTCAACAGTATAACAATGTCGTGAATTATCACAGGTAGATTTTGGCTGACTAGTACCTTCCTAGGGAGGATTTATCTATAACTCATCATACAAGTAAGTTAGAAACTGCTTACAATAGCTTCATAATTCCTAGTGTTACAGGTGTAGTCAACGCGGTCAACAGTATCACAATGTCGTGAATTATCACAGGTAGCTTTTGGCTGACTAGTACCTTCCTAGGGAGGATTTATCTATAACTCATCATACAAGTAACTTAGAAACTCCTTACAATAGCTTCATAATTCCTAGTGTTACAGGTGTAGTCAACGCGGTCAACAGTATCACAATATCGTGAATTATCACAGGTAGATTTTGGCTGACTAGTACCTTCCTAGGGAGGATTTATCTATAACTCATCATACAAGTAACTTAGAAACTGCTTACAATAGCTTCATAATTCCTAGTGTTACAGGTGTAGTCAACGCGGTCAACAGTATCACAATGTCGTGAATTATCACAGGTAGCTTTTGGCTGACTAGTACCTTCCTAGGGAGGGTTTATCTATAACTCATCATACAAGTAACTTAGAAACTGCTTACAATAGCTTCATAATTCCTAGAGTGTTACAGGTGTAGTCAACGCGGTCAACATTATAACAATGTCGTGAATTATCACAGGTAGCTTTTGGCTGACTAGTACCTTCCTAGGGAGGATTTATCTATAACTCATCATACAAGTAAGTTAGAAACTGCTTACAATAGCTTCATAATTCCTAGAGTGTTACAGGTGTAGTCAACGCGGTCAACAGTATAACAATGTCGTGAATTATCACAGGTAGCTTTTGGCTGACTAGTACCTTCCTAGGGAGGATTTATCTATAACTCATCATACAAGTAACTTAGAAACTCCTTACAATAGCTTCATAATTCCTAGAGTGTTACAGGTGTAGTCAACGCGGTCAACAGTATCACAATATCGTGAATTATCACAGGTAGCTTTTGGCTGACTAGTACCTTCCTAGGGAGGATTTATCTATAACTCATCATACAAGTAACTTAGAAACTGCTTACAATAGCTTCATAATTCCTAGTGTTACAGGTGTAGTCAACGCGGTCAACAGTATCACAATGTCGTGAATTATCACAGGTAGCTTTTGGCTGACTAGTACCTTCCTAGGGAGGGTTTATCTATAACTCATCATACAAGTAACTTAGAAACTGCTTACAATAGCTTCATAATTCCTAGAGTGTTACAGGTGTAGTCAACGCGGTCAACAGTATAACAATGTCGTGAATTATCACAGGTAGATTTTGGCTGACTAGTACCTTCCTAGGGAGGATTTATCTATAACTCATCATACAAGTAAGTTAGAAACTGCTTACAATAGCTTCATAATTCCCAGAGTGTTACAGGTGTAGTCAACGCGGTCAACAGTATAACAATGTCGTGAATTATCACAGGTAGCTTTTGGCTGACTAGTACCTTCCTAGGGAGGATTTATCTATAACTCATCATACAAGTAACTTAGAAACTCCTTACAATAGCTTCATAATTCCTAGAGTGTTACAGGTGTAGTCAACGCGGTCAACAGTATCACAATATCGTGAATTATCACAGGTAGCTTTTGGCTGACTAGTACCTTCCTAGGGAGGATTTATCTATAACTCATCATACAAGTAACTTAGAAACTGCTTACAATAGCTTCATAATTCCTAGTGTTACAGGTGTAGTCAACGCGGTCAACAGTATCACAATGTCGTGAATTATCACAGGTAGCTTTTGGCTGACTAGTACCTTCCTAGGGAGGGTTTATCTATAACTCATCATACAAGTAACTTAGAAACTGCTTACAATAGCTTCATAATTCCTAGAGTGTTACAGGTGTAGTCAACGCGGTCAACAGTATAACAATGTCGTGAATTATCACAGGTAGCTTTTGGCTGACTAGTACCTTCCTAGGGAGGATTTATCTATAACTCATCATACAAGTAAGTTAGAAACTGCTTACAATAGCTTCATAATTCCTAGAGTGTTACAGGTGTAGTCAACGCGGTCAACAGTATAACAATGTCTTGAATTATCACAGGTAGCTTTTGGCTGACTAGTACCTTCCTAGGGAGGATTTATCTATAACTCATCATACAAGTAACTTAGAAACTGCTTACAATAGCTTCATAATTCCTAGAGTGTTACAGGTGTAGTCAACGCGGTCAACAGTATAACAATGTCGTGAATTATCACAGGTAGCTTTTGGCTGACTAGTACCTTCCTAGGGAGGATTTATCTATAACTCATCATACAAGTAACTTAGAAACTCCTTACAATAGCTTCATAATTCCTAGAGTATTACAGGTGTAGTCAACGCGGTCAACAGTATAACAATGTCGTGAATTATCACAGGTAGCTTTTGGCTGACTAGTACCTTCCTAGGGAGGATTTATCTATAACTCATCATACAAGTAAGTTAGAAACTGCTTACAATAGCTTCATAATTCCTAGTGTTACAGGTGTAGTCAACGCGGTCAACAGTATCACAATGTCGTGAATTATCACAGGTAGCTTTTGGCTGACTAGTACCTTCCTAGGGAGGATTTATCTATAACTCATCATACAAGTAACTTAGAAACTCCTTACAATAGCTTCATAATTCCTAGTGTTACAGGTGTAGTCAACGCGGTCAACAGTATCACAATATCGTGAATTATCACAGGTAGATTTTGGCTGACTAGTACCTTCCTAGGGAGGATTTATCTATAACTCATCATACAAGTAACTTAGAAACTGCTTACAATAGCTTCATAATTCCTAGTGTTACAGGTGTAGTCAACGCGGTCAACAGTATCACAATGTCGTGAATTATCACAGGTAGCTTTTGGCTGACTAGTACCTTCCTAGGGAGGGTTTATCTATAACTCATCATACAAGTAACTTAGAAACTGCTTACAATAGCTTCATAATTCCTAGAGTGTTACAGGTGTAGTCACCGCGGTCAACATTATAACAATGTCGTGAATTATCACAGGTAGCTTTTGGCTGACTAGTACCTTCCTAGGGAGGATTTATCTATAACTCATCATACAAGTAAGTTAGAAACTGCTTACAATAGCTTCATAATTCCTAGAGTGTTACAGGTGTAGTCAACGCGGTCAACAGTATAACAATGTCGTGAATTATCACAGGTAGCTTTTGGCTGACTAGTACCTTCCTAGGGAGGATTTATCTATAACTCATCATACAAGTAACTTAGAAACTCCTTACAATAGCTTCATAATTCCTAGAGTGTTACAGGTGTAGTCAACGCGGTCAACAGTATCACAATATCGTGAATTATCACAGGTAGCTTTTGGCTGACTAGTACCTTCCTAGGGAGGATTTATCTATAACTCATCATACAAGTAACTTAGAAACTGCTTACAATAGCTTCATAATTCCTAGTGTTACAGGTGTAGTCAACGCGGTCAACAGTATCACAATGTCGTGAATTATCACAGGTAGCTTTTGGCTGACTAGTACCTTCCTAGGGAGGGTTTATCTATAACTCATCATACAAGTAACTTAGAAACTGCTTACAATAGCTTCATAATTCCTAGAGTGTTACAGGTGTAGTCAACGCGGTCAACAGTATAACAATGTCGTGAATTATCACAGGTAGATTTTGGCTGACTAGTACCTTCCTAGGGAGGATTTATCTATAACTCATCATACAAGTAAGTTAGAAACTGCTTACAATAGCTTCATAATTCCCAGAGTGTTACAGGTGTAGTCAACGCGGTCAACAGTATAACAATGTCGTGAATTATCACAGGTAGCTTTTGGCTGACTAGTACCTTCCTAGGGAGGATTTATCTATAACTCATCATACAAGTAACTTAGAAACTCCTTACAATAGCTTCATAATTCCTAGAGTGTTACAGGTGTAGTCAACGCGGTCAACAGTATCACAATATCGTGAATTATTACAGGTAGCTTTTGGCTGACTAGTACCTTCCTAGGGAGGATTTATCTATAACTCATCATACAAGTAACTTAGAAACTGCTTACAATAGCTTCATAATTCCTAGTGTTACAGGTGTAGTCAACGCGGTCAACAGTATCACAATGTCGTGAATTATCACAGGTAGCTTTTGGCTGACTAGTACCTTCCTAGGGAGGGTTTATCTATAACTCATCATACAAGTAACTTAGAAACTGCTTACAATAGCTTCATAATTCCTAGAGTGTTACAGGTGTAGTCAACGCGGTCAACAGTATAACAATGTCGTGAATTATCACAGGTAGCTTTTGGCTGACTAGTACCTTCCTAGGGAGGATTTATCTATAACTCATCATACAAGTAAGTTAGAAACTGCTTACAATAGCTTCATAATTCCTAGAGTGTTACAGGTGTAGTCAACGCGGTCAACAGTATAACAATGTCGTGAATTATCACAGGTAGCTTTTGGCTGACTAGTACCTTCCTAGGGAGGATTTATCTATAACTCATCATACAAGTAACTTAGAAACTGCTTACAATAGCTTCATAATTCCTAGAGTGTTACAGGTGTAGTCAACGCGGTCAACAGTATAACAATGTCGTGAATTATCACAGGTAGCTTTTGGCTGACTAGTACCTTCCTAGGGAGGATTTATCTATAACTCATCATACAAGTAACTTAGAAACTCCTTACAATAGCTTCATAATTCCTAGAGTATTACAGGTGTAGTCAACGCGGTCAACAGTATAACAATGTCGTGAATTATCACAGGTAGCTTTTGGCTGACTAGTACCTTCCTAGGGAGGGTTTATCTATAACTCATCATACAATTAACTTAGAAACTGCTTACAATAGCTTCATAATTCCTAGAGTGTTACAGGTGTAGTCAACGCGGTCAACAGTATAACAATGTCGTGAATTATCACAGGTAGCTTTTGGCTGACTAGTACCTTCCTAGGGAGGATTTATCTATAACTCATCATACAAGTAACTTAGAAACTCCTTACAATAGCTTCATAATTCCTAGAGTGTTACAGGTGTAGTCAACGCGGTCAACAGTATAACAATGTCGTGAATTATCACAGGTAGATTTTGGCTGACTAGTACCTTCCTAGGGAGGATTTATCTATAACTCATCATACAAGTAAGTTAGAAACTGCTTACAATAGCTTCATAATTCCCAGAGTGTTACAGGTGTAGTCAACGCGGTCAACAGTATAACAATGTCGTGAATTATCACAGGTAGCTTTTGGCTGACTAGTACCTTCCTAGGGAGGATTTATCTATAACTCATCATACAAGTAACTTAGAAACTGCTTACAATAGCTTCATAATTCCTAGAGTGTTACAGGTGTAGTCAACGCGGTCAACAGTATAACAATGTCGTGAATTATCACAGGTAGCTTTTGGCTGACTAGTACCTTCCTAGGGAGGATTTATCTATAACTCATCATACAAGTAACTTAGAAACTCCTTACAATAGCTTCATAATTCCTAGAGTATTACAGGTGTAGTCAACGCGGTCAACAGTATAACAATGTCGTGAATTATCACAGGTAGCTTTTGGCTGACTAGTACCTTCCTAGGGAGGGTTTATCTATAACTCATCATACAATTAACTTAGAAACTGCTTACAATAGCTTCATAATTCCTAGAGTGTTACAGGTGTAGTCAACGCGGTCAACAGTATAACAATGTCGTGAATTATCACAGGTAGCTTTTGGCTGACTAGTACCTTCCTAGGGAGGGTTTATCTATAACTCATCATACAAGTAACTTAGAAACTGCTTACAATAGCTTCATAATTCCTAGAGTGTTACAGGTGTAGTCAACGCGGTCAACAGTATAACAATGTCGTGAATTATCACAGGTAGCTTTTGGCTGACTAGTACCTTCCTAGGGAGGGTTTATCTATAACTCATCATACAATTAACTTAGAAACTGCTTACAATAGCTTCATAATTCCTAGAGTGTTACAGGTGTAGTCAACGCGGTCAACAGTATCACAATATCGTGAATTATCGCAGGTAGATTTTGGCTGACTAGTACCTTCCTAGGGAGGATTTATCTATAACTCATCATACAAGTAACTTAGAAACTGCTTACAATAGCTTCATAATTCCTAGAGTGTTACAGGTGTAGTCAACGCGGTCAACAGTATAACAATGTCGTGAATTATCACAATGTCGTTTTTATTATTTTTCTTTGCTTTCGAATTGTTTTTTTTTATTTGTTAAATGGGGTTTCCTTAAAGTTAATTTAGTTCTGTGCAGTGCATAAGAGATCCAGCTTTTCATATCAATAGTTGCGTGACTTTTCATCGGCACGAGGAGAAATACTTGGAAGACTTAGGAAAACATATTGTTCGCGAAAAAGATCAAAACTCAGGTTCTGGACCCAGACATAATCACGTTTTATAACATAATCACGTTGATATGCTTAACCAAAATATTTGAAAATAAATAGTGTCTCGCACTGCATATCATAGCAACTTGAATGCCAAAACTAGCAAAAGCTATTGTCTAGAAAATATTAGAAAGAATTAGTAAAACCACAGATAGAAAAAAATTCAAATATTCCAAATATACCGAAAAATTCTAATCGAAAAGCGAAAAAATTCTTGAATCTATCAGAAGAACCACCCAATATTCATTCTAAATCCTTTGAAACTAGGAAACATATAAAAAAAGATAATTAAAAGTTCTGGTAAGTGTGTTTATAATAAGTCCTGAGAGCATTCAGAATCTTGACACAAATGAAAAAAATGCCATTTGTAAAAATTTTGCCAATTGAAAAAAATGCATTCATTTAAGAAAAAATATAAAAATATCATAATAATAGAAAATGCACTTAGCCAATGAACGGTGTGATAACGGTGTAAAAAAAAAAAAAAAAAAAAAAAAAAAAAAAAAAAAAAAAAAAAAAAAAAAAAAAAAAAAAAAAAAAAAAAAAAAAAAGAGACTGTAAGTACCAGTAATATTTTGTCTGGAATGTAAATAAGTCAGTGAACCGTGTGAGTGGGCAAAGAATACTGCGCCATGCGTCATTATTACGACCCGGGGGGGCCGGGACTTTGCGATGGGGGAGGGGGAGGAAGAAAAAACGGGGTAAACAATGCATGACCGCTATTACAGTGAACAATTCAGGAAATCACCGAGGCTCGGCAGAAATACAGCTTCATGGAGTACCTCAGTGATATATTGTTAAGCCCATTGCTGTTTTATATTTTTCAACTTCTTCCTCTAAAGGATTGTTTCATTTATCAGGGAATCCTTTGCAAAGTGTCTGATGATTGTTCTCGTATTTGATATGAGAGTATTAAAAACCGTTGAAGGTGTTTTATAATTTGTTAAAACTAGAGTAAGAAAGGTTCATCACGCTGGGGGTGCATAACTAGAGTAAGAAAGGTTCATCACGCTGGGGGTGCATAACTAAGAGTAAGAAAGGTTCATCACGTTGGAAGTGCATAACTAGAGTAAGAAAGGTTCATCACGCTGGGGGTGCATAACTAAGAGTAAGAAAGGTTCATCACGCTGGAAGTGCATAACTAGAGTAAGAAAGGTTCATCACGCTGGAGGTGCATAACTAGAGTAAGAAAGGTTCATCACACTGGAAGTGCATAACTAGAGTAAGAAAGGTTCATCACGCTGGGGGTGCATAACTAAGAGTAAGAAAGGTTCATCACGCTGGAGGTGCATAACTAGAGTAAGAAAGGTTCATCACGCTGGGGGTGCATAATTAAGAGTAAGAAAGGTTCATCACGCTGAAGGTGCATGACTAGAGTAAGACAGGTTCATCACGCTGGAAGTGCATAACTAGAGTAAGAAAGGTTCATCACGCTGTGGGTGCATAACTAAGAGTAAGAAAGATTCATCACGCTGGAGGTGCATAACTAGAGTAAGAAAGGTTCATCACGCTGGAGGTGCATAACTAGAGTAAGAAAGGTTCATCACGCTGGAGGTGCATAACTAGAGTAAGAAAGGTTCATCACGCTGGGGGTGCATAACTAAGAGTAAGAAAGGTTCATCACGCTGAAGGTGCATAACTAGAGTAAGACAGGTTCATCACGCTGGAGGTGCATAACTAGAGTAAGAAAGGTTCATCACGCTGGAGGTGCATAACTAGAGTAAGAAAGGTTCATCACGCAGGAGGTGCATAACTAGAGTAAGAAAGGTTCATCACGCAGGAGGTGCATAACTAGAGTAAGAAAGGTTCATCACGCTGGAGGTGCATAACTAGAGTAAGAAAGGTTCATCACGCAGGAGGTGCATAACTAGAGTAAGAAAGGTTCATCACGCAGGAGGTGCATAACTAGAGTAAGAAAGGTTTATCACGCTGGGGGTGCATAACTAAGAGTAAGAAAGGTTCATCACGCTGAAGGTGCATAACTAGAGTAAGACAGGTTCATCACGCTGGAGGTGCATAACTAGAGTAAGAAAGGTTCATCACGCTGGAGGTGCATAACTAGAGTAAGAAAGGTTCATCACGCTGGATGTGCATAACTAGAGTAAGAAAGGTTCATCACGCTGGAGGTGCACAACTAGAGTAAGAAAGGTTCATCACGCTGGAAGTGCATAACTAGAGTAAGAAAGGTTCATCACGCTGGAGGTGCATAACTAGAGTAAGAAAGGTTCATCACGCTGGAGGTGCATAACTAGAGTAAGAAAGGTGCATCACGCAGGAGGTGCATAACTAGAGTAAGAAAGGTTCATCACGCTGGAGGTGCATAACTAGAGTAAGAAAGGTTCATCACGCAGGAGGTGCATAAGTATTTCTCACAAAGATGATTGAGATGATAAGTGAGATGCTAACCCCACAATTTATTATAAATACAAATAAATAGTTTTTCACTTTAAAATTGATTAATAACTGATGAATAAATTACACATTATTAACATAATTTTCCTCGAGAGTAAACCCCAAATTTTAAAGGACCAATTTCACCTTTGTTTTACAAAAGATTCTTTTCGTTAGAAAGGCAAGGTATCTACTGAATAATGGTGAAAGGAGTTATTCATGCTGTTTCAGGTTTAGAAAAGCTGTCAGCCCTTTCTTAGAACCAGTAACTGGAGCAGGTAGAATGTTCTTCTCAATAATAATGGAATCTCCTTTATTTTTTATTTTGGAGGTATTTATTAAAGTCGAATGCTATTTTCTTTTGACTCTGAATGAGAATATCTTACAAGTATTTATCTCTCTCACTCCCTCCCCCTCTCTCTCTCTCTCTCTCTCTCTCTCTCTCTCTCTCTCACTCTCTCTCTCTCTCTCTCTCTCTCTATGTCTCTCTATGTATACATATATATATATATAGATGCTAAGTTGAAAACTAAGATGTTGTAGGTAGTTGGTAACAGCTTATTAAGTCTTCAATAGTTTTGTATTTTGTATTACATTTTTGTTGTGGAAACGTTTCGGCTATAAGCCATTACCGTTTCGGCTATAAGCCATTTCGATCAATCGGTCTTCATAAGAGGACACGAGGACCTCGATTGGTATACAGAAGGTCGAACCCTTTATACCGTAGGGTTGTCCAAATACTGACCCTACAGCACACCTCGGACATAGTAAAGTCAATTTTAACCCCAATCCGTATAATTAATTTCATTTCTTTGTGTCTGATTACACTGGTATACAAAAGTGTACATTTTTTATGCCTCAAAAGATCTATATAGCATTTCTTGTAGATCTCAATGCCCACGATCATGAGGTGCCTCCCGTTTTTTTTGTATAGCCCTCAAAATTTTAGAAAATTGGGAAAATGAAAAACATCGTTTTTCATCGAAAAATGTAAATTCCAGAGTATTGATTTCTCTTTAAAACGCCTTAAAACCCATTAAAATGCTTTGAGCATATCTAGAGATATAGGACTTCAAAGGCCGTTTCAAAAACTATAATAGCTTTACTTCGAAGAAGTTTTAATGTAAAAAAATCATCTACAATCAGATTTCTTCTATCTTATGTAAATTTTAAGGAAATTCTAAATTAATTAAACAAAAATAATGACTAGAAAGATCCATGGATCAATGAATTCAGGACGCCAACTGCAGTCATGTTTTTTTTTTTTTATTAATTTCAAATTTGCTTACAAATTAGATGATTTAGAAGAAATGTGATTGTAGATATTTTTGCTGCATTAAAAATTCTTCGAAGTCAAGTAAGGCAACATTACATTGCAAATTTATGACAATTTTCTGGCAAGTTATTGCCTTTGAAGTCGTATATCTCTGGATATGCACTACGGATTTTATTGGGTGTCAAGATGTTTTATTGAGAATTTAATTCTCGACAATTTAAATATTTCGATGAAAAACGATGTTTTCTGTTTTCCAGTTATCTAAGAATTTGAGGGCGGGGCAGAAAAACGGTTGGCTCCTCAAAAATGTGGGCATCGAGATCTACAAGAAATGCTATAAAGAACTCTTAGGAAAATTTCGTTGTAGACAAGTGTTATGTAATTTTTTGGGTGCTACAACATCTGGAAAGGATCGACAGAATATAAATTACGTTTTGATCCTATTTTCGGTTTCTAATACGCCCTATGACTGCGGCCTGCGAAACTTGAATCGGATCTAAAAGGGACAATAATTTATTATTGACCAGAGAATCATCCTCACCCGAAAAAATAATAATATTTGCAGAAAGAATGGAACTTGACTCTTTTACATTAATTCGAATTGAAACCATAATCCTTAAAAGGAGGAGAGGGGTGGGGGTGAACAAAGTAAAACTACATTGAAATGGTTTAAACATTTGAAGTAAAAGGTTTCAGGGGCTTAGAGAGCTTCGGCCTTTAAGCTTCTAAGCCCGTCACCGACTCTCCTGCTTCGTCCGGCTAAAAGCTTCAGAATTTTCGTTCCGACGGGAAAAAAAAAACAAACAACTTTTGTTTGTTTTTTTTGGTTCTCGAATATAACACGGGTGTATTCGAAATAAAATCCCCGTCTAGCTGTAGCTCAGTAATCTAACCACATTCATCGATAAAATAAACATACAAATATATTTTCTTTTAGAGTGGTTATAATAATTTGTGGAAGATCGCAGGTCATCCTAAGAATTATTTCTATCAATGAACGAATTCGGCTGACATCTTGGCTGTCTAAGTTAAACTACTAAAAGTGTTTTCGAAAACTAATTGCTTGTATTGTTGACATCGAAATATTCCTTCCTCATATTCCATTAACACAGGAATAGCAAAGATTCGAATATTAGCGAATACCTTATGAATATTTGTTAATATCATACTTGAACTTTTCATATAAATTTCGAAATGCTCAATTGCCATGAAAGTTATTAAGAATCAGAGACGAATGTTTCATTTATTTTGATATTCTATTAACATAATGGATTTTATATTAATTTGAGTTCTGTTACGAGAACTAAGGTCTCTCGTCCACTGGAACCGAAAAGCAGCGAACTGCGAAGCAACGAGTTCGGACGAATGCCTCTCGTCCATTGTCTCAGAATTCCTCCGAATTCGCAGAAGACTTGATGGCTCGTACTCATAGTCCATTTTCAGCCATGACTTTTCGCACTCCCAGCAGAATGGGATTGGTTCGTACTTCGGACGAAAACGGACGAACGATACGGGCCCAATGGACGCGGTACATGATGGAACCACGTGTTTGGATTGTTCTTTCGTTTTCGTCCGAATTCGGACGAATTCATTTCGCAGCGTTTCGGTTCCAGTGGACGAGAGGCCTTAGCAATCACAAAAAAGAACTGTTATGCTATTTGTATTTTTGTGCTCTAGGTACTATTTAAGAAAAAAAAAAATATGTATTTGTACGTTGGTCAATATACATCGCCTAGAGTATTAAGTTTCTTAATCTTCAGAATCCATTCCTCGCATTTTCTTGGCTCTATTAGAATGAAAAATATGGCAAAGTGAAAATTAGGGATTCAGGTACACATGCATCGGTAAATTTCTGCCAATAGCATAGAGAACCTGTCTTAAAATCGATATCTCGGAATCGAAAAAACCTTCACATAGTGGTGAGTGTCTGAAACTTCGAACCTTAGGTTTTTTTTTTTTTCAAAAAAAGTCTATGATTATAATGGAAATGCTCATCCTAAATGTCGGACTTGTGTATAATGTCCAATTCTTTCGGTGTGTGAATGGCCTGTGGATTCTCCAACGTTTCGTCACAAGTGATGAAAAATTGAAACGGAAGTGTCGTTGTCGGTCACGTGACCGAATATGAATTTCGGTAAATACTAACATTTTCGGTTTGGTAAATACTAACACTTTCGGTTTGGTAAGTACTAACACTTTCGGTTTGGTAAATACTAAGACTTTTGGTTTGGTAAATACTAACACTTTCGGTTTGGTAAGTACTAACACTTTCGGTTTGGTAAATACTAACACTTTCGATTTGGTAAGTACTAACACTTTCGGTTTGGTAAACAATAACACTTTCGGTTCGGTAAATACTAACACTTTCGGTTTGGTAAATACTAACACTTTCGGTTTGGTAAATACTAAGACTTTCGGTTTGGTAAATACTAACACTTTCGGTTTGGTAAATACTAACACTTTCGGTTTGGTAAATACTAACACTTTCGGTTTGGTAAACACTAACACTTTCGGTTTGGTAAATATTAACACTTTCGAGGGGTCTCTCGTAGTCTAGTGGCTAGCGCGCTGGATTCATAAGCGGGAGATGGTGGGTTCGATTCCCACCTCCGGCAGGAATTTTCTCATCTCAAGGCTCGCAGGGAAAATTCCTCGCTGCGCCTTGGATGTCGGCGCTAATGACTTAGAAGTAGATGCGCCGTAAAAAAAAAAAAAAAAAAAAAAAAAAAAAAAAAAAAAAAAAAAAAAAAAAAAAAAAAAAAAAATCAACACTTTCGGTTTGGTAAATACTAAGACTTTTGGTTTGGTAAATTTTTTTTTTTTTTTTTTTTTTTTTTTTTTTTTTTTTTTTTTTTTTTTTTTTTTTTTTTTTTTTTTTTTTTTTTTTTTACGGCGCATCTACATCTAGGTCATTAGCGCCGACATCCAGGGTGTAGCGAGGAATTTTACCAGCGAGCCGTGGGATGATAAAATTCCTGCCGGAGGTTGGGAATCGAACCCACCATCTCCTGCTTATGAATCCAAGGCGCTAGCCATTAGACCACAGGAGACCCCGGTTTGGTAAATACTAACACTTTCGGTTTGGTAAGTACTAACACTTTCGGTTTGGTAAATACTAACACTTTCGGTTTGGTAAGTACTAACACTTTCGGTTTGGTAAATACTAACACTTTCGGTTTGGTAAGTACTAACACTTTCGGTTTGGTAAACAATAACACTTTCGGTTTGGTAAATACTAACACTTTCGGTTTGGTAAGTACTAACACTTTCGGTTTGGTAAATACTAACACTTTCGGTTTGGTAAATACTAACAGTTTCGGTTTGGTAGGTACTAACACTTTCGAGGGTGGCAACCTGTAGATAGCCCGGCGCTAATGGCCAAGATGTATATGCGCCGTTAAAAAAAAAAAAAAAAAAAAAAAAAAAAAAAAAAAAAAAAAACTAACACTTTCGGTTTGGTAAACAATAACACTTTCGGTTTGGTAAATACTAACATGATTCTCGTGGTAGACTCGTTTCTTGTTTACTTCCCAAATGAAACTTTAATGGTCAAACTCATTTCCCTATAAATGGTGATTTTTGTGTTTATGTTTATAAATTGTTCCTAAGCCATTTTGATGTTATCTTTAGAGGCCTCATTAACGGTGTATGTCATCTTTTGAGGTCTCATTAACGGTGTATGACATCTTTTGAGGCCTCATTAACGGTGTATGTCATCTTTTGAGGCCTCATTAACGGTGTATGTCATCTTTTGAGGCCTCATTAACGGTGTATGTCATCTTTTGAGGCCTTATTAACGGTGTATGTCACCTTTTGAGGCCTCATTAACGGTGTATGTCATCTTTTGAGGCCTCATTAACGGTGTATGTCATCTTTTGAGGCCTTATTAACGGTGTATGTCATCTTTTGAGGCCTCATTAACGGTGTATGACATCTTTTGAGGCCTCATTAACGGTGTATGTCATCTTTTGAGGCCTCATTAACGGTGTATGTCATCTTTTGAGGCCTCATTAACGGTGTATGTCATCTTTTGAGGCCTTATTAACGGTGTATGTCACCTTTTGAGGCCTCATTAACGGTGTATGTCATCTTTTGAGGCCTTATTAACGGTGTATGTCACCTTTTGAGGCCTCATTAACGGTGTATGTCATCTTTTGAGGCCTCATTAACGGTGTATGTCATCTTTTGAGGCCTCATTAACGGTGTATGTCACCTTTTGAGGCCTCATTAACGGTGTATGTCATCTTTTGAGGCCTCATTAACGGTGTATGTCATCTTTTGAGGCCTCATTAACGGTGTATGTCACCTTTTGAGGCCTCATTAACGGTGTATGTCATCTTTTGAGGCCTCATTAACGGTGTATTCATTGCAACCATTTGCTTCACAATTCTTCATTTTTGCAGAATCGTATTTAAATTGATGATTGCCTTCAAATTAAGATTACCAGTATTATTTTTAGCGACCGAGGCAGCCATATTGAAGCTTTTATCGGTGAGCTAATTATATGGAACAGTACTGCAGTATTTTCTGTAGAACATGAATATTCATAAAGTGCATTTAATTTCTCTCCGCCGATTAGAATGGCTAATGAGGAACGAAATTCGGAGGTGAAAAACACAAAACTGTGGAGTTTAATTATCATAATTTATACTGCGAGTTATGGGCGTTGCGTGTTTATGGCAGTTATGGTTCTTGGACATGTTACATTTCAAGAAATCAGATAACAAATATTTATTCTCCTTATTAGCAAGAAGGATTGTATATTTGATAAGGGTTTGTTTTGACGACACACTTCCATATTTGATAAGGGTTTGTTTTGACGACACACTTCCATATTTGATAAGGGTTTGTTTTGACGACACACTTCCATATTTGATAAGGGTTTGTTTTGACGACACACTTCCATATTTGATAAGGGTTTGTTTTGACGACACACTTCCATATTTGATAAGGTTTTGTTTTGACGACACGCTTCCATATTTGAGGCACTGGGTCGTAAAAAAAGATAAGGAATATTTTCTCATAAAGGAACACTCAAAGATATCTCACGGATATTCTTTCTCAAAAGAAAACACCCAAAATGTCCTAAATACAATCTTAACTATTGAAAATATTCAAGGAATGTCCTCCATCCAAACATTTGGTAAATAAGTATAATATGGTACAGCTCAAGACCTAAAAATTACCTATTATTGATTGGGGTGATGGGGGTGACTCTGCTCCGGCATGGTGCCGGTCGGGTGGGGGTGGGTTCCGGTGTCGTGGGCCCTCAGGACCAAAGGGTCCATGAGCTTGGAGGGTCTGGTCGGCCTGGTCCCACCGAACAGACCCTCGGCCACAAGCTCATGTCATGTAATATCTGCAATATACTGTAAACCCTCATCTAGTGAGGGGCCTGCGATATCGGTGGGCGTGCTCTCGCCTGGTCGGGTCCTGTCGGTGGTGGTGGCGCTATCTGTCACCCCAATCAAGGCATAAATCGCCCGTGTGGCTGACATGCCTTAAAACAAGAACAAAAAAAAAAAAAAAGACCTAGAAGTCGACTGGTCGAAGATAGAAGACATGTTATTCTTCCTCAAACAGGCAACATTATACAATGAAATATAGAAATGTGGAAAAAAATTTAAAAAAATAAATAAGTTAAAAGAAAATAAAAAAATTGAAATACATCCATGAAAAAATAAATAAATAATAATATTATAATTCTTATTTGTACAGAGCATAAATTACGTACAATAGAAAATAAAACTCAGGAGATGACAACCAGCTGAGGTGATTATAACTAAGAAGAAATTGTACTTGCTCGACTCCGAATTGGCCACACAAGACTAACACACGAATATCTCATGAGAAGACTTACCAAACCAACCTGTAATATAAAGAATAGAGACTTTATCGTAAAACACCTACTTACATGATGTATTTGGCACCCAGTTTTGACTAGAAATTTTGACGGGAGAGTTTAAAAACATTTCAGGTTATTTAAATACTTCAATCCAAAACTTACACATATTTTGAAATGTTTTCAAATAAAATTTGAAAAAAAAAACTAAACATTGTGCAAAACATTGCGGGAAGAAAAATGTTAATCCTCAGTTGGGCCGCAACATTTTGTTGACAGACAAAGCCACATTCACACGGAATGGAATATTTAACAGTCCTAATTTGCATACTTGGTCTCATGTTAATCCTTATGCTCCGTGAAGATCACACAATCAGTATCAGCTCCAAGATAACGTCTGGTGTGGGATTTTAGACGAATATCTTCTTCAGCCAATTGTTATTCCCGATAGGTTCGATTCAACATATTTCTAAACCTCCTTCAGCACGATCGACCTATTGCATTGGAAGACGATCTGCTTGGACATAGATTCATGGTTCCTGATGGATTGCTGTCCTGCAAACCTCCTTCAGCACGATCGACCTATTGCATTGGAAGACGATCTGCTTGGACATAGATTCATGGTTCCTGATGGATTGCTGTCCTGCAAACCTCCTTCAACACGATCGACCTATTGCAATGGAAGACGATCTGCTTGGACATAGATTCATGGTTCCTGATGGATTGCTGTCCTGCAAACCTCCTTCAGCACGATCGACCTATTGCAATGGAAGACGATCTGCTTGGACATAGATTCATGGTTCCTGATGGATTGCTGTCCTGCAAACCTCCTTCAGCACGATCGACCTATTGCAATGGAAGACGATCTGCTTGGACAAAGATTCATGATTCCTGATGGATTGCTGTCCTGCAAACCTCCTTCAGCACGATCGACCTATTGCAATGGAAGACGGTCTGCTTGGACATAGATTCATGGTTCCTGATGGATTGCTGTCCTGCAAACAGCACCAGTGCTGTTAGACACTGTCCTAGTTGATAAAGGTACAATGGCAATTTCGGCAAATTTCAAATTTTCAATTATATTATCAAATATTTTAGTGTAAAAGATAAATCAATGAAAATTTTTAAAACAGAAAATAAAACTTATCTCCCAAATGAAAAACTTTTCGAATCATTTCTTACAGTTACTTTTTATTGCGTCCGGACTGGATGATGTATTCCCACAGTTTGGCGAATAAAAAATGAATAATTTTTAATTTCTTCATATAAGATATTTGAAAGTAACAAAACTACATTCCACATTTTTTTTTTTTTTTTTTTTTTGACAAAAGGGAGCCAACCGTTGAATTTATCCTTCAAAAAACCTCCATTTGCATGAATTTAATGCTTACTAAACGTGGAAGTACTTCCTCGACTCCGAATTGGCCACACAAGACTAACACACGAATACCTCATGACAAGACTTGACAAACCAATTTGTAATATCTGCAATAGAGACTTTACCGTAAAACATCTACTTACGGAATGCAGAAGACGGCACTAACTAAATATTCCACTGGACATGTACGAATTGTTGAGGGACAACAACCAGTACATAAACACAATATTCTCCTACTTACACAACAATAAACTATACAATCTCATTTGAAGATATCTCCTGAATAACCATTGGCTTTCTGGAATATTACAGGCATTTCCATACCTATGTTTATAGGAATATTTCGGACATTTCCATACCTCTGTTTATAGGAATATTACAGACATTTCCATACCTATGTTTATAGGAATATTTCGGACATTTCCACACCTATGTTTATAGGAATATTACGGACATTTCCATACCTCTGTTTATAGGAATATTACGGACATTTCCATACATCTGTTTATAGGAATATTACAGACATTTCCATACCTATGTTTATAGGAATATTTCGGACATTTCCACACCTATGTTTATAGGAATATTACGGACATTTCCATACCTCTGTTTATAGGAATATTACGGACATTTCCATACATCTGTTTATAGGAATATTTCGGACATTTCCACACCTATGTTTATAGGAATATTACGGACATTTCCATACCTCTGTTTATAGGAATATTACGGACATTTCCATACATCTGTTTATAGGAATATTACAGACATTTCCATACCTATGTTTATAGGAATATTTCGGACATTTCCATACCTATGTTTATAGGAATATTTCGGACATTTCCATACCTCTGTTTATAGGAATATTTCGGACATTTCCATACCTCTGTTTATAGGAATATTACAGACATTTCCATACCTCTGTTTATAGGAATATTTCGGACATTTCCATACCTCTGTTTATAGGAATATTACGGACATTTCCATACCTCTGTTTATAGGAATATTACGGACATTTCCATACCTCTGTTTATAGGAATATTACAGACATTTCCATACCTCTGTTTATAGGAATATTTCGGACATTTCCATACCTCTGTTTATAGGAATATTACGGACATTTCCATACCTCTGTTTATAGGAATATTTCGGACATTTCCATACCTCTGTTTATAGGAATATTTCGGACATTTCCATACCTCTGTTTATAGGAATATTTCGGACATTTCCATACCTCTGTTTATAGGAATATTACAGACATTTCCATACCTCTGTTTATAGGAATATTACGGACATTTCCATACCTCTGTTTATAGGAATATTTCGGACATTTCCATACCTCTGTTTATAGGAATATTTCGGACATTTCCATACCTCTGTTTATAGGAATATTACAGACATTTCCATACCTCTGTTTATAGGAATATTACAGACATTTCCATACCTCTGTTTATAGGAATATTTCGGACATTTCCATACCTCTGTGTATAGGAATATTTCGGACATTTCCATACCTCTGTTTATAGGAATATTTCGGACATTTCCACACCTATGTTTATAGGAATATTACGGACATTTCCATACATCTGTTTATAGGAATATTACGGACATTTCCATACCTCTGTTTATAGGAATATTTCGGACATTTCCATACCTCTGTTTATAGGAATAATTCGGACATTTGATAAGCTTAGAAAATAAATAAACTTATTTTTTTTTTATATATCTCGTGAAAATTATCAAAATCCTCTCGAACATCTCGAATAAAAGTGATATTAAGGCGTCAGGGACACCGACAGTAGCTAACTTTTACACAGAAGCGGAAATTACAGAATCTGGCTCTCATTCTAAAGCAAAGCTCTATAAATCAATACAAAATATGCCTAATAAAGCCTTTCTAGAGGATACAGAAGCATGGGCGTATATGAGGGGGGGGGGGCTGAGGGGGCTGCAGCCCCTCGCGAAATTTTGAATTGATGATAAAAACTTCTCGTAAAACCCTTAAAAATAAATTAAATATGATCATTTAGTTCATAAAACATATTTTATTTTACGTGTAATAGCGTTTTAGTTGCCTAAAACTATTCCAAGCTCTAAATATTTAGTATTCCATACCCTGGAAATGGTCTCAGCCCCCCCCCGAAATTGTTTTTATATACGCCCATGTACAGAAGGATCAAGAAGAAGTACACAAGATTGAGTAGAATACCCTGCCTAATATAGCCTATATAGAATAATATGCCGAATAAAACCTATCTAGTAAATACACAAGGATAAATAAAAGTCTTGACGAATAACAAGTCAAGAAAAAAAAACTTTATTTAACAAAATAAAACAAAGTTTAGTTGCCCAACTACAATAGAATAATATACCTAATTAAGTCTATGGAGTAGACACAAATGGACCAAAAACAAGTCTTGTGGAATATTGTTTTTTTTTTCTAATTAAATACTTTTTATCAATATTTAGTATATAACCTTTGTTGAAAACTATTGATTGCTAATTGATGAATCGGTTTACAACTAAGTAGTCTTTATGAATATTTAGTATATAACCTTATGTTTGGATCTGAGTTTTTGGGGTGCTCTCCGCCTAGGCTTTGTATTTGTCTCGGCAGATACCTGGGGTATATTTACAGCTCTTGAGGATTAACTCTTAGCAGGTAAATTACCTGCGGCCCCCTTGTACGGGCATTGAACTGCCATAATCGCTCATAGTATCTGACCGTTGTGAAGTTTATTTTTTGGATTTAGGACTTAATATACATAT
>OX328130.1:3242892-3293921 GCA_946811695.1 Gonocerus acuteangulatus
AGGTGCAGGTTCAAGTCCCGCTCATTGCTAGCTATCTATGACCTTTCTTACATCAGAGAGAGATCCCACTTCATACATACCAATAAATATGTATATACGGGTTTTCTCGGAATCTTGAAGCTAGTATACCGGATTCACAACTGTCAGGTGCAGTTTCAAGTCCCGCTCATAGCTAGCTATCTATGACCTTTCTTACATCAGAGAGAGATCCCACTTCATACATACCAATAAATATGTATATACGGGTTTTCTCGGAATCTTGAAGCTAGTATACCGGATTCACAACTGTCAGGTGCAGGTTCAAGTCCCGCTCATAGCTAGCTATCTATGACCTTTCTTACATCAGAGAGAGATCCCACTTCATACATACCAATAAATATGTATATACGGGTTTTCTCGGAATCTTGAAGCTAGTATACCGGATTCACAACTGTCAGGTGCAGGTTCAAGTCCCGCTCATTGCTAGCTATCTGCTCCCTGCTAGCTATCGGTCCCTCCTTTACTACGCATCTTCAGAAAGATGCAGAGCATGTAGATGATAACATTGTTCCAGATGTGCTATAAAAGATAGTATATATATATATATATATATATATATATATATATACACTATTATACAAAAAAAATCGTTTAGATTATTAAAAGAAATATCATTTAAATTTTATTTAAATGTTTTATGCATCTAGTCAATCTTTAAAAAAATTTGAAAATATTCTTTGCAGGAACTGAATCATATTACCTTCGTTTATATACTGATATATATATATATATATATATGTATATATGTATATATATATATATATATATATATATATATATATATATATATACATATACATATATATATATATATATATATATAAATCACGTGTCTGTCTCTTTATCTGTTTGTCTGCTTATGTGTTTATCTGTTTGTTCCTTATACAACTCCACACCATTTGACCGATTTAAACCAAACTTGCCACACGGGTAGATCTTGATCCGGGGAGTGTCATAGCCTAGGTCAAAAACGACTTCCAGATGTCTGTTTGTATCTTTGTTCCTTAATCAAATCCACACTGTTTGACCGCACTTGGCAAACAGGTAGGTCTTGATACGGGGAGTGTCATAGGCTAGGTCAAAAACGTCTTCCAGCTGTCTCTCTGTATGTTTGTTCCTTATACAAATCCACACCGTTTGACCGATTTTGAGCACACTTAGAGATCTTGATCCGGGGAGTGGTAAAAATCGCCTAGAAGTCGCAGTTTGGAAGTCACGGGTTCGAAACCGTAAACCCGAATTGTTACAGATTTGCGACATTAGATTCTAATATTACTTATTTGGTTTTTAATTTACTTTTCTTGATGCTAAAAGTAGGAGTATCATGGCACGCCGGGTAAAATATAGTATATATACATATATATATATATATATATATATATATATATATATATATATATATATATGTATACATATATATATATATATCATAAAAATTCATCATTCAAATCATTTTAATTTTTATTAGTTTATGCACACAATTAGTCTAGAATTAATTTTGATAAATGTGTTGTCAGAAACTGTGTCGTATTTGCTCGATTCAATAATCCTATGAGTAATGTGAATCGGTAAGCTTGGATTGGAAACTCTTAATAATTTTATTAATATTTTGCAAACATTTAAGCACCTAAAGAGAAATGTTTGGCGTGACGAAGCACTGATACCTTATAGTTTCGGAAATCAGAATTGTTTAAGTATGTATGAATATACAGTGTGTGTCGCAAGTTACAATACTTCAGGGGGTGAAACTAGGCAGAAAATTTAGTTTAGTAACACCATCAACCACACATTTCTATCTCGCTCCGTTCCAGACATATACCGTTCAAAAGATTCTTCAGAAAAAAACCCTTGTTTTTTGTAAAACAAACTGCCTTTAATGCTGATTACAAGAATGTAAAAAACAAATACTTGTAAAAACCAATATCCAAACAGAGAAATTTGGATTTGTATAACAAAAAAAACGGGTTTTTCCAAAGCACTCCTCCGAAGGAATGAGATAAAAATCTGTTGCTGATGGTGTCGAGCTACATTTTCTATCTAGTACACCCCTTGCAGAATATTCATTAAATTGTGATATATATATATATATATATATATATATATATATATATATATATATATATATAAATGTATTTAATGTGTGTGTATCTGACTCCTTGGTTTTACAGATATATCTGTTAGCTCTCTAAGAAAGAATTTAGCTGCTGACGGTGTAAACAGAAACAAAATTACTAAAAAATGCCTTCAAATTTTTATCAATACTAACTACTTTTTTAGGTTCACTGAAGCAGATCTTTGAGCCACTGTCTTCTGTGTCACCTTGCTGAAGAGGTGGATAAGTTTCGCTCGATAGGGAGAGGGCTTCAGGATTTTTTGAAATGTTTAAAGTGGAACTGTTAGAATCTGGACAACATAACATCTTTAATGAGCAGGATATTGAGGTCGCTATGAAGGTCGAATTTAACTACTGAAACAACAAAGGAAAACGAAACCATATAGTCGGATATACAGGGTATCCTGTAAATGTCTAGTCATATTATGGGAGGTTATAGAAGTGCCTTATGGGAACAAAAAATGTTCTATGACGATTTTCCGAATTCTCACACATAAGGGAGAAAACGTCGTTTTATTGTTTTATCGAGACAAACGTGGTTTTTAGAAGAATAATCGTTGTAGCTCCGTCCCAGGTAAATCTACTAGAAAGAAAGTGAAACCAATCAAAAGCTGAGTAAATTTACTATAAGACTAGTTGGGAGTAAACGGAAAAATGAATGAATGTAAGTATGTATATCTTACCAAAAAAAAAAAAACTATTCTAAATTTCCTGACATTTTCTTGATATTTCTTTCCTGCGTTACTCCTCAATGGGCAAGATCTGAGATTTCCGGGTTTTAGAAAAACTTCCTCATTTAACCAGCTTTCCATTCATGTATCACAACCCTGTGTTATTGAAGTATGTGAACGATTTAAGAACAAAAATTTAAGAAAAAAAATGGATCTGTGAAAAGAAAATTATATTTTTTTCTTCAGTTTATTCAAAAAGCTGAAGAGAAATATTTATTTTTATAAATGTTTACATAATTATTAAGTAAATATTTACTTAAAACAATAAAAAAAATTACTTCCACGAATATAAAAAAATATCCTAAAACAGTAAATAAATAAAATACACATTTATTTTGAATTTATTAATTGAGGTACTAATACTGGGTCCAGGAGGTGGCCATTAATGAACTCCAACCATACATTAACCTCAAAAATTATTATTTTTACCTAGATAACGCATTTGAACACATTTTTACAGGACTATGTACATCTTATTTATAAGGGATAGGATATTTAATTACCACAACAAAAACGCATGGGCTCACGAGAATCCAAGTGAGGTTCACAAGCGTAGCCATCAGTATCAATTCAAGGTAAAGCATTTGTTTTCTAAATATAAATACCTGTAAAAATGTGTTCAAATGCGTGATATAGGTAAAAATAATAATTGTTGAAGTTTACCTGTGGTTAGGGTTCATTAATGGCCGCCTCCTGGACCCAGTATTAGATACCTGAATTAATAAATTCAAAATAAAAGTGTATTTTATTCATTTACTGTTTTAGGATTTTTTTTTATATTCGTGGAAGTAATTTTTTTTATTGTTTTAAGTAAATATTTACTTAACAATTATGTAAAAATTGATAAAAATAAATATTTCTCCTCAGCTTTTTGAATAAACTGAAGACAAAAATATAATTTTCTTTTCACAGATTCATGTTTTTTTTAAACTTTTGTTCTTAAATCGTTCACATACTTCAATAACTCAGGGTTTTGATACATGAATAGAAAGTTGGTTAAATGAGAAAGTTTTTCTGAAACCCGGAAATCTCAGATCTTGCCCATTGAGGAATAACGCAGGAAAGAAATATCAAGAAAATGTCAGGAAATTTAGAATAGCTTTCTTTTGGTAAGATATACATACTTACATTCATTCATTTTTACTTTTAATATCAACTAGTCTTATAGTAAATTTACTCAGCTTTTGATTGGTTTCATTTTCTTTCTAGTAGTACCACCTGGGACGGAGCTACAACGACTATTCTTCTAAAAACCACGTTTGTCTCGATAAAACAATAAAACGACGTTTTCTCCCTTATGTGTGATAATTCGGAAAATCGTCATAGAACATTTTGTTGTCCCCCTAATGGTCCTTTATCACCTCTCACAATATGACTAGACATTTACTGGACACCCTGTATATTCACGAGTCTAAATTATTTAAAACATTGGACAGACTTCGGCATGGCGGTCATCCTAGACCTTTGCCATAATCACTTACAGAAGATACTTTTTCCAATTTTTTGTGTTCGCTGTTTATTTATTTATTTAATTTAGCATAAATATACAGTGGCGTTCGTGCATGCGCAGTGGAGTTCGCGCATGCACGGTGGCCATGTACGAAAAAGAATACTGTATGTTATACAGTACATTAGATAGGTTTGTCGGGTGGACCTAAAGCATATTTATGTTTCTGAATCTGAGTAGATGGCTCTATAGGAAATCTTTTTTTATAATTATTATTTTAATTATTATTATAATAATTATTATTAATTAGAATTAATTATAATGAACAGATAATTAAAATAAAGTTTTTAATCATTACATATTCTTATATTAAATTATTGAAAGAATACTGTTTGTAAGGGTCTCCCCCTGGTCTAGAGGCTAACGCCTTAAATTCTCATGCGCGAGACTGTGGGTTCGAGTCCCACCGGCGGCAGGAATTTTCTCATCTCACGGCTCGTTGGGAAAATACCTCTCTGCACCGGGGATATCGGCGCTAATGGCCGAGAAGCCGGTGCGTCTTAAGGGGAAAAAAATACTGTTTGTAATTTATTTTTAAAATCCTTATTCAATCGACTGTTTCGTTGCACTGTTACATTTGAAAATACATTCAGTTACGGTGTTTACCGTCCTATGTATTCTACAGCGATTTAATAAATGAAGGAAGTTTTTTTTTTCTAAACGAGCATTATGATTTGTCCAGCTTCATTTTTTTTTTATATATTTTTTTTTATTTTTTATTAGAAGAACAATTTTTTTTTTTTTTTTGGCATGTCTAATGCCCAAGAACGCATAACAAATTACTTGATGATGAAATAAATGAATGCCTCGAGGAATAATCAGCATGCTGTGTCTCCACCAACCCAATAAAGTTGGGCAGCCCACTTTCTTATTTCATTAAATAAAGTTTTCTTCTTGTCGTATGCCTAGAGACGAAAATCCTTTTACAGCATATATGAAAACGTTTCAAAAACGTTGAAAATTTGTTTCTAGGAAACCCCATCGAGAAAATCCAAATTTCTCCACGATTAAGTACCTTGCGAATCCAACATGCCTAGAAAATTGATTCATTAAGGGAACCTGAATGAGAGGAGAACTTAAGTTTACAAGTTTAGTACTTAGGTATACTTGATGTATACCCGACTTAAACTGGACTTACAAGGCTTAGGAGATACTTGGACTTGGAAGTGAAGACAATAAAATGTTATCACCTCCCTTTTATAGCGGCCATAACCCTCGCTGAGTGCCGTCATCGGAGAAGATCGTCTCCTTTAGGCCTAATTGGACAAGAAAGCTGATTGGTTAGGCGATTCTACTTCAGGTGTTGAGGGTAGAATCGGGGTACTAGCAAGTCAGCTCAGAACCATACTACATCAAGTATGCGATCATACAACACATATTTATGTGTGAAAGGGCTATTAGCAATCTTTATCGGCATATAGAAAGTGAGATGATGTAGAAATGAGAATAAAAGAGTCCAAATCAAATTATATATATATATATATATATATATAAATATATATATATATATATATATATAGATTAATTTATTTTGCTATCAATGGACCGGAACACACTTCGAAACTAATAACAGAGTTTTCTAGACTTTGACTGGTGATCTTATTGAAATTGACAATGGAAATTTAATACCTAATAATAATGAAATCATTAGATTTTTGATGATTTTTTTTTCTAATTTACATATCGTAAAATGGGATAACAATAGAAGATTGTGGTGAAATTGGAACATACCTATAATGCTAGGATATTTTCATTTAACCGATACCAAAGGGTCGAACTTTTACCAAGAGTGCGAACAGACAAATATATATATATATATATATATATATATATATATATATATATATATTTATATATATATATATATATAAATATATATATATATATGTATATATATATATATATATATATATATATATATATATATATATGTATATATAACTATATATTTGCCTGTTTCTCTCAGACTCATATATAAGCATATATAAGTGGTATATATGTGTACCAATTTCACAACACCGTACTAATGTTATGCCATTGTATAGTATCATGTTTTGGTGAACAATTAATTCTAAAAAACAAAATAACACAACACCCAATTCTAAACTGAGAAAAACGTAAACGAAAAACCATTCCTAGGAATCTCAACCCACAATTAAGAATTTGAAGTAACCGATGAGGATTGCTTCTATCAAAAAGTATATCGCACTAGTATTTCTAAAGTGCGAAAAATCGGTGTTTTTTATGGCAATGAAAGACATTGGTAAATATCTCTTTATCAACCATCAAAACTATATGTACCTAGCTACAGAGCTTCTACACCAGAGGGAACTTGTGTCACTCTTCCTGTTTTAATGCTATTCCATCTACATAGGCAAGAGTGTATGTACCTAGCTTCAGAGCTTCTACACCAGAGGGTACTTGTGTCACTCTTCCTGTCTTAATGCTATTCCATCTACATAGGCAAGAGTGTATGTACCTAGCTACAGAGCTTCTACACCAGAGGGAACTTGTGTCACTCTTCCTGTCTTAATGCTATTACATCTACATAGGCAAGAGTGTATGTACCTAGCTTCAGAGGTTCTTCACCAGAGGGAACTTGTGTCACTCTTCCTGTCTTAATACTATTCCATCTACATAGGCAAGAGTGTATGTACCTGGCTTCAGAGCTTCTACACCAGAGAGAACTTGTGTCACTCTTCCTGTCTTAATACTATTCCATCTACATAGGCAAGAGTGTATGTACCTAGCTTCAGAGCTTCTACACCAGAGAGAACTTGTGTCACTCTTCCTGTCTTAATGCTATTCCATCTACATAGGCAAGAGTGTATGTACCTAGCTTCAGAGCTTCTACACCAGAGAGAACTTGTGTCACTCTTCCTGTCTTAATGCTATTACATCTACATAGGCAAGAGTGACACATTTTCAGTTGAGGTTTACTTTGAGTTGTATCACTTTAGAAATACTAGTGCGATATAACAATCGTTTTTTCAACCATTCTTGCGATATTTAAGATTTATTTTTTAAGACTTTTGCAACTTTTGGCGATCAAAGATTTTCCGGAAGCTCTCAAGACAGCTCATGTATGTTTATAATTTGTTTTCCACTTTCATACCACTGAAAATAAAAATTATTTTTATTTTTCAGTTTGGTTGAATTTCAAACTTCTTGAATATTGTTCAACTAAATTCGCCATTTGAAAGTAAACAAAACAAAAATTTCAGAAAGCTGAAATTTCGGTTTCCGCTTTTCACAAAAGCGGTTATAACATGGCATTCTATTTTTTTTTTCATGTGATTCCTTTCGTCAAATTACCTAAAAAAAATGTGCGTGAAAGCCTTTATTAAACGCAGAACTCTAAAACGTGAAATATTCTAGTCGGTACTTCAAGACTGAGTTGTCTTTAAAAAAAGCGTGTTTTTGCACACAAATACGGGAAAGGCGTTTAAAAGGCAAATCCAAGGAAGGGTTTTCTTACCTTTTCCACGGGAACTAAAATATTTTGCCACAATATAGTCCAATAGAATATTTTTCCCAAGAAGGAATTTCTCCAAGCTAAAGAGCGTGGCATTGGAATAATGACTCCATTTCGAAAAAAAGGAATATTAAGTCCTCCACAGGTAGATACCTATATTACATTTTAAGGAAATATTGAATGAATGTTACAAAAGAATGTGTTTATACAAAATATAGAGCATCGAAATGATCCTTTGAATGTTCTGAGAGGAAGATAGAGATTTTGTGAGTGCTATTTATATGAAAGGGTTCCTGTAGGCCCGAGAATACTGATAACAACCCAAAACTATATTCCAGTCGTAAAATTTTATCTTTTCTCTCTCTCCATACCGCAGATTCGATAAACTTTATCCTTTCCCCGATTTAGAACGGTCTATTCAAAGCCTTCCTTTCATCTCGATGGCTTAATAAGCATACCAGAGATGGAAAAGACTTCCTGGAAAGTAAATATTATGCACTTAATGAGTCTATGTATTTTTATTAGGAGTTTTTGCATGTTTTTTGCTCCACTGACACTCCTTTGAATCTCCTAGTATGTTATTTGTTTTCATCTCTTTTTTTTTGGAGTGAATATGTGATACTGAATGTGTTTTCTTTGGGCGTGGAAACCCTTCTGGCTCAGAGAAGCTATGTTTTTTATATGCGGTCGTAACAGGTTCGATTCCAATAGTATATAATGGAATCCCTCAATATTTTACTCTCATTACAACGAAACAAAAACTTTCCAAGTTTTAAACACCATTTTCCCAGACTAAGTTCAGTGTCCAATCGAATTTAGCATTATAAATTTCCATTTATTAAATAAATGGACGCAGAAGACAAACTAGAAGTTATTCAATTGAACGCGCGGACCCCCCAAAAAATTATCCTAGAACAAATTATAATCAAACATTTTCTTGTGATTGGGGATTTCAATGCGCAGTAACAAAGATGGGAGTATTAACGAGCAACAGACGTTGACGATTCAGTCTAGAAGCTTATAGACGACTCGAACCTCCTGCCAATAGACAAGGAACTAACATTCTTGTCCTCCCCCCCCCCATAACAGGAAACGAATCACAGAAGAGGTCCTTAAAGACCCTGCTGGATGCGGCCATCGCGTCACCCACATGAGGATACAGCCAAAATTTACTGAATGTACGAAAACGAAATGGAAGGAGTTTGTTAAAGAATCCAACATAACCATTACATCGTACATTGTGAGCAACCCTATTTGAACTATTGAGAATATCGTAAAGGGCATATTGAAAACAGCCACCATGAATATACTGCACCAACAGGTAAAGCAGTATTCATGGCTTTGGATCCAAGAGAAATCGTCATCAAATCCAGCTTATTGGAAGACTGTGTTTGAATGTGAATATCATGGTAACATCGCTGGAGGAGAGGACTATTCTTCTGCACCTCAGCAGCATTCCCCGTAGTAAAAATGAACAAGTAACTAATTGGATTATCAATCTTTGCATCAAGCGAACAATAGCCTTTTCGACAGATTCTATTGCCGCAATTCAGGTTTTGACGACCTAATTCTACTATTCTTGGAGAGACTTTTATGATTTCAAACAACTATCGAAATCTGACTACAATGTATGTGGGAACGAAGAAGCTAACAAGTGGCTAAAAAGGCTATAACATGAGCCAACTACTTCTCCCACTTAGTCACACAGACATACCTAGAAGTGGTATCAGATACTAGGAGGCAATAAGTGTGGACGAAAAACTACCCTGAGGAAATGTCCAAGAAAGGCTTCGAAACATCTAAGTCCACTGAAGAAAACTTGAACGATCTGTTTTTAAAACTTAAAAGAAATATAATAAAAATGTATTATTACGAAGTATAAATAAAGGAATTCTAACATTATCCAACTTATTGATGAAACGTGTGAGGTTTTCATTCTATCTGAAGTGTCAACAAGTTAAACTGCCTATTAGCTTCGAAGAGAGAGAGTTGAAGTGCCGATTAGCTGTTATTGGATCTTGTTACCTTTGAAAGACTCTAATCGGCTGTAGATGAACAGGCTTCAGGCTTCCTGTAGCTGTCAACTCCTTAATTAGCAAAACTTACTTCATTCCGTTTGTTGTTATTATCGGCTTTACACAGATGGCATTCAGCGGATTCACGTTTCATTTCTTAGTCAAATTAGAACTTTTATGGCCGAATGGTTCAGCGGCATCAAAGTTAATTGTTGCACTCAAGTGCGTAGAATGGACCATTTTATCGCGATTCCTCCCTACTTCTAGAATGACTAGAAAAAAGTCCAATAGTACATATATATCGGGGAAATTTGCTTGAAATAAATCGTGGATTTTAAGGGTTTTCCTTCCACGTTTATAATCGGTTCTTTAACATATGAAGACGAATGATAGCTAGTTTTCAAACTTATTATCAGTTTTGATATTTACTAACGATGGATATATAAGTTTTAGTTACGTTTGGAGCTAGGAAATTATTAAGTATTTTGTGTATATTTAGTAATGATTCAACCTTAAATCATGCTTACATGACATGTTTCATACGAAAACGTTTTTGATGTAATTTTGGGTGGAGTAATCTCATTGAGATAAATGGGTGCATTAAATTCAAATATGTCAGGTTCGATCTCTTGAACGTTATTTTTGCCACTATGTATCTGAGGGTTTTATTGAATTTTAGTTTGTTTAAATTGTATTTAACAGTAAAATGACTACCTAAAGTAAAGGTGGACTTCCATTCCACGTAACGTTTTCTGGCAGCTTGGACAAAGCTGGAGCATTTTCCATTGCTCTTAATAATCGAGGTTTATAAGAAAGTCCGGACTTTAGAAGAAAAATGATTTGATAAGATTAAATTTATCTGTAGTCGGCGTGAAAGCAGTTGCAGCAAATGGACTAGGATTGTAGATCAATCTTATGCTGCTTGCTATACCACCCAACCAGCATCTAGGAAGGGATGCTAAGGCACTCATCCCTAGGGATTGTAGATCAATCTTATGCTGCTTGCTATACCACCCACCAAGCATCTAGGAAGGGATGCTAAGACACTCATCCCTTGGGATTGTAGATCAATCTTATGCTGCTTGCTATACCACCCAACCAGCATCTAGGAAGGGATGCTAAGGCACTCATCCCTAGGGATTGTAGATCAATCTTATGCTGCTTGCTATACCGCCCACCCAGTATCTAGGAAGGGATGCTAAGGCACTCATCCCTAGTGATTGTAGATCAATCTTATGCTGCTTGCTATACCACCCACCCAGCATCTAGGAAGGGATGCTAAGGCACTCATCCCTAGGGATTGTAGATCAATCTTATGCTGCTTGCTGTACCACCCAACCAGCATCTAGGAAGGGATGCTAAGGCACTCATCCCCAGGGATTGTAGATCAATCTTATGCTGCTTGCTATACCACCCAACCAGCATCTAGGAAGGGATGCTAAGGCACTCATCCCTAGGGATTGTAGATCAATCTTATGCTGCTTGCTATACCACCCAACCAGCATCTAGGAAGGGATGCTAAGGCACTCATCCCTTGGGATTGTAGATCAATCTTATGCTGCTTGCTATACCGCCCACCCAGTATCTAGGAAGGGATGGTAAGGCACTCATCCCTAGGGATTGTAGATCAATCTTATGCTGCTTGCTATACCACCCAACCAGCATCTAGGAAGGGATGGTAAGGCACTCATCCCTAGGGATTGTAGATCAATCTTATGCTGCTTGCTATACCACCCAACCAGCATCTAGGAAGGGATGCTAAGGCACTCATCCCTTGGGATTGTAGATCAATCTTATGCTGCTTGCTATACCACCCAACCAGCATCTAGGAAGGGATGCTAAGGCACTCATCCCTAGGGATTGTAGATCAATCTTATGCTGCGTGCTATACCACCCAACCAGCATCTAGGAAGGGATGCTAAGGCACTCATCGCTTGGGATTGTAGATCAATCTTATGCTGCTTGCTATACCACCCACCCAGCATCTAGGGAGGGATGCTAAGGCACTCATCCCTAGGGATTGTAGATCAATCTTATGCTGCTTGCTATAGCACCCACCCAGGATCTAGGAAGGGATGGTAAGGCACTCATCCATAGGGATTGTAGATCAATCTTATGCTGCGTGCTATACCACCCACCCAGCATCTAGGAAGGGATGCTAAGGCACTCATCCCTAGTGATTGTAGATCAATCTTATGCTGCTTGCTATACCACCCACCCAGCAACTAGGAAGGGATGCTAAGGCACTCATCCCCAGGGATTGTAGATCAATCTTATGCTGCTTGCTATACCGCCCACCCAGCATCTAGGAAGGGATGCTAAGGCACTCATCCCTAGGGATTGTAGATCAATCTTATGCTGCTTGCTATACCACCCAACCAGCATCTAGGAAGGGATGCTAAGACACTCATCCCTAGGGATTGTAGATCAATCTTATGCTGCTTGCTATACCACCCACCCAGGATCTAGGAAGGGATGGTAAGGCACTCATCCCTAGGGATTGTAGATCAATCTTATGCTGCTTGCTATACCACCCACCCAGCATCTAGGAAGGGATGGTAAGGCACTCATCCCTAGGGATTGTAGATCAATCTTATGCTGCGTGCTATACCACCCACCCAGCATCTAGGAAGGGATGCTAAGGCACTCATCCCTAGTGATTGTAGATCAATCTTATGCTGCTTGCTAATATATATATATATATATATATATATATATATATATATATATATATTTGTTATTTCTAATTTCTTAACGTCTCCTAAACAATTTACGAAATTTTCTTATTTTTTTTAGAATTAATTTTACTTTCCTGAACTCAAATGCTTGTTTTCTTTTATGAATTGTCTTTTATGTTTTAAAAGTTTATAGTATTTACCTAATATTTGAAAATAAATGAGTAAATCCCAGTAATTTATTGCATTCCTGCCACAAAAACGGCTCTATTACGTACGGGGTCGGATACGAACCAACGTTAATGTGCGTGTTTCAAGCTTAAACGTTTATAGAGGTGGGTTAACTGAGCTTGCCCTGATCTAAAATAAAAAGGGTTTTCATCTTGAACAACATTATGGGAATATAATAATAGAACTTTATGAATAAACACCAATAATAATGGAAGGAAGATTTCCGAGTAATAAATGAATAGGCCTTGGATGAAAAGGAAAGTGAGTTTTGAGGAACGGTTCTCGAGGAGTGAATAGGATTTAGTGGAAGAAATAATAAAATTCCATCATGGACCAATATTGGAGGCATTCAACCCCCCCCCCCCTCCCCTCCCCCATTCATCCCCCCTGTCCCCCTTTCTGGGGCAATATCTTACTCCAGATGTTCGTCATAATGGCGACGAAGAGGGTAATATCAAATGCAGCTCTCTTTTTAAATAGGCAGTTGATGATTATTTTGAGAGAATAGATAATAATGAAATATTCTATGGTAACATTTGATGATGGTAAAAAGTAGGAGATGAAACATTGAGAGAAGAAAGATTGTAATTAGAGATACTAGTGAGGTAAGAAAGTGTACGATAATCAGATAGAATATGGAGATGAAACGGAATATAATAATAGAGAAAATGAAAATGAAGGAAAAAACAATAATAATAGAGAAGTTGATTGACGTTGATGATGACGTGACACTGATAGGAGTGTACGGGTATGGCAAAGCAGGGATTGGAGTATGGGAGTTTGTGAGTATGGGCGTAAGTCAGTATGAGAGAATGGGAGTTTGGGAGTAAGGAGATGTGGAATTAGGGGGCTATGTATGGGATTGTAGGAGTATGAGAGGATTCTAGTATTGAAGTAGAGGCATCGTGGAAGTATGATAGTTCTGGAGCATGGGAATATGAGAGGATGGTAGCATAGAAGTATAAGAATATGGAAGTATGCTAGTATGATAGTATGAGGGAATGGGAGTTTGGGAGGAAGGAAGTAAGGAATGAGGGGACTATGGCAGTATGGGATTGTAGGAGTATGAGAGGATTGTAGTATTGAAGTAGAGGAATCGTGGAAGTATGATAGTTCTGGAGCAAGGGAATATGAGAGGCTGGTAGAATGGAAGTATAAGAATATGGAAGTATGCTAGTATGATAGTATGAGATAATGGGAGTTTGGGAGTATGGGAATATGAAAGGATGGTAGCGGGGAAGTATAAGAATATGGAAGTATGCTAGTATGATAGTATGAGGAAATGGGAGTTTGGGAGGAAGGAAGTATGGAATTAGGGGACTATGGCAGTATGGGATTGTAGGAGTATGAGAGGATTGTAGTATTGAAGTAGGAATCGTGGAAGTATGATAGTTCTGGAGCATGGGAATATGAGAGGATGGTAGAATGGAAGTATAAGAATATGGAAGTATGCTAGTATGATAGTATGAGATAATGGGAGTTTGGGAGTATGGGAATATGTAATTAGGGGGCTATGGCAGTATGGGATTGTAGGGGTATGAGAGGGGGTAGCATTGCTAACATCGCCCTGCGTCACGTGAACTTGACAGTACAGTGCATACTAGTTTACCGTGAGTGTAAATAGTTTTTAATAACGCTCCCGTTGATGCAAGAAATGAATATTAATTAAAGAAGAAACACATTTTTAAAAAAAATGTATACATGTTTTTAAAGGTCATATAAAAAATGTTCTAAGTGAACTGAATGTAAAAAAAAATACAGGAGGGATAGAGATGAAAGAATGAAATGAGGAGGGTGCTAATGGGACAGCACGTGGACGCTAAAGGAGGGAGAATTGAGTTAGCTTTTCGATTCAACTTTTAAATCCAATTTGAAAAAGTCCAGCTCCGGAAGAATATTCGATGCCGTTTTAAAAAGCAGAGCTGGGAGTGAGCGGGGAATTCGCTAGGTGAATGGGTGGCCATTAGCCGGGACAAGAGACGAAGCTAATGACGATGTCCAGGATCTGTCTGCTTTAGTGGCTTCCCGGCTAAACAGGGCGTTTTATCAAAAAGTTGCTCTCTGCTGACTCGTTTAGGGTTCGGTTTGACCTGTGAGCCTGTTTGCTGAGCTGGGGAACCCTTTTAAAGGGTAGGTATAGGCAATCAGCTGATTCAACAATGGGGTTTGTCCATTTGCTCTAGTTGCGGTGGATGTCAAAGGGTTAAATATATTATTATCTAGTGTTTGGCATGATGTTTTCCCTAGGGGGTGAGTTTGGGAGGAGAAAAATTAATAACATACACATTAAGGGAATTACTCTGTTTTAGCGCTTTCCTGTCACCCTCATACGATGGAAACCGACCCGATGGTGCAATCTAGTACTGCCGAGTGGAAAAGTTCTATAGACTATGAAAATAACAATAGTTCAAATTTGAATATATATATATATATTTCCCTTTGCTGCTTTGACAGCTAGGGTCATTAGCACCAAGGTACCCAAAAATAAATTATTTAAAGGCTGGATTGGCCTAGGGGCGATCAGTGAGGCCGAATCCCACCCATGAACGAAGACACTAGAAGATAAAACTTTTTAGTGCTTCGTTGGGCTTTGAACTCAGCTCCTGCAGCTTATTAGCCCAGTGCTCTACCATTGAGTATATATACTATATATATATATATATATATATATATATATATATATATATATAGTATATATATAAATGTGTCTCTTAAAAATATGCGAAGGCCCAGTAGAGGTACATTAGTAGAGGAATCTGATTCTTGCCTACACGGCACACTAGAGAGGTAGAGATCAATTATTAACTTCATTAAGAGCTGAGTGGGCCATGGGATAGTTGCTGTATCAACAAGAAAAAGTAGTTAATTAAAATAATGTGGGAGCAGTATTATTCAAGACAAGAGAGTGAGGTTAGGATTTCTTTTTAATAATTGAATCAGATATTTATATAAAAATCAAACCTTGTTTATTCTTTGGAGTTTATAAATTATTAAGTAAACCCATGTTGTATTTTTCGTTTTGACAAATACAGTTTTTACTTGCTAAGATATTCATTATATTTTTATTTGTAAATATTACAACATTGCGGGAAAGCATGAAGATAAATGAGGATTTTCCTGAGAACTTTCAGCGGCAGAAGATTACAGTAATTCTTTTTGGAATGGAAAATATTTTTTAAAAACTTTCCAGCGACATTTTTTCCCTACCAAATACCAGGAAGAGTAATGGGGGAGTTCCAGCTAACGTGGACGGAATAATAAGGTTGGAGGTAGGCTCTGTAGTAAAGGCGAAGGGAAGGGAATAAAAAATATCGGAATATTTTCTCTGTGTTTCAGCTCTGTGGACTAATGCTAAAAATTAGAGATAACAAGTACCCACCTAGTGAGGTGGGACTTGCTGAGAACAATGCCTTGTTGACAGCAAGGACTTGCTGAGAATAGGAATCTGCTGAGAACTATTACTTATTGAGAACAAGGAATGATGAGAACATGGACTTGCTTAGAACAAGGACTTGCTGAGAACGGTGCCTTGTTGACGGCAAGGACTTGTTGAGAACATGGACTTGCTGAGAATAGGAATCTGCTGAAAACTATTACTTATTGAGAACAAGGAATGATGAGAATATGGACTTGCTTAGAACAAGGACTTGCTGAGAACGATGCCTTGTTGACGGCAAGGACTTGTTGAGAACATGGACTTGCTGAGAATAGGAATCTGCTGAGAACTATTACTTATTGAGAACAAGGAATGATGAGAACATGGACTTGCTTAGAACAAGGACTTGCTGAGAACGGTGCCTTGTTGACGGCAAGGACTTGTTGAGAACATGGACTTGCTGAGAATAGGAATCTGCTGAGAACTATTACTTATTGAGAACAAGGAATGATGAGAACATGGGCTTGCTTAGAACAAAGACTTGCTGAAAACGATGCCTTGTTGACGGCAAGGGCTTGTTGAGAACATGGACTTGCTAAGAATAGGAATCTGCTGAAAACTATTACTTATTGAGAACAAGGAATGATGATAATATGGACTTGCTTAGAACAAGGACTTGCTGAGAACGATGCCTTGTTGACGGCAAGGACTTGTTGAGAACATGGACCTGCTGAGAATAGGAATCACATCCAAATATTGCCTAATGACCCAAGCTCAGGACTCTGATGGCGATATCGAAACAAGGCTGTACAAAGTATATCCATGTTTTTCCTTATGCTCTTTTTATATCATCTCCTTTTTTTTTTGTACTGAACTTTTCGCTGGACCCAGATAATTCTAATTTTTTCTAATAAAACAGGTTGTTATTATCAATTTTTTGAAGAATATGATTACTATTTTTGTTAATTTATTAAACTCCATTCTGCTCTCTTTAATTAGTGCCTTTGCTGACTTGAGAGTTATTTAGCTACAATTCTGCGTAGCTGCTGAGAACTATCGTTTATTGAGAACAAGGACTTGTTTAGTATAAGGGATTGCTGTAAACAAGGATATTCTAAAAGGGAATTGCTTAGAACAAGGCCTTGTTTAGTCCAAGGGTTGCTGGGAACAAGGATATTCTAACTCGAACTCACTTAGAAAAAGGACTAGTTTAGTACCAGGACTTGCTGAAAACAAGGGCATTCTAACTGGAACTTGCTTAGAACAATTACTAGTTGAGTACAAGGACTTGCTGAGAATATCGACTTACTGAGGATATGTATCTACTGAGAAAAAGGGACTTCCTAAAAGAAAGAACGTTCTCAGTTCAAGGACATGCTAGGAACAATTACTCAGGGACTTAATGAGAATAAGAATCTGCTGAGAACTATTACTCACTGAGAACAAGGAATTCTGAGAAAAGGAAGTTCCTAAGAAACAGGACTTGCTGCGTACAAGGACTTTCTTGGAACAAGAACTGCCTACTGAGAGCAAGGATTAGTTGAGACGAAGGTATATTTCATGCCTTTGATATTTATGATATTTTTGTTAAGACTTATCGACTAAATGGAATGTGTCAAATTAGGGCATAAACCCTCATCTCTACGAATTTATTTATAGACAATATGATTTCCATGAGATTCCCGTAAAAAAACGGACAGGTTACATACTTTATTTTCTTTTTCCTTTGAACAAATGATATGAATTTATTGAGAAATGTGCGCTCCTAATAACATTTCCCTAAAATATGAAAGAAAATAAAACGGAATAAGGAAAGCGTGCAAATAGCCCAAGGATTGTCTAGGACCGAAGGGCGGGAATCAAGACAACAAATATTTGGAGTTTTGCTGAAATTGCCAGGCAAAGTTGGGAACATTCTCTGAATATTTGTCCACCCCCCCCCCCCAATTTCCTGAGAAAAGCTCTGTCTCCTTGAATGACCTTCCTCCTTCATATCTATTTTCCAATGTGATTCGCAGGAAAACATACAATATATCATGAAAATTATTTTTTACTAATAACATAGGTAGGTATACAAGAAGACAGAAAAAATTGTTTATATATATATATATATATATATACATATATATATATATATATATATATATATATATATATATATATATATATATATACGTAGATATATATATATATATATATATATATATATATATATATATTCAAATTTGAAATATTGTTATTTTTGTAATCTTTAGAACTTTTCTACTCGGCAGTACCGGATTGCACCATCGAGGGTGACAGGAAAGCGCTAAAACAGAGTAATTCCCTTAATGTGTATTTTATTTAATTTCCTCACCAAACTCACCCCCCCCCCTAGGTAAAAACTAAAGCCAAACACTAGATAATAATATATTTAACCCTTTGACATCCAGCGCAACTAGAGCAAATGGACAAACCCCATTGTTGAATCAGCTGATTGCCTATACCTACCCTTTAAAAGGGTTCCCCAGCTCAGCAAACAGGCTCACAGGTCAAACCGAACCCTAAACGAGTCAGCAGAGAGCAGCTTTTTATGAAACGCCCTGTTTAGCCGGGAAGCCACTAAAGCAGACAGATCCCGGACACCATCTTTAGCTTCGTCTCTTGTCCCGGCTAATGGTCGCCCATTCACCTAGCTTTTTAAAACGGCATCGAATATTCTTCCGGAGCTGGGCTTTTTCAAATTGGATTTAAAAGTTGAAACTCAATTCTCCCTCCCATAGCGTCCACGTGCTGTCCCATTAGCACCCTCCTCATTTCATTCTTTCATCACTATCCCTCCTGTATTTTTTTTTTTTTTTTTTTTTTTTTTTACATTCAGTTCACTTAGAACATTTTTTATATGACCTTTAAAAACATGTATACATTTAAAAAAAATGTATTTCTTCTCTAATTAATGTGGCTTTTTTTTTATTTATTTTTTTTGTTTTTAATTGTTCTATGACACCCCATAGCCGTAGTTGCTAAAGTAATTGTTTGTTTTCCACCAGGAGAGGTACTTTGTCTAACTTAAAATTTGGTTTTCGAACATCCTGACTTCGAAAAGGGAAAAGGGAGTTCAAATAATGTATATATATATATATATATATATATATATATATATATATATATATATATATATGCTTTATTTTTTGATATAGCACTAAAGCTAACTAGAATTACAAAGAATACAAAGATTAATGGCCTTAAAAGTAATAAAGGGTTTTAAAACAGTGTCTTATGAAGCATCATGTGTACTTGCTAAGATAATTCCTATTAATCTCATAGCAAGTAGTATGTAATGGAGTGTTCTCTCTTGAAGACCACAAAAGGCAGCCCAATGTACACCCCTGAGGAAATAGAAAGACCTGTGAGGCATAATGACTGGATGCATCCTGCACAGTATCCGACTGTATCAATGGAGTACAATCCCGATGCAGATATTGAGATTTACACAGACGGGAGCCAAGATGGGGAGCAAGTGGGCTGTGCTTTTGTGGTTTTTAGGAGACAAGAACTAACAGAGACTAACAAGTGCAGGCTGGGACGAATATGCACTAACAATCAGGCTGAAACATTTGCGGTACTACAGAGTTTACTATACATACAGAGATAAGAACAAATTAGACATGTAAAAATCTACACAGACAGTCAAAACACACTTCAATCATTAAATAATTACACAATTCATGACCCACTTACTGAACAAATACGACAAATACTTTACAATCTTACTCAACGAAACATTTATGTACACTTCATATGGATTAAAGGGCATTCTGGTATTGTTGGAAATGAACTTGCTGACCTAGCAGCTAAATCAGCCTCTAAAGATCTAAGAATTCCAGAATGCTACAACAAAATAACAAAGACACATTTAAAAAGACAGTTACTGTCAGATACAATAAGACAATGGCAAGAAGACTGGACTTTAACTGCAAAAGGACAACACTTAAAGATATTTATAACAGACATTACAGAATACTTTGACAAAACGTATGCTAAAACACATTTTTACATGACACAAATATTAACAGGACATGGGACAGTTAATTCATACTTTTATAGATTTGGACTAAGCCAAGATGAAAGCTGTTACTGTGATTTCAATACAACACAGACATATCACCATTTACTGTACGACTGCACACTACTAACTGAAGAAAGAAAAACATTACAGACATACGTCACCAAACACATAGGACATTGGCCTGTTGCAGAGAAAATATTATTTCTTAAGTGTGAGAGGGCTTTACTAAAATATGCTGAACATATATATACAAAAATGGGATACTGGAAAAATCATTATAGGTGAAAAAAAATCCTTTGTGTTTCTTTTTCATTCTTTCTCTTTTTTTTTTTTTTTTTTTATCCTTCGATATAGTTTTGTTGTTTGTATTATATTTCATTTTTCTCTTTCTTTTATTTTGTTTAATTTATTCTCCTTTATGTTCTACATTTAGAATGTAATCATAAAGAATATAAATATTAATATGTAATCAATTACATGCTATGTACATTTGTCATGTACAGCACATGTAGAAAATAAAAATAAACTCCCTTCCTTAAGGGTTACTTAGGGTAGGAAATAAATAAAAATAAACTCCCTTCCTTTAGGGTTACTTAGGGAAGGAAATAAATAAAAATAAACTCCCTTCCTTTAGGGTTACTTAGGGAAGGAAATAAATAAAAATAAACTCCCTTCCTTTAGGGTTACTTAGGGAAGGAAATAAATAAAAATAAACTCCCTTCCTTTAGGGTTACTTAGGGAAGGAAATAAATAAAAATAAACTCCCTTCCTTTAGGGTTACTTAGGGAAGGAAATAAATAAAAATAAACTCTCTTCCTTTAGGGTTACTTAGGGAAGGAAATAAATAAAAATAAACTCCCTTCCTTTAGGGTTACTTAGGGAAGGAAATAAATAAAAATAAACTCTCTTCCTTTAGGGTTACTTAGGGAAGGAAATAAATAAAAATAAACTCCCTTCCTTTAGGGTTACTTAGGGAAGGAAATAAATAAAAATAAACTCTCTTCCTTTAGGGTTACTTAGGGAAGGAAATAAATAAAAATAAACTCCCTTCCTTTAGGGTTACTTAGGGAAGGAAATAAATAAAAATAAACTCCCTTCCTTTAGGGTTACTTAGGGAAGGAAATAAATAAAAATAAACTCCCTTCCTTTAGGGTTACTTAGGGAAGGAAATAAATAAAAATAAACTCCCTTCCTTAAGGGTTACTTAGGGAAGGAAATAAATAAAAATAAACTCCCTTCCTTTAGGGTTACTTAGGGAAGGAAATAAATAAAAATAAACTCCCTTCCTTTAGGGTTACTTAGGGAAGGAAATAAATAAAAATAAACTCCCTTCCTTTAGGGTTACTTAGGGAAGGAAATAAATAAAAATAAACTCCCTTCCTTAAGGGTTACTTAGGGAAGGAAATAAATAAAAATAAACTCCCTTCCTTTAGGGTTACTTAGGGAAGGAAATAAATAAAAATAAACTCCCTTCCTTTAGGGTTACTTAGGGAAGGAAATAAATAAAAATAAACTCCCTTCCTTTAGGGTTACTTAGGGAAGGAAATAAATAAAAATAAACTCCCTTCCTTTAGGGTTACTTAGGGAAGGAAATAAATAAAAATAAACTCCCTTCCTTTAGGGTTACTTAGGGAAGGAAATAAATAAAAATAAACTCCCTTCCTTTAGGGTTACTTAGGGAAGGAAATAAATAAAAATAAACTCCCTTCCTTTAGGGTTACTTAGGGAAGGAAATAAATAAAAATAAACTCCCTTCCTTTAGGGTTACTTAGGGAAGGAAATAAATAAAAATAAACTCCCTTCCTTTAGGGTTACTTAGGGAAGGAAATAAATAAAAATAAACTCCCTTCCTTTAGGGTTACTTAGGGAAGGAAATAAATAAAAATAAACTCCCTTCCTTAAGGGTTACTTAGGGAAGGAAATAAATAAAAATAAATAGCACTGAAGCTGTGCAAGAGTTGGGGATATTATTACCTCGGATGGACCATCAGCGTAATCAGTATAGCACTGAAGCTGTGCAAGAGTTGGGGATATTATTACCTCGGATGGACCTTCAGCGTAATCTGTATAGCACTGAAGCTGTGCAAGAGTTGGGATATTATTACCTCGGATGGACCTTCAGCGTAATCTGTATAGCACTGAAGCTGTGCAAGAGTTGGGATATTATTACCTCGGATGGACCTTCAGCGTAATCTGTATAGCACTGAAGCTGTGCAAGAGTTGGGATATTATTACCTCGGATGGACCTTCAGCGTAATCTGTATAGCACTGAAGCTGTGCAAGAGTTGGGGATATTATTACCTCGGATGGACCTTTAGCGTAATCTGTATAGCACTGAAGCTGTGCAAGAGTAGGGGATATTATTACCTCGGATGGACCTTCAGCGTAATCGGTATAGCACTGAAGCTGTGCAAGAGTTGGGGATATTATTACCTCGGATGGACCATCAGCGTAATCAGTATAGCGTAAACTCTATGAGGGACAAAATCGCGGTTTATCTCTAGAAATTCAAGGTCTGCCATTATAGAAACAATAATATTATGAAATAAATACAGTCCGGTAAGAGCTGATCTGTTATCCTCCTAGCAACGCATGCTGCTTAGGCTTGCCTGCTCTAACCAGTTAAAACTTCAAACCCCTCTGAAAATACATAAAAATTTAAATATCAAAAGATCCTTTCTTAGCATGTTTACTTGCTATAGAGAGTGTCCATACAAAATTTAAAATTTTTCTGTCGAGTGGTTTGGGATGGGCGATGATAGGTCTGTGAGTCAGTGAGTGACTGGTATTTGACAAATATATATATATATATATGTTCATGTCTCTATTATTTCATGGATGATATTATTATTACCTCAATTATTAGGTACATATTATTTTATATATTTGAGTCTGCTTCTGTAAGGGAGAACTAGATGTGCAAGACTCCGTTAGTCCTCCTTTACAGAAGCAGACTCAAATATATAAAATAATATGTAATAATTGAGGTAATAGTAATATCATGCATGAAATAATAGAGACATGAACCATGAAAAATGTAATTAAAATACAAAACTATTGAAGACTTAATAAGCTGTTACCAACTACCTACAACATCTTAGTTTTCAACTTAGCATCTATATACAAAATATATATATATATATATATATATATATATATATATATATATATATAAAATGAATAGCTAAATGTGTTGGTAAGCGCAAATCTCGAGAACAACTGAACCGGGAATCTCCCGTTGTCTAGTGGCTAGCGCACTAGATTCATAAGCGGGAGATGTTGGGTTCGATCCCCACCGGCGCCAGAAATTTTCTCATCTCAGGGCTCGCTGAGAAAATTCCTGGTTGCACCCTTGACGTCGGCGCTAATAGCCAAGATTTATGTAGATGCGCCGGAAAAAAAAAAACTGAACCGATTTCGCTAATTCTTTTTTTAGAATATTCCTTGAACTACGGAGAGAAAAATTAAAAAAATTGTCTCAAAAAGTCTAAAAACAGCACTATTCGGATCTTTTTCACTTTCTTAACGCAAATTCATTTTTAAATAAAAACATATGTTCTCAATTGTAATATTTTTAACAGTTAACGTATTAGGTTATTTGTGAATAAGCAAAAATTCACTCTTTGTTTATATTGTTTTAAAATAAATACGTTTTTATTTAAGTTTATAACAGTAATAATAAGAACATATGGAGGCCTGGTGGCCGTGAGTTTTAAGGCTTGAGAACATAACACTCCGTGCCAAGGGTCGTGGGCTCAATTCCCACTATAGGGTGGCGGCTTTTCTTTAGAAAAAAAGGCATCAGCCCTATTCTGGCTGGAACCGGGTGTTAACCTATAGATAACCCGTTCAAAAATTCTCAGTTAATAATAATGGACGTTAAAATTTATATAAATAAGAACATGTAATCACTAGGTAACAATAATCCCATGTTAATAATGCAATTCAAATAATTTTATATTTGCGTTAACGAAGTAAAAAAGACTCCACTTTTCTATATTCCCATACAAAAGATTCGTAATAATACTTAAAAGTCAATTTGAACTTTAATACCATATCATAAAGTGTTAGTGGAGGGGTTCTGGGAAGGCAAAACAATTGAGTGACATTAGTATCGTATAAATATTAATGTCAATATTTATTCGATGGTAACATTACTCAAAAACAAATTGACTATGGTAAAATGTAAATTGACAATGGTAAAATGTAAATTGACTATGGTAAAATGTAAATTGACTATGGTAAAATGTAAATTGACTATGGTAAAATGTAAATTGACTTTGGTAAAATGTAAATTGACTATGGTAAAATGTAAATTGACTATGGTAAAATGTAAATTGACTATGTTAAAATGTAAATTGACTATGCTAAAATGTAAATTGACTATGGTAAAATGTAAATTGACTATGGTAAAATGTAAATTGACTATGGTTAAATGTAAATTGACTATGGTAAAATGTAAATTGACTATGGTAAAATGTAAATTGACTATGGTAAAATGTAAATTGCCTGTGGTAAAATGTCACTTGAAATGTAAACATCTCTTTGCTGTGCATCTATAATATTACTAAATCTAAAAGCCGCAAATTTCTATAATATTACTAAAGTGTTGTGTGTTTGTGACTTACTAAATATGCCTCCTATAAGGCGGCGGACAAATTTAGGCAGAAGAAGCCGAAATGCAACGCATCAAATTAATTATCAATCTAATCGTACTGCCCAGGAACGTGAAGATCGCAATGAACGTGAAAGAATTCGGTTAAGACAGACCCGTGAAGCGCGACATTCGACTAATAATGGTGCAAGTTTGAATCGAGCTGCTGTGAATTCATTACAGTGCCTGCAGCTGTGTTCCTATTGGACCTATGAACTCAGTTTTGACTATAAACAAATCCCAGGGCAGTCATTAAGTGTTTGTGGTATTAATCTAGAAAACCCATGTTTCTCGCATGGTCAATTGTATGTTGCCGTTTCGCGTGTTGGAAAACCATCTGCTCTGTTTATTTACGCGTCAGGTAATGAAACAAAAAATATCGTGTACAATAAGTACTATAATAAAAATGAAACTTAATTTAGAATAAGTAAAAATAAAATGAAATATATTAAGAAGGTATCATAATAAGAAATCTGAAATTGTAATTTTCATTGTGATTTTTTAGTGACTATTAAAATAATTTCAAGTGTTATATAATTTTTTTGTTGACATAATGGAATTGTTGACTTATCAACTTTATTTTTCCTTTTTTTTATCTTAAAAGCTGACCCGGTGTCCCAAATAGCAGAATAATTATTAGAAGAAAAAAAAAATAAAGAATCGACTGTTAGGCGGTACGAAGTACGCCGGGTCAGCTAGTATATTTATGTACATATATATATATATATATATATATATATATATATATATATATATTTAATGTATATTAGTATTTCTGAAGAGCTTATTAACCCCCGAAAAGAATAAAGTGACATATGATTACGTTGCTTTAGTTTACCATCGAATAGAAGAGGAAGATAGAATTGTATCTAACAATTGTATAGACTTACCCCCCTCCCCTTTCCTCCATCCAATCTCTCCAAATGGAAGAGAAACAAATATTCCGATCCATGTTTTTGTTCAATTTGTTGGTGACAATTGTCCCACTGAGGGGCTTCCAATCCACGCCTTTGGAGTTCATCTCATCCCAGCACCCTTCCTACAATTCCATCTCACTTATTTTATGTATTTCGCCTTTATTTTTTTACAAAAATAAAAAAAACATGCAGAATAAGACGTTTTCTGATACAGTCACTACAAGCTCCGAACCTGTGCATTCCTTCCCAATACCATGAGCAAAAGAAAGTTTATAACATTTTGTTATAATAATTTAGAATATAATCATATACGTATTTATATATATATATATATATATATATATATATATATATATATATATATATATATATATATATATATAATTATCTGAAAACCCAAATAAAAAACTCAAAATTAAATGGATTGCAAAATAAAATATTAAAATACAGCAGTACTAATGCTACTTGCATGTCATCTCTTTAAAATATCTGGTGTCCGTAATTTTTATTCTGTAATTAATAATAGTCGTGTACCAAAAGTATGCATACGCAGACTTAGTTCTAATGATTCATACTTAGCTAAGCCCGGAAATAAACCAAAATACACGGAATTTGGTCCAGAAATAGACCAGTAATGTTTGGGAGATTCCACTCCGTACTTCGAAGGTAGCTGTATTTCCTGCGGAAGTGAGTCCGTCCTCAGACCTCGCTCGGGTAGGCGAATATCAAAGAGGTGGGGGGGGGGGGGGGTAGTTAGTGCTCATTAAATCAACAAAGCGTTGTATCTTTATTGTTAATTTTATTGATTAAACTATATATACTTATTTTAATTTAAGAGATTTTTTTTTGTGTTAGTTTTTTTTTTGCAAATGTAATTTATATGAATAATATTTCTTATTATGTGACATTAAAATATATTTATTTAAAGCAATTATTCTGCTTCCAGATTAACAGGATTTCTTGGAAAAGTTAGTATTTATGAAAAGCGTATTCATTTATTAAGACTTTCGCTGCCACCCAAATTTCGAAGTGCTCTCCAAAGTTCCGCACTTCGAAATTAAAATTTGTACAATAGAAAAAAACAAGAAAACACTTGAAATACTAAGTATACATATATAATTTGATTAGAAGTTTTAAGCGTTTCCTTCTCCTATCGATGTGTGGGAAGCCTTCATCAGCTAAAAAATAAATATAAGTAATTGCAAACGATAATTTAAACAGTAAGAAACTTTTTAAACATCATAAATTAATAATTAATATTTTTTTAAAGCGTACATTAGTTAGCAATAAGTTTTTACTCAAAAGGTATGATGTATTATTATTAACAGAGGCTCAAAGTATAACAAAATTCAGATAAACATAATAGCAACAGGAAGAAGTACAACGAACCACTTGATCACATTAATAATTGTATTTTTATTTTTAAAAAAGTCCGTCACGCAGGAGCTGCATAACTAAGCACTTTCCTCAGAATTTGGGTAGTGTAGACTGCTTTCCAGAACAATTTGCTTAAAATATCCTACATAAATAAAATAAAAACATGAATAGTTCTCTTTTAAATTTGTAATGAGTAACTGATCAATTATTAATTTGCTTCCAGAGTTATGTTTACACATGGTACCTATTACACTACGTAATAAATACAAAAAACCTCATATTATCGTATTTTGATCTAACGCAGGAACAGGATACAGACACTCTAGTGGTAGAAAGCGCTCCTTGCGGCGGCTTTGTGAACCTACGTCTAGCGGGCTTTTCTATTGAAATATATTACAAATTAAACCCCCGCTTTCCGATTGACCGATTCAGCTCATTTTTACAACACTTCTTTCTTATGAGTTACCCACGACGTATACCGCGTTTTGTTACAATGCTGCAGAAATTACGACCGGTATGAGTATATTAGGAATTTGGGTCCGGAGTAAACCCCCCCCCTCCTAATGAACCGATTTAGTTTATTTTTACAACACATTTACCTGTGGATTACCACTATGAATACCGAGTTTCTTCGAAATATACCAAAAATCACGGTTGCTAGTGGCGAATTGGTATTGTGGGTCTGGAGTAAACCCCCCTCCTAATGAACCGATTTAGTTTATTTTTACAACACATATTTACCTGTGGATTACCACTACGAATACCGAGTTTCGTCGAAATATACCAAAAATCACGGCTGGTAGTGGCGAATTGGTATTGTGGGTCCGGAGTAAACCCCCCCTTCTAATGAACCTATTTAGTTCATTTTTATATCTCACTTTTCTCTCTATATTAGCACTACGAATACCAAATTTCGTTGAAATATAACAAATATTACGGCTGACATAGTCAAATTAGAGTTTTGGGTTCGGGGTAAACCCCCCCTTCCGGTGGAGCGACTTTGGTAGTTAACGAACTCGTTCAATCGTTTGCTAATTGAATGCTATATACCAAGTTTCGTGACGAAAAAACAAAAACTCTGGCCGCTATCGTGTTAACAGACACACACACACACATATATATATATATATATATATATATATATATATATATATATATGCATATATATATATATATATATATATATATATATATATATATGCATATATATATATATATATATATATATATATATATATATATAAATTTTAACGGGGGTCATTTTCGGTGTCTACTAGGTAGGATCGATAAAGATTTGAAGACATTTTTGAAAGATTCCATCATGAGTGCAACCTCAATAGCTACTTTCCTTCGGAGGAAAGTGGTAAAAATGTAATTTCTAATAAGAAATACATTATTACATAGGATGATATTTAGGTGACCATGTTCAAGTGTTGGAGAGAAAGCGTCTACACACCAGTTTATAGGTACATCAGAGCATTAGTTTTTTTTTCTTTTCTTTTTAGGGCAAATCGATAACTAGGCCATTAGCGCCAGCATCCAGGGTGTAGCGAGGAATTTTCCCAACGAGCCATGAGATGAGAAAAAATCCTGCTCCCGGTGGGGATCGAACCCACCATCTTCCGCATATGAATCTAAGGCTCTAGCCACTAGACCACGAGAAGACCCCAGTATTTATGTTTATTATCTTCAATGTTTAAGTATTCTGTCAATGTGGTAGCTGTCATCTCCAAAGAGGTCTGTCATGTCAAATATCATATCTAGGTTACGTCTTAAGCCGCACTCTGTTAGGTCTGTGTTGTAAGATGGACAAGTAGGTATTGGCCATTATTGGTCATTAGGTACTCTTGAGTAACACGGCTGTGGCCAATACGTATTCTTCCTACTACTAATTATTCATGCCGTAATCACCTGTTTGACGAATATCAGTTCTTAACTGTAAACTAATTTATTATCTGTATTCTTAGTCCAGTCTAGTTACTAATAATAGGAATTAATAAAACCAATATTTTTTTTTTTTTAAACCTAAATAAATGTCTCACAAAAACCAACATTATTTAAAATATTGTTTAAAAATATAACAACCATTTATTTATTTATTTATTTTATTTTTAACGGCGCATCAACTTTTTAGCTTTTAGCGCCGAACACCCATTCATAACGTAAAATTCAAAATTCTTTGCTGAAACCCTTCGTTTACCCGCAAATTGATTTCATCAATGGAAAAAATGCCACAATTTCTTCTAATGAAGAGCAGAATTTGACATAAATTGATTGCCATCCTTTAATTACTTTTAAAAAAAGATAAATTATTAAAAAAAACCAACCCCCGTAAAACAACCCCCCCCCCACCGGAGGGAAAATAATTAAGAGCCTGATGGGATGTTGGGGGTCGGTGTTTGCTCAATTATAATCTCTGCGTAGGATCTAATCTTCCTTTGCGTTATGAAATTGCTGGGCCTAAATTTTTTCATTGAAACTGGTTTTACGGGGGGGGGGGGTTCTGCCTGAAACTCACATTTCCAGATAAAGCTCACTTGGGAAAATCCACATCAACAAACAAGCTTACTGGGTGGAATGAACAAAAATTAAAATTCATAATTCTTTTTAAATTATATATTGAAAAATAATAATTTTTAATCCTAAATCATGGTTAATTTATTTATGGATAAATAAAAATATATTTATAAGTTTTAGCACTAATATGCTTTAGCGATGACTATACTGATAAAAAGCGTTGCAAAAAAGTGTCACAAAGAAGTGTCCGCTGCCGTTCGCGCATGCGCGTTGGCCATGTACGAACATAGCCACCGCACATGCGGTTTTGTGATTACATAGGCTTGTCGGGTGGACCTAAAGCACATTTATGTTCCTTAATTTGACCAACAGGCTCTAAACAAAATTTTATTCATAAAAATGTATGAATAATTTATTTATTTTTTAATAATATTTCGTTTATTTTTCCACTATTTGAGAGAAATAGTTGGAATATATTGCTAATGATTACAATTTATATATATATAAATCACGTGTCTGTCTGTTTGTTCCTTATGCAAATCCACACCGTTTGACCGATTTTGACCGAACTTGGAACACTGGTGGGTCTTGATCCGAGAAGTCTCTTAGGCAAAATAAAAACGCCGACCGGTTGCCTGTCTGTATGTTTGTTCCTTATACAAATCAATACTCTTCGTCCGATTTTGACCAAACTTGGCACACAGGTAGGTATTGATACGAGGAGTTTCATATGCTATGTAAAAAACTTCTACCAGCTGTCTGTCTGTATGTGTGTTCCTTATAAAAATCCACACAGTTCGGCTGTTTTTGATTAAACTTGGTACACATGTAGGTCTTAATTCGGGCAGAGTCATAGGCTAGGTTCAAATCGTTTATGATTCACAGTTCCGAGGTCACGGGTTCGAAACAATGAACGGGGTTCCTAATTTATTTTTGATTTTATAGGTGCAGAAAGTAGGCGTAGCATGGCACTCCAGGTAACAGCTAGTAAATAATAAAAATATATTAAAAAAAAATGACAATTCATAGGAATTATAATAAGATAAGTTTATTTCCTACTATTTTCAATGTTATTTAGATAAATATTGAAAAAAATACTGTAAACCTTTTATTTATCACTTATATATATATATATATATATATATATATATATATATATATATATATATATATATATATATACCTCCCGAATTTAAATCCAAACACTCAAGAATACTTATTAATACTCTATTAAATGATTGGAAAATTTATATCTGCGTCTTTGAAAATATTCTACCCAAATGATCGTAATTATTGAATAAAACTATTCATTTCTAAAGTAATGATCAAAATATGATTTTTTCTACAGCTGATCAAGAATAATAATCTATCTTGATCCAAATAATCTCTCTCTCTCTATTTATATATATTCGTGATCTATAGCTTATGAAGCGTGAAGCTTTCCAGTCGGCACTTCCAGATCGCGTGATGAGATCAAGTCCATGAAGGAGTTTAGGAAACGCGCTAAAAGGATTAGCATGGAAGTTATAATTAGCAATTTCACCCCTTTCCCCCCTCCCCCCTCGCAGCCCCTCTCACAGTCCCCCTCCCCCTTCCATCTAGAGAGTTATGCTTGAATTGTGCATAAATTCTAAAAGCGACGGTGCTGTTCTCTAGGAAGTTAGTGTGACACTTATGCATTCTCCGAGAAACTTATACCCCCTCCAGACGGGAGAAGAACTTTTCACACCCCCCCCCCCAAAGTAGAACAACTTCTAGTCTTAAACACCGTCTAAATATCATCTTAACTTACTTACTTTAACAAAACACATTATATATTACACAATTATTATTATTATTATATATATATATATATATATATATATATATATATATATATATATAGTATTTACATGATCGGAAAAGAGCAAGTAGTGAAGTATGCATCTACCGTGGAGAGGTCGATGAAGCTGAGCACGTGCTGTTTGTATGCCCGAAGTGGACAAGTATCAGGCACGACTATACTAAAGTTACCCACAAGACATTCGAAATTGACAATATGATGAGAGACTTAACTTCAGAGGAAGCATCGAACTATTCCTACAGCGTGGTCAGGACAATCGTGGAGACGAAGGAGAAGGAAATACACAATGAAGGTTAAATTAGACAGCTATCATGATCGCCAAGAACAGGGGAGGGAGGTTTTTAGTCGATTGGAGTCCGACACTACCTGGTTATCTCCTCGCCAGGTGTCCATGAACGATTTTCCTCCCACAATATCTATATATATATATATATATATATATATATATATATATATATATATATATATATAGATATATGTATATGTGTATATATATATATATATAATATATCTGTGTGTGTGTGTTCCTGTATAAAATATATTGACAATAAATATTATGAAATTATGCTTACATTGAAAATGTGCAAATATTTGACTCTAAATCTTGGATATTCCATAAAAAATTAACGTATATTTCATCATAGTAGCATATTTCAGTGAAAGAAGGTATGAAAATGGGAAAGAGTATTATTGTGTTTGAAAGAGTGAAAGCATCATGAAAGGTGAACCATCTTCTCTCAATGTATTTATACAAATACTTCCCTGATTTGTTGGAAGCGAACAATGCTTTGAATCTAAAGCAGAGTAGATAACTATAAAGGAATGTAAACCGTGGAAAGTTGAAGCCAGATCGTGGAAAACCTCACTGGGAAATGGTGGATAGTCCAACCACCACTTCTGCAAAGTGGTTTAGGATTACAGATAGCAGTTCAGGAGAGGATTAAAGCTCAAACTCTCTGGATTTACGCTTATAATATGTTACAGGATCAAAGCTATTTATCATCTGAAATATTTCTCTATATACACCGATCAAATATAATATTAACTCAAATGTTAATATATCATTGTGTTTGAGCTGAACGTCGCACAGTGGGGCCAAACTACATTTCGTGTTTCTAAAAGAAAGCCTACAGCCTCTAAATATTAACCGATTTCAATGTATTTTTTTTTAAAAGAGAGCTAATAAAATGTAAAACACCTTTCTCTAGCCAAATTTTTGTTTTTCGTTTCTCCTGTTCATTAAAATAATAATTAAAGAGCGATTACAATTGGGCATAAAATAATATTTTATTTCTTATCTAACTTAACGATTAAAACAGTAGGTTGCTCGTCCTTAAATTGTTTCCATTCCATTCCATTATCTAACTTAATATCAGCATTGACATCTTTGAAATTAAACATTCAAATACTGATTAGACATGAAACAAAATCAAAATATATTCTCAAATTATTCAAAAATCATATTATTTCTATTAATTAATTAAGATAAATTTGAGTTTTGAAGATGTCAGTCCGCTTTTCTAATCAGGATCTAATCAGGATTTCTTCCGCTTTTAAGTCTAATCAGGAACTAATCAGGATTTCTCCCGCCTTTAAGTCTAATCAGGATTTCTCCCGCTTTTAAGTCTAATCAGGATTTCTCCCGCTTTTAAGTCTAATCAGGATCTAATCAGGATTTCTCTCGCTTTTAAGTCTAATCAGGATCTAATCAGGAATTCTCCCGCTTTTAAGTCTAATCAGGATTTGAATGTTACATTTCGACTATATCAGTGCTGATTAAGTTCGAGAAGACTAGTTTTATTTAAATTCGTATGAAAACTAACCTACGAAGTTATGTATATATATATATATATATATATATATATATATATATATATATGTGTGTGTATATTGAGAGGGAGAGGGAAATTTTAAGCCTACAAATTGCAATACCCCGACATTTCTAGTCGGTACTTCTAGGCTGCTTTATCGGTTCATATGGGGGGTTTCCTCCCTATAGGTAAAAGGGATACAGTCTCAAAAGAAAAACATGTTGAGATAATACATTTTTTCCCAACAGACAACGTTATGTGGTTCTTTTTGTACACAGACTCTGTTTGGGGGTCAATAACTCCGAAAGGAGGACGTCAGAATTCAAGGAGGTGTATATATAAGTATATATATATATTGTATTTCTTGAGGCAAACATCGGAAAATAAAGAAAAACTCCTTTCTTTTCTAAAGGAAAGAGAAGAAAAGCCATTTTCCACCGGGTCTCTACCTATCTCCTTCCCGCGTAAACACAGTCCCGCCAAAAGAGCGGTCTGGTTTCCAACATTCTACATATATTGCATTGTCGGTTCTCATGTGAGAAAAAGAGAAACATCTTTTTGACGTTTATATACAAAATATGTATTCTATGATATGTATTCTATGATACCTATGTATATCTGTATACTGTTCGATTATCGATAACATTTAAAAAGGCTAAAACTAGTGATTATTTTAATAAAAAAACGTTCGACTTATGAGCTCCGTCATATTATAGCATTTAATAGTGACTGCTAAGTGATATATTATTTTAAAAGCTAAGAAGTTCCAGAAATGTATATGGGGAATTCATTTTAATGTAAAAAAAGTCCGACTCGGGGGAACTCCGTCTTCTTAGCGCGGATCCTTTTATATCTCTAGTGTTATTAGCAAAGGAGTAGAAGCGGTTATTGATAGGGCTTGATATTTCGTGAAAAATATGAAATATCTCAAAGAGAAGGAAGATTTAAGGCGCCAAACCGGAAACTGATAGTATTCTAAGAGGAAAGGACTCCCCCCACATTCAACATGGGAAACACTATTACTAATACGTTTCTCATTTTCATACTTTACTTTATTAAAATACTAATTTTACAATAGGTAAAATGTGACAAAACCCCGTTAAAAAAACAAATCAATTTCGAAGATTTATGCTCTTATTTCTCGGATTGACATTGCCCCATCGAAAATTGCAATTGAACCTTTTTTGTAGGGAATTTAGTAAGCTTTCGAATGGTTACCTTCCATTTAACACGATTGCCCGTCCGTTTTTGAGATATTTTACAAAATATACGAAAATCCAAAAACATTTCATGCCTGTTGATGAAATATTTTATTTCTAGTTCTTAATTACCTCGAAACGGGACCAAAATTTTTCTATCTTAGATTAGATGAATATTAAACGTCTGGAACAAATTCCAACTAAATTAATCGTTTTTTGAATACCCAAACTAAAAATTAGTTTGGAAAAGGAGGTGTTACAATGTCTCCCGAAAACGGTTACATATATCGCTTTAAAAATGGCATTATTCGTTTTTCTACGTTAAGAAACCCATAAAACGAGTATCAGCATGCATATGAACGCGAAAACGTAAGCGTTTCGATCTTTTTTTGCGCGAATTTTGCTCCAGAAGCCATGTTCCGGTAGACGGATTGTGCGGGTTAACGACCTTGACCTTTCAAATTAGACGAAAGATTTTTGTACCAAATTACATCAAATTCTGACCATTTTTGACCTGTCGGGACCACCAACAGGCAAACATATATATATATATATATATATATATATATATATATATATATATATATATATATATATATATATATAAATTTGAACCACCTATATCTTCGTGATCCATTTGGTCTGAAACGAGAAATGTTCTAGTGTTGGCACTTCCGGATTGCGTCCTTATAGCCGGTTTCCTCCTTGTAGAGGGAGGGAGGAACCGCGCTACTAATAATAATAATAAAATAACCAAATCATTTTCAGTTTTTGTTTTAAGCTATTTACTTTTCAAGGAGGCAAAACTTGTATTATTTAAATCATATATATATATTTCATTTATCGGAAAATGAAACAAAATTTATGAGAAGTTTTTTTTTTCTAATTTTTGTGACTAATCTTCCTCCTGGTTATGGAACTAAATGTTTGGATGCTATTAATTTTAAACAGCTGACTATAAACACAGCTGACTGTTGCTATGGAGATGATGTTCAGTAATGACGCGGCCATTCTAGCGGAAGGTTCAACTTCGGTCTATTTGGCTGTATCTAGTTTCAGGCTCCTCAATAGGAAAATTATTTATTTTCTATTTTTTGTTCTTATAATTGTTTTATGTTTTTAATAAATTCACTAATATTTTTTTTATTTCATACTGTGACTGATTTTCAGGTAACTGAAGTAACTCGCTGGTAGAAGGGACTATCCTCAATGTTACAAAATTCTTAAAAAAAAAAAAAATAAATAAATAAAAATGATTTTACCCTTTAAAAAAATGAACTATTATGTTATTATTATGTCTTATTTATTTTGTAAATTTCCATTTATTTTCCCTCATCGGGCAATTTTATTCCACGAAAGCGTGAAAATTAGAAATAATTGAACTTGTTGAGTGGCAAAGTTCAAAAATATAGCTGCCTAACCTGTATATTTCATTCCTCCAGAATTCCAGAGGTGGGCATTTTCAAAGCACCTTATAATGAAATAAGCCTCTTTGACGAAGCCCCCTTCGCTTTTAGAAAAAAAAAAAAAAAAATGGGTAGACTTTTTTTCTCCCCGAGAACTAACGAATCGAGGACGCTTCTAGGTCAAAAGGAAACTGAAGGTTTATTAGAAAGAGAAGAGATTTAAAAACCAAGCTTTCTCCGGAAAGGCTGCGGTTTATAACCGTGTTAGCACCGTGTTCTACAAGGAAATACTCTTTAACACACAGGAATTTAAACTTAAAAAGGGAAAATAACAGAAATAAAATTCCTTTGGGGCTGTTAATTAATATTTCATTAAAGCAAACTTAATTATACAATTTGAATACTTGTTTGGTGGATTTTAGAGTGTTGCGCTAAAAACTGTTTAAAGCCTTCTTATCTATAATTTGGTTTTATATTGTTTTTTTTTTTTTTTTTTTTTTTTTTTTAGATTTTCAAGTAAAACAACCTTAAGGCTATCATTGCTAGATTTTTTATGTTGTCTCTGTTACGTTAAACGTCATAATGTATTGGTGTTGTTCGTCCATTTTATACGAATGTTTTACTGTTTTATCCCCACTCGAATAACCCATTACTCCACCGGATGGATACGGATGGATCTGATTTACTTGATGGATGCACTCTAGGGTAATCATACAACACATCCATGCAACAGTTATAATGTTCTCACATTTGCCTTTTAGTGCAGTTCCTCCCCCCCCCCCCCCCTCCGTATGGAGGAACCCCGCTTATAAGGTTGACCTCATGACGCAATCCGATTATAGACGTTTACGTTTCAGAACACCCTAGAGAACAAAAATAACGGTGGTTCAAATTTACACACACATATATATATATATATATATATATATATATATATATATATATATATGTGTGTGTGTGTGTGTCAATTCGCGCTCTAGCTCAGTGAATAATGGTCCGATTTTGATGAAATTCGGTACAAAAACCTTTCTTCTAATTTGAAAGGTCATGTTCGTTAACCCGCAAAATCCGTCCACCGGTACATGGTTTCTGGAGCGAAATTCGCGCACAACAATCGTTATTCTTACATCATATACTTGAAAGTACCTACTAGTTTTATAGGTATCTTGGCCAAGAAAAACGAATGAAACCATATTAAAGGCGATATCTTTAACCGTCTTCGCTAAAAGTGGAAAAATAGTGGTTAAATAATGTTTTTGGTTTGGGTACTTAGAAACGTGGATGTTGAAATATCATCAAAACTGATATGCTGAAATTGTTGTTACGTTTAGTATTAAGGAAGGATTAGAATTAATTGTTTTAATGTCTGACATGAAATGTTTTGGGAACTTGAGAATCTTTCTAAGCGCAAGTTTACCATTCGAAAGCATACTAAATGCTCTACAAAAAAGATTCTAGGGCAAGTTTTGATTAGGTGATGTCAATCAGAGAAATAAGTGCTTACAACTTTGAAGTACGAGTCATTGATTTCGTTTATTCGAACGGTTCTCTTTCTCTGTTTTTATTTCTTGTTATTTTATAATTGCTTATAATAGGAGAATGTATTTGAGAAGTAAAATAAGAAAAAATAATTATTTTTAGAAATATAGCTTTCCAAGAGAGATATTCGAAGACGCCTTTTGAATTCGTTTTTTTTTATTAGTATTAGAATTAGTACTATAGTACGACACAAGAAAATGTGAAAACGTTTGATATTTATCAATGCATTCAACCGTGTGAAATAAGTATCTCTAGAAATGTATTCTGGGGGCTGGCGGACCCTGCCAGGTAAGACCATAAAACCATTTCACGAAAGTTCCAACCGAAATCATAACTTTTTCTATTTTAACCCTTCCAAATAAGACTCGGGATCGGGGACGTTTTTATCTAGAGCTTTGTGTTTCCGAATTTTTACCTACATCTTACACATTAACATAATCAATTAAAATGATCCTATACTAGTAATTTTAATTCATTCTGAAGCACTGGAGAAGACACTTAGAAGTGAAAGGGTTAAAGATAGTCCGAGAGTCAGCAACGCACTTACCACTCTTAGAAGTGAAAGGGTTAAAGATAGTCCGAGAGCCAGCAACGCACTTAATACTCTTAGAAGTGAAAGGGTTAAAGATAGTCCGAGAGTCAGCAACGCACTTACTACTCTTAGAAGTGAAAGGGTTAAAGATTGTCCGAGAGCCAGCAACGCACTTACCACTCTTAGAAGTGAAAGGGTTAAAGATAGTCCGAGAGCCAGCAACGCACTTACCACTCTTAGAAGTAAAAGGGTTAACGATAGTCCGAGAGCCAGCAACGCACTTACCACTCTTAGAAGTGAAAGGGTTAACGATAGTCCGAGAGCCAGCAACGCACTTACCACTCTTAGAAGTGAAAGGGTTAAAGATAGTCCGAGAGTCAGCAACGCACTTACCACTCTTAGAAGTGAAAGGGTTAAAGATAGTCCGAGAGCCAGCAACGCACTTTCCACTCTTAGACGTGAAAGGGTTAAAGATAGTCCGAGAGCCAGCAACGCACTTACCACTCTTAGAAGTGAAAGGGTTAAAGATAGTCTGAGAGCCAGCAACGCACTTACAACTCTTAGAAGTGAAAGGGTTAAAGATAGTCTGAGAGTCAGCAACGCACTTACCACTCTTAGAAGTGAAAGGGTTAAAGATAGTCTGAGAGTCAGCAACGCACTTACCACTCTTAGAAGTGAAAGAGTTAAAGATAGTCCGAGAGTCAGCAACGCACTTACCACTCTTAGAAGTGAAAGGGTTAAAGATAGTCCGAGAGTCAGCAACGCACTTACCACTCTTAGAAGTGAAAGGGTTAAAGATAGTCTGAGAGTCAGCAACGCACTTACCACTCTTAGAAGTGAAAGGGTTAAAGATAGTCCGAGAGTCAGCAACGCACTTACCACTCTTAGAAGTGAAAGGGTTAAAAATAGTCCGAGAGTCAGCAACGCAAAACCACTCTTAGAAGTGAAAGGGTTAATGATAGTCTGAGAGTCAGCAACGCACTTACCTCTCTTATAAGTGAAAGGGTTAAAGATAGTCCGAGAGTCAGCAACGCACTTACCACTCTTAGAAGTGAAAGGGTTAAAGATAGTCCGAGAGTCAGCAGCGCATTTACCACTCTTAGAAGTGAAAGGGTTAAAGATAGTCTGAGAGCCAGCAACGCACTTACCACTCTTAGAAGTGAAAGGGTTAAAGATAGTCTGAGAGTCAGCAACGCACTTACCACTGTTAGAAGTGAAAGGGTTAAACATAGTCCGAGAACCAGCAACGCACTTACCACTCTTAGAAGTGAAAGGCTTAAAGATAGTCCGAGAGTCAGCAACGCACTTACTACTCTTAGAAGTGAAAGGGTTAAAGATAGTCCGAAAGCCAGCAACGCACTTACCACTCTTAGAAGTGAAAGGGTTAAAGATAGTCCGAGAGCCAGCAACGCACTTACCACTCTTAGAAGTGAAAGGGTTAAAGATAGTCCGAGAGCCAGCAACGCACTTACCACTCTTAGAAGTGAAAGGGTTAAAGATAGTCTGAGAGCCAGCAACGCACTTACCACTCTTAGAAGTGAAAGGGTTAAAGATAGTCTGAGAGTCAGCAACGCACTTACCACTCTTAGAAGTGAAAGGGTTAAAGATAATCCGAGAGCCAGCAACGCACTTACCACTCTTAGAAGTGAAAGGTTAAAGATAGTCCGAGAGCCAGCAACGCACTTACTACTCTTAGAAGTGAAAGGGTTAAAGATAGTCCGAGAGCCAGCAACGCACTTACCACTCTTAGAAGTGAAAGGGTTAAATATAGTCCGAGAGCCAGCAACGCACTTACCACTCTTAGAAGTGAAAGGGTTACAGATAGTCCGAGAGCCAGCAACGCACTTACCACTCTTAGAAGTGAAAGGGTTAAAGATAGTCCGAGAGTCAGCAACGCAAAACCACTCTTAGAAGTGAAAGGGTTAAAGATAGTCTGAGAGTCAGCAACGCACTTACCACTCTTAGAAGTGAAAGGGTTAAAGATAGTCCGAGAGTCAGCAACGCACTTACCACTCTTAGAAGTGAAAGGGTTAAAGATAGTCTGAGAGTCAGCAACGCACTTACCACTCTTAGAAGTGAAAGGGTTAAACATAGTCCGAGAGCCAGCAACGCACTTACCACTCCTAGAAGTGAAAGGGTTAAATATAGTCCGAGAGCCAGCCACGCACTTACCACACTTAGAAGTGAAAGGGTTAAAGATAGTCTGAGAGTCAGCAACGAACTTACCACTCTTAGAAGTGAAAGGGTTAAACATAGTCCGAGAGCCAGCAACGCACTTACTTACCACTCTTAGAAGTGAAAAGGTTAAAGATAGTCCGAGAGCCAGCAACGCACTTACCACTCTTAGAAGTGAAAGGGTTAAATATAGTCCGAGAGCCAGCAACGCACTTACCACTCTTAGAAGTGAAAGGGTTAAAGATAGTCCGAGAGCCAGCAACGCACTTACCACTCTTAGAAGTGAAAGGGTTAAATATAGTCCGAGAGCCAGCAACGCACTTACCACTCTTAGAAGTGAAAGGGTTACAGATAGTCCGAGAGCCAGCAACGCACTTACCACTCTTAGAAGTGAAAGGGTTAAAGATAGTCCGAGAGCCAGCAACGCACTTACTACTCTTAGAAGTGAAAGGGTTAAAGATAGTCCGAGAGCCAGCAACGCACTTACCACTCTTAGAAGTGAAAGAGTTAAATATATTCCGAGAGCCAGCAACGCACTTACCACTCTTAGAAGTAAAAGGGTTAACGATAGTCCGAGAGCCAGCAACGCACTTACCACTCTTAGAAGTGAAAGGGTTAACGATAGTCCGAGAGCCAGCAACGCACTTACCACTCTTAGAAGTGAAAGGGTTAAAGATAGTCCGAGAGTCAGCAACGCACTTACCACTCTTAGAAGTGAAAGGGTTAAAGATAGTCCGAGAGCCAGCAACGCACTTTCCACTCTTAGACGTGAAAGGGTTAAAGATAGTCCGAGAGCCAGCAACGCACTTACCACTCTTAGAAGTGAAAGGGTTAAAGATAGTCTGAGAGCCAGCAACGCACTTACAACTCTTAGAAGTGAAAGGGTTAAAGATAGTCTGAGAGTCAGCAACGCACTTACCACTCTTAGAAGTGAAAGGGTTAAAGATAGTCTGAGAGTCAGCAACGCACTTACCACTCTTAGAAGTGAAAGAGTTAAAGATAGTCCGAGAGTCAGCAACGCACTTACCACTCTTAGAAGTGAAAGGGTTAAAGATAGTCCGAGAGTCAGCAACGCACTTACCACTCTTAGAAGTGAAAGGGTTAAAGATAGTCTGAGAGTCAGCAACGCACTTACCACTCTTAGAAGTGAAAGGGTTAAAGATAGTCCGAGAGTCAGCAACGCACTTACCACTCTTAGAAGTGAAAGGGTTAAAAATAGTCCGAGAGTCAGCAACGCAAAACCACTCTTAGAAGTGAAAGGGTTAATGATAGTCTGAGAGTCAGCAACGCACTTACCTCTCTTATAAGTGAAAGGGTTAAAGATAGTCCGAGAGTCAGCAACGCACTTACCACTCTTAGAAGTGAAAGGGTTAAAGATAGTCCGAGAGTCAGCAGCGCATTTACCACTCTTAGAAGTGAAAGGGTTAAAGATAGTCTGAGAGCCAGCAACGCACTTACCACTCTTAGAAGTGAAAGGGTTAAAGATAGTCTGAGAGTCAGCAACGCACTTACCACTGTTAGAAGTGAAAGGGTTAAACATAGTCCGAGAACCAGCAACGCACTTACCACTCTTAGAAGTGAAAGGCTTAAAGATAGTCCGAGAGTCAGCAACGCACTTACTACTCTTAGAAGTGAAAGGGTTAAAGATAGTCCGAAAGCCAGCAACGCACTTACCACTCTTAGAAGTGAAAGGGTTAAAGATAGTCCGAGAGCCAGCAACGCACTTACCACTCTTAGAAGTGAAAGGGTTAAAGATAGTCCGAGAGCCAGCAACGCACTTACCACTCTTAGAAGTGAAAGGGTTAAAGATAGTCTGAGAGCCAGCAACGCACTTACCACTCTTAGAAGTGAAAGGGTTAAAGATAGTCTGAGAGTCAGCATCGCACTTACCACTCTTAGAAGTGAAAGGGTTAAAGATAGTCCGAGAGCCAGCAACGCACTTACCACTCTTAGAAGTGAAAGGTTAAAGATAGTCCGAGAGCCAGCAACGCACTTACTACTCTTAGAAGTGAAAGGGTTAAAGATAGTCCGAGAGCCAGCAACGCACTTACCACTCTTAGAAGTGAAAGGGTTAAATATAGTCCGAGAGCCTGCAACGCACTTACCACTCTTAGAAGTGAAAGGGTTACAGATAGTCCGAGAGCCAGCAACGCACTTACCACTCTTAGAAGTGAAAGGGTTAAAGATAGTCCGAGAGTCAGCAACGCAAAACCACTCTTAGAAGTAAAAGGGTTAAAGATAGTCTGAGAGTCAGCAACGCACTTACCACTCTTAGAAGTGAAAGGGTTAAAGATAGTCCGAGAGTCAGCAACGCACTTACCACTCTTAGAAGTGAAAGGGTTAAAGATAGTCTGAGAGTCAGCAACGCACTTACCACTCTTAGAAGTGAAAGGGTTAAACATAGTCCGAGAGCCAGCAACGCACTTACCACTCCTAGAAGTGAAAGGGTTAAATATAGTCCGAGAGCCAGCCACGCACTTACCACTCTTAGAAGTGAAAGGGTTAAAGATAGTCTGAGAGTCAGCAACGAACTTACCACTCTTAGAAGTGAAAGGGTTAAACATAGTCCGAGAGCCAGCAACGCACTTACTTACCACTCTTAGAAGTGAAAGGGTTAAAGATAGTCCGAGAGCCAGCAACGCACTTACCACTCTTAGAAGTGAAAGGGTTAAATATAGTCCGAGAGCCAGCAACGCACTTACCACTCTTAGAAGTGAAAGGGTTAAAGATAGTCCGAGAGCCAGCAACGCACTTACCACTCTTAGAAGTGAAAGGGTTAAATATAGTCCGAGAGCCAGCAACGCACTTACCACTCTTAGAAGTGAAAGGGTTACAGATAGTCCGAGAGCCAGCAACGCACTTACCACTCTTAGAAGTGAAAGGGTTAAAGATAGTCCGAGAGCCAGCAACGCACTTACTACTCTTAGAAGTGAAAGGGTTAAAGATAGTCCGAGAGCCAGCAACGCACTTACCACTCTTAGAAGTGAAAGGGTTAAATATATTCCGAGAGCCAGCAACGCACTTACCACTCTTAGAAGTGAAAGGGTTACAGATAGTCCGAGAGCCAGCAACGCACTTACCACTCTTAGAAGTGAAAGGGTTAAAGATAGTCCGAGAGCCAGCAACGCACTTACTACTCTTAGAAGTGAAAGGGTTAAATATAGTCTGAGAGCCAGCAACGCACTTTTTATCAAGTGTTTTATCCATCTTGAAATTTTGCTAGAATGTACTTCTTGGATATATAAGAAGGTATGTATGTGTTTCCTGGACATACCTTGGAACACCAGGTACTGCGCATAGGGGAAAGGTGCAAAACAATATTCCCCAAAAATAGAGTTTTATTCAGAAGCCAACTATATTTAATGTAAAATTAAGACAATTTTACAACGAATAATAAATATGGTAGACACTTTTAAGGGGTATAACACGTAAAAAAAGAAATTAATTGTTTTTATTCTAATATTAAATGAGAGTTATATTCGCGCTGCCATTTAAACCGGAACAGCTGTACAAGATCATGTGAGCAAGAACCAATGAGAGCGCAGAGAATAACCACAACTGCGCGGTGCTCTCATTCACTCTTACGGTTACGCGCAGTGTATTGCAGTATATCATATTCAACATTTATTTTTATGTTTCCTGATAATTAAACCCCACAAAAGTGTCTGCCCTTTTGTAATTATTTTCAAATATGTTTACTGAAAACGCTGTTTTAATCGCAGCGTGAATAAAGAACTTCATTTAATATTAAAAAATAAAAACTAGGTACTTAGTTTTTTTGTAATTATTATCATTTTAACCCCCTTAAAAGTCCCTGCCTTATTTATTATAAATTTGAAAATTGCCTTAATTTGCCATTTTTTTCATTAATAATAGTTGGTTTCTGAATAAAACTCTAGGTACCTTTAGGTAATATTGTTTTGCACCTTTCCCCTATGCGCAGTACCTGGTGCACCAAGGTATGTCCAGGAAACACATACATACCTTCTTATCTACCCAAGAGGTATATTATAGCAAACTTTCAGGGTGAATAAAACATTTCATGAAAAGTGCGTTGCCAGCTCTCGGTCTAAAAAGACAACAGGAGAAAGAGAGATGTTTGGAAAGCTCTGGATCAGTGTAAGATGTTTTGCCCGAAATTATCTTATTCCTTCGCGAAAAGGTGTCTCATTATTTATTTTTTTCAGGTATTCACAGACAGATAAATAATACTGAGTTTTTTTGTTTTTTTTTTTCAATTTTATCAAGGTTAATTTATATTTTGGACCACCGTGCAGAGTTATTTTCTTCATCTATTGGGTCTGAAACCTGACATGTTCTAGTCGGCACTTCCTGATTGCGTCAAGAGGTCAACCTTATAAGCGGAGTTCTTTTTCATAGAGGGAGGGAGAAACCGCGCTAAAATTGTGATTAAAGAGATGTACAAGTAGTAAACAGATAAATAATAAATAAGGACATATATATATATATATATATATATATATATATATATATATATATATATATATACGCATACATATATACATACGTGTGTGTGTGTGTGTCGTGTCCGCTCCCAGGACCAATCAGCTTTTTATTTAATGCGTATGTGTAAAGAGGAAAATGAGGCCGGAAAAACACAGTACTGTCCACGCACCACTCTATTGCTGCTTTTGGTCAAGAATTAGATACCGCTACAGTGTGTGTGTACTTGTGGGTGAATTGTGAGTGTGTGTTAGGAGAATAGTAAGCCAAAAGGATGTAATTTGTTTTCAATGGACTGTAAATTCACCTAGACACCCTCCCCCCTGCTGTATGCGGGACTCGGTAAGATGGTTACCCTACTACGAGGGTTTTACGAGTAGCCACCCTCCCCCCTGCTGTATGCGGGACTCGGTAAGATGGTTACCCTACTACGAGGGTTTTACGAGTAGCCACCCACCCCCCTGCTGTATGCGGGACTCGGTAAGATGGTTACCCTACTACGAGGGTTTTACGAGTAGCCACCCTCCCTCCTGGTACTAGCTCCTCATACATGCTTTGATGAGATGGATTTACCATCTCGCTACATTTCTTTCGTCTATCTTCCCACTTTTATTGCGGTCTCGCCTACGTCCTTGTTCGGTTTCTATCTATATTTCCAGTCGTATTGTTTTATCATCTCCTCGATATCCGTTTGCAAACCTATAATAGGGAACGTGTGTCCGCTGGGAGGTGAATAGACAGCGACTCGAACACTAGAATAAGGAAGTCCGACTCGCAGGAACTGCGTCATCTTAGCGCGATTCCTTTCATATCCCTAGTGTCATTATTTTTTTTTTTTATTTTTTTTTTATAAGGCACATCAACCACTAGGGTCATTGGTGCCTGTATATACTTAAATGGAGCCAAAGAATGTACTTTGGTACTCCTAGTGTCATTAGTACTTTGGTACTTCTAGTGTCATTAGTACTTTGGTACTCCTAGTGTCATTAGTACTTTGGTACTCCTAGTGTAATTAGTACTTTGGTACTCCTAGTGTCATTAGTACTTTGGTACTCCTAGTGTCATTAGTACTTTGGTACTCCTAGTGTCATTAGTACTTTGGTACTCCTAGTGTCATTAGTACTTTGGTACTCCTAGTGTCATTAGTACTTTGGTACTCCTAGTGTCATTAGTACAATTAATAAAAGTTGTTATTTATGTATTTTGATTGCCTTCTTTTACTAAAATTCTAATTTAACTCATAAATGCAATTTAAAACAATGAAAAAGTGAGTTAAACAAACACAAAAACCCGTTCAGAACAAAACTAACACTTTTAAAGTTTGCTACCTCGGACTAAACTTGGACTCCCGACTTACCCTCAAACATCGCATAAAACTTAAAAGACAGGAACATGACAGACGATTTAGATAACTTTACAGTCTGTTGAATCGCATTTAAGTACTGAAAACAAACTGATCCTTTACAAATCACTACTGCAATTCGTTTGGACGTACGGATCAGAACTCTGGGAAACTGCAAAAAAATCGAACATCAGATGGGTCAAAAGATTTCAATCCAAAGTCCTAGGAACAATAATCGATGCTCCCTTCTACGTTTCCAAGCTCAACCTCCATAAAGACCTCAATATCTCACTCCTTAAAGATGTTGTATTATTCAGATTCCAACTTGGTCGCACCAAGCATTCCACTCATCAAATTCTTGAAGCCCTGTCCCTAACTAGCGTCATCCATCAACTTTATCCACCAAGAAGACTCAGAAGACAGTGGCCCAGAGATCTGCTGCAATGACCAAGTGAAGTGTTAGCAATGGCCTTCTCTTCCTTCAAGTGCGTCAATGTCTGTAGAGAATGAGTGAACTAGTGAGAGAGTGAGCGATTTAAACATTGTGAGTGAGTGGGGAAAAGAAAGTGAGCGAGTGAGGTTGATGGATAGAGTGAGTGAGGTTGATGAATGGAGTGAGTGAGTGAGGTAAAGAAAGTGAGTCAGTGAGGTTGATGGATAGGGTGAGTAAGTGGTGTAAACAATGTGAGTGAGTGGTGTAAAGAAAATGAGTAAGTGAGGCTGATGGATAGAGTGAGTGAGTGAGGTAAAGATAGAGAGTGAGTGAAGTTTATAGATAGAGTGAGTGAGGTTTATGGATAGAGTGAGTGAGGTTTATGGATAGAGTGAGTGAGTGGTGTAAAGAAAGTGAGTGAGTGAGAGAGTGAGTAAGGTAACGTGACAGAGTTAAACTTTCAGACTTTCCTTAAAAATACAAAGATTATTCTGTTATTATTCTTGGAGTAAAGAACTAATATTATTTTTCATTCTATTTCAGGAAAGAGAGGGAGCTGTGACGGCACCTTGAGGTTCACCGCTCTTTGGTAACATTTAGTAGTATTATATTGATTTCATAACTTTACTATTTTTACTAAAACCTTTATTATATTTAGGATTAACCAGAAAATGTCTATTGATTTTTGCTTTTTGGGTGTGTGTTAGCATATATGTATATATATATATATATATATATATATATATGTTAGGGTTGTAAGGAAGTGTAAAAGGTAATGAAACAGGTTGTATAAATCAGTTCTTGTCTAGCACTCCTATTGTTTGAGTTTTCCGTACAAAAGTCCAACAGAAATTAGTAAAGATTGAAAATGAAAGATGCATTTTTTAACATTTGATACTGCATTTATATCGACGATGGGGTCGATATAAATGGAAGTATCGAATGCAAAATGTGGTTTGGTACCTTATAGATGACTTTATATATTTTATTCTACCTTTAAAGAAAACATTGACATCAGACAACTAACTACACAGGACTTATGTAACATAGCACATACACACATATCACAAGATTGGCTAAATCACTGATTACGGACAGATAACAAATGGAGAGAAATTAAAAACTCAATCAAAGTCTGGCATGATAATGATTTGTCTTTAAATAGAAGAGACCAAGTTGTCCTGACCAGGCTAAGAATTGGACACTCACTTATAACACATTCATACTTCATGGAAAGACAAGACAGACCGGTGTGCTTCCTGTGTAATGTCGCCCTGACGATAAAACACATACTCACAGACTGCAGAAGACGAGACAGACCTGTGTGCTTCCTGTGTAATGTTACCCTGACGATAAAACACATACTGACAGACTGCAGAAGACGAGACAGACCCGTGTGCTCCCTGTGTAATGTCGCCCTGACGATAAAACACATACTGACAGACTGCAGAAGACGAGACAGACCCGTGTGCTCCCTGTGTAATGTTGCCCTGACGATAAAACACACACTCACAGACTGCAGAAGACGAGACAGACCCGTGTGCTCCCTGTGTAATGTCGCCCTGACGATAAAACACATACTGACAGACTGCAGAAGACGATACAGACCCGTGTGCTCCCTATGTAATGTTACCCTGACGATAAAACACATACTGACAGACTGCAGAAGACGAGACAGACCCGTGTGCTCCCTGTGTAATGTCGCCCTGACGATAAAACACATACTGACAGACTGCAGAAGACAAGACAGACCCGTGTGCTCCCTGTGTAATGTTCCCTTGACGATAAAACACATACAGACAGACTGCAGAAGACAAGACAGACCCGTGTGCTCCCTGTGTAATGTTGCCCTGACGATAAAACACATACTGACAGACTGCAGAAGACGAGACAGACCCGTGTGCTCCCTGTGTAATGTTCCCCTCACGATAAAACACATACTGACAGACTGCAGAAGACAAGACAGACCCGTGTGCTCCCTGTGTAATGTTCCCCTGACGATAAAACACATACTGACAGACTGCAGAAGACAAGACAATTTACTCATGCCACACGACTTACACACATTACTCGCGGAAGGAAGCCCACACATCAACACTATATTACATTACTTAAAGAACAATAATTTATACAAAAAAATCTAGCCAATCTCCCTTCTTCTCCTTGTGCTTTCGATTTTAATAGTTTACTTTAATAACCTTTAGATCTGATTTAATTAAGCTAATGCACCTTATTTTAGTTATTTGGTGTATTATATATTCATTGTAACTACAAATGAATTGTGGTTTATATTTGTATTTGTTATCTTTATTCAAATGAAGATGTTTGTTTTGTCGCCTATATTGCGAAAACATTAAAAAATAAATATTCATATGAATCTTGTGGTATATGCATGTATGTGTGTATATCCTATATTTTGTGTATATATGTATGTGTGTATATGTATGTATGTATGTGTATATATATATATATATATATATATATATATGTATGTATGTATGTATGTATGTGTGTGTGTGTGTGTGTGTGTATGTGTGTGTGTATATGTATATGTGTATAATGTTTGTATATATATATCTTATTTAAGTATAAATATGAATTGTATGAAAGTGTAAAAAAATTGTATATATTTTATTATTTTAGTTGCGGAGCTCTTATAATGAAATAAATAAAAAAAAAATAAAAATATATTTTATGTTATGATATATTTTAATTATAATTAATGCACGTTCGTTAGCTAGATTTTCTATAATTTGTAATTATTTTTCTTTAATTGTCGATAGTTTGCCAGAACGTACATCAATCCAACAGCAATCAGTATAGATTGAAAATGAAGGATTTTCCACATTCGATACTTTGCATTTGTATCGAGGATATTATCATTACTATAAAAAGATCTTTTCAATCCGAATAATAGTATTTTAATCTAGGTTTTAATTTTATGTTAGTATTATTGTAGAAGAAGATGTTGGAGGAAACGGCTGTTTTGATTAATAGCGTTTTTCCTTGATAAATCAGGTTTGTAAAGAAAGACAAGATGGATGAATGTAATCCGCCGCCGGGAAAGTAGGCCCGCCAGTAATTTATGCTTCCCCCCCCCCCCTGGTCCCCCCCCCTTTGTCCCCCCACAGACTTTCCGATGAATTAAAATCCCCGGGATTGTCCTCAGCTGATAAGCAGACGCCCCTGTTTGTTGTCTTGTCTTCGAATATGGCCTCTGCGGAGAAGCGATAACTCAAACTCGGAACTGTTTTCCTACAGCGGGGTTTTCCTTTTAGGAATTTCGAATAATTTTCTGCATATTTTTGTGGAGTTTTCCAACCTTTTTTCTGGACAGAAGTTATACTTCTCGAATAGAGTGAATATTTTTAATTAAGAATTTTTAAGGAAATTTATAAATGTTTAAAGGAATTAAGACCAAGTGGAAAAAGACCAAGAACTGGGTCATCATAGCGCGTTTTAATATTTTTTTGAAAAATGTAGTCACCTTCTTCCATATTGAATAGAAGTGAGATTTTAGGCGCTACAATGTACAGAGGCCTACTGTTGCCAACTCTAAGGTGAAATAACACGATCCGTCTAATCGACTTTCGCTCATTCTAAAGATAACTTCATATAACCAAGTAATACAAAACGCTTCTAATGTTTTACTGAAAAAATATTATCTGGCTAACTGCTGTTAAAATAACAAACACAAATATATACCAGAGAAACAAAGACAAAAAATCTTTCAAAGGAACGTTTCGGATTTTAAGAATCCATTTCTACGGGCCAAATCGCTATTCAAAAAATATTATCTGGCTAACTGCTGTTAAAATAACAAACACAAATATATACCAGAGAAACAAAGACAACAAATCTTTCAAAGGAACGTTTGGGATTTTAAGAATCCATTTCTACGGGCCAAATCGCTATTCAAAAAATTTTCATGTCTGTTAATAACTTTTTTTTTCTATTACTTCAGCTCCTCCAAATATATAGAAATTATATCGCTGTTTGAACGAATAGCAAACGTCTTGAAAAATACTCGACTCAATCCACCATTTTGGAATAAAATAATCGAATATTGTAGTAAGTTATACCGGACATATATATATATATATATATATATATATATATATATATATATATATATATATATATACATATATATATATATATATATATATATATATATATATATATACATATATATATATATATATATGTATATATTAAGATGTATATTAACAGTTAAGTTAAAGCTATTGCTTTAAAAAATATTAAAGATGATCAGTATTTACTTTAATTATAAATTTCTCATAACATTTGTAAATGAATATTTATTGATAAATTACAAAAATGAAGGAATCACATTCTTTAATTTTCTGGTTCTTCTGTATTTTCCTGCTCTTCTTGAGGTGCCTGAGCTTTTGCTAAAACATAAAATTAACAAGAAATTTTAAAAATTGGGATATGTATATAATTCAAGGGGTCGGGGCAAAATAGTGCCTATCAACATTTTTAACAAAACTTACCTGTAGCTGCTATATGATAGATATTAAGTGTGACTATGAGGTTAGGGGCAACAAGATTAAGTATCATACAGAGCTTTTAGTCATATTTTAGTA
>OX328130.1:3294121-3389594 GCA_946811695.1 Gonocerus acuteangulatus
CACACAAACTCTGTTCTATCTTTCAGTATCTCTCTCTCTCTGTCTCTCTGTTCTATCTTTCACGATCTCTCTCTCACACACACACACACACAAACTCTGTTCTATCTTTCGGTATCTCTCTCTCTCTGTCTCTCTGTTCTATCTTTCACTATCTCTCTCTCTCACACACACACACACAAACTCTGTTCTATCTTTCAGTATCTCTCTCTCTCTCTGTCTCTCTGTTTCTATCTTTCACGATCTCTCTCTCACACACACACACACACACACAAACTCTGTTCTATCTTTCGGTATCTCTCTCTCTCTCTGTCTCTCTGTTCTATCTTTCACTATCTCTCTCTCTCACACACACACACACACACACAAACTCTGTTCTATCTTTCAGTATCTCTCTCTCTCTGTCTCTCTGTTCTATCTTTCACGATCTCTCTCTCTCACACACACACAAACTCTGTTCTATCTTTCACTATCTCTCTCTCTGTCTCTCTGTTCTATCTTTCACGATCTCTCTCTCACACACACACACACACAAACTCTGTTCTATCTTTCGGTATCTCTCTCTCTGTCTCTCTGTTCTATCTTTCACTATCTCTCTCTCTCTCACACACACACACACACACACAAACTCTGTTCTATCTTTCGGTATCTCTCTCTCTCTCTGTCTCTCTGTTCTATCTTTCACTATCTCTCTCTCTCACACACACACACACACACACACACACACACACACACACAAACTCTGTTCTATCTTTCAGTATCCCTCTCTCTCTTTCTGTCTCTCTGTTCTATCTTTCACGATCTCTTTCTCACACACACACACACACACACACACACAAACTCTATTCTATCTTTCAGTATCTCTCTCTCTCTGTCTCTCTGTTCTATCTTTCACTATCTCTCACACACACACACACACAAACTCTGTTCTATCTTTCAGTATCTCTCTCTCTCACTGTCTCTCTGTTCTATCTTTCACTATCTCTCTCTCACACACACACACACAAACTCTGTTCTATCTTTCAGTATCTTTCTCTCTCTGTCTCTCTGTTCTATCTTTCACTATCTCTCACACACACACACACACACACACACACACACAAACTCTGTTCTATCTTTCAGTATCCCTCTCTCTCTTTCTGTCTCTCTGTTCTATCTTTCACTATCTCTCTCACACACACACACACACACACACACACACACACACACACACACAAACTCTGTTCTATCTTTCAGTATCTCTCTCTCTCTGTCTCTCTGTTCTATCTTTCACGATCTCTCTCTCACACACACACACACACACAAACTCTATTCTATCTTTCAGTATCTCTCTCTCTCTGTCTCTCTGTTCTATCTTTCACTATCTCTCTCTCTCTCTCACACACACACACACACACACACACACAAACTCTGTTCTATCTTTCAGTATCTCTCTCTCTCTGTCTCTCTGTTCTATCTTTCACGATCTCTCTCTCACACACACACACACACACACAAACTCTATTCTATCTTTCAGTATCTCTCTCTCTCTGTCTCTCTGTTCTATCTTTCACTATCTCTCTCTCTCTCACACACACACACACACACACACAAACTCTGTTCTATCTTTCAGTATCTCTCTCTCTCTCTCTCTCTCTCTCTCTCTGTCTCTCTGTTCTATCTTTCACTATCTCTCACACACACACACACACAAACTCTGTTCTATCTTTCAGTATCTCTCTCTCTCACTGTCTCTCTGTTCTATCTTTCACTATCTCTCTCTCACACACACACACACAAACTCTGTTCTATCTTTCAGTATCTTTCTCTCTCTGTCTCTCTGTTCTATCTTTCACTATCTCTCTCACACACACACACACACACACACACACAAACTCTGTTCTATCTTTCAGTATCTCTCTCTCTCTCTGTCTCTCTGTTCTTTCTTTCACGATCTCTCTCTCACACACACACACACACAAACTCTGTTCTATCTTTCGGTATCTCTCTCTCTCTGTCTCTTTGTTCTATCTTTCACTATCTCTCTCTCTCACACACACACACACACACACAAAAACTCTGTTCTATCTTTCAGTATCTCTCTCTCTCTCTCTGTCTCTCTGTTCTATCTTTCACTATCTCTCTCTCTCACACACACACACACACACAAACTCTGTTCTATCTTTCAGTATCCCTCTCTCTCTTTCTGTCTCTCTGTTCTATCTTTCACTATCTCTCTCACACACACACACACACACACACACACACACACACACACAAACTCTGTTCTATCTTTCAGTATCTCTCTCTCTCTGTCTCTCTGTTCTATCTTTCACGATCTCTCTCTCACACACACACACAAACTCTATTCTATCTTTCAGTATCTCTCTCTCTCTGTCTCTCTGTTCTATCTTTCACTATCTCTCTCTCTCTCTCACACACACACACACACACACACACACACAAACTCTGTTCTATCTTTCAGTATCTCTCTCTCTCTGTCTCTCTGTTCTATCTTTCACGATCTCTCTCTCACACACACACACACACACACACACACAAACTCTATTCTATCTTTCAGTATCTCTCTCTCTCTGTCTCTCTGTTCTATCTTTCACTATCTCTCTCTCTCTCACACACACACACACACACACACAAACTCTGTTCTATCTTTCAGTATCTCCCTCTCTCTCTCTCTGTCTCTCTGTTCTATCTTTCACTATCTCTCTCTCTCACACACACACACACACACACACACAAACTCTGTTCTATCTTTCAGTATCTCTCTCTCTCTGTCTCTCTGTTCTATCTTTCACGATCTCTCTCTCTCACACACACACACACACACACACAAACTCTGTTCTATCTTTCAGTATCAGTCTCTCTCTCTCTGTCTCTCTGTTCTATCTTTCACTATCTCTCTCTCACACACACACACACACACACACACACACACACACAAACTCTGTTCTATCTTTCAGTATCACTCTCTCTCTTTCTGTCTCTCTGTTCTATCTTTCACTATCTCTCTCTCACACACACACACACAAACTCTGTTCTATCTTTCAGTATCTCTCTCTCTCTGTCTCTCTGTTCTATCTTTCACGATCTCTCTCTCTCTCACACACACACACACACACAAACTCTGTTCAATCTTCCAGTATCCCTCTCTCTCTTTCTGTCTCTCTCTTCTATCTTTCACTATCTCTCTCACACACACACACACACACACAAACTCTGTTCTATCTTTCAGTATCTCTCTCTCTCTGTCTCTCTGTTCTATCTTTCACGATCTCTCTCTCACACACACACACACACAAACTCTGTTCTATCTTTCGGTATCTCTCTCTCTCTGTCTCTCTGTTCTATCTTTCACTATCTCTCTCTCTCACACACACACACAAACTCTGTTCTATCTTTCAGTATCTCTCTCTCTCTCTGTCTCTCTGTTCTATCTTTCACGATCTCTCTCTCACACACACACACACACACACAAACTCTGTTCTATCTTTCGGTATCTCTCTCTCTCTCTGTCTCTCTGTTCTATCTTTCACTATCTCTCTCTCTCACACACACACACACACACACAAACTCTGTTCTATCTTTCAGTATCTCTCTCTCTCTGTCTCTCTGTTCTATCTTTCACGATCTCTCTCTCTCACACACACACACACACACACAAACTCTGTTTTATCTTTCACTATCTCTCTCTCTGTCTCTCTGTTCTATCTTTCACGATCTCTCTCTCACACACACACACACACAAACTCTGTTCTATCTTTCGGTATCTCTCTCTCTGTCTCTCTGTTCTATCTTTCACTATCTCTCTCTCTCTCACACACACACACACACACACAAACTCTGTTCTATCTTTCGGTATCTCTCTCTCTCTCTGTCTCTCTGTTCTATCTTTCACTATCTCTCTCTCTCACACACACACACACACACACACACACACACACACACAAACTCTGTTCTATCTTTCAGTATCCCTCTCTCTCTTTCTGTCTCTCTGTTCTATCTTTCACGATCTCTTTCTCACACACACACACACACACAAACTCTGTTCTATCTTTCGGTATCTCTCTCTCTCTGTCTCTCTGTTCTATCTTTCACTATCTCTCTCTCTCACACACAGACACACACACACACAAACTCTGTTCTATCTTTCAGTATCCCTCTCTCTCTTTCTGTCTCTCTGTTCTATCTTTCACTATCTCTCTCACACACACACACACACACACACACACACACACACACACACACACACACACACACACACACACACACACAACTCTGTTCTATCTTTCAGTATCTCTCTCTCTCTGTCTCTCTGTTCTATCTTTCACGATCTCTCTCTCACACACACACACACACAAACTCTGTTCTATCTTTCAGTATCCCTCTCTCTCTGTCTGTCTCTCTGTTCTATCTTTCACTATCTCTCTCACACACACACACACACACACACACACACACACACAAACACACACACAAACTCTGTTCTATCTTTCAGTATCCCTCTCTCTCTCTCTCTCTCTGTCTCTCTGTTCTATCTTTCACTATCTCTCTCACACACACACACACACACACACACACACACACAAACTCTGTTCTATCTTTCAGTATCCCTCTCTCTCTCTCTCTGTCTCTCTGTTCTATCTTTCACTATCTCTCACACACACACACACACACACAAACACACACACAAACTCTGTTCTATCTTTCAGTATCCCTCTCTCTCTCTCTCTCTGTCTCTCTGTTCTATCTTTCACTATCTCTCTCTCACACACACACACACACACACAAACTCTGTTCTATCTTTCAGTATCCCTCTCTCTCTCTCTCTCTGTCTCTCTGTTCTATCTTTCACTATCTCTCACACACACACACACACACACACACACACAAACTCTGTTCTATCTTTCAGTATCCCTCTCTCTCTCTCTCTCTCTGTCTCTCTGTTCTATCTTTCACTATCTCTGTAGTCGAATTTTATTTTAAATGAAAAATAAAGGATTCTTGAAGAAAAATGAAGGTATTAGGATGAGACGGAAGTCATATTAATTTCTATATTAACATCAAATTTGAGTAAAATGTAATTTCAAGGTCAAATGTACAATATCGTCTTATACAAAAAAATAAAACATGTTACATTTATGTTTTGGTGATCTCCTTAAAACTTATAACTTAAAATACTTGGTATCCAGATGCCAGTAGATTAGCTGAATCTGATTCCGTTTTCTGTTTTACGCTTTTGGGCCTATCTAAATTCATGTGTAAACAAAATTAATTTTATGTCATACAATATATATCCAATTATTATTCATACTAACGTAACAATAACAACTTATAGCCAACGGCCTTAGCCAAGTTGAAAACATCGGCACCCGTTGGTTTCCGAAATTAAGCCACGTCATGTGTGGACGACACCTGAATGGGTGACCGTGTACATGCTGTTGGCATTATAAGAGGGTGACAATCTGTAAACTGTCCGTTGCTAAAAGCCTAGATGTTCATACACCTAAACGGATAAAAGGTGAAAAATACATCCTCCAACAAACGATCATACGGAATTATAAGAACTCTTATCTATAATACTAATGAAATCATCGGAAAAAGCAACTGGGGCTCCATTTCGCTGGTTAACCAACTCGTTCAATCGTTTGCTAGAGGAATACTATATACCAAGTTTCGTGACGACCTGGTACTCTCACGAACTCGTTCAATCGTTTGCTAGAGGAATACTATATACCAAGTTTCGTGACGACCTGGTACTCTCACGAACTCGTTCAATCGTTTGCTAGAGGAATACTATATACCAAGTTTCGTGACGACCTGGTACTCTCACGAACTCGTTCAATCGTTTGCTAGAGGAATACTATATACCAAGTTTCGTGACGACCTGGTACTCTCACGAACTCGTTCAATCGTTTGCTAGAGGAATACTATATACCAAGTTTCGTGACGACCTGGTACTCTCACGAACTCGTTCAATCGTTTGCTAGAGGAATACTATATACCAAGTTTCGTGACGACCTGGTACTCTCACGAACTCGTTCAATCGTTTGCTAGAGGAATACTATATACCAAGTTTCGTGACGACCTGGTACTCTCACGAACTCGTTCAATCGTTTGCTAGAGGAATACTATATACCAAGTTTCGTGACGACCTGGTACTCTCACGAACTCGTTCAATCGTTTGCTAGAGGAATACTATATACCAAGTTTCGTGACGACCTGGTACTCTCACGAACTCGTTCAATCGTTTGCTAGAGGAATACTATATACCAAGTTTCGTGACGACCTGGTACTCTCACGAACTCGTTCAATCGTTTGCTAGAGGAATACTATATACCAAGTTTCGTGACGACCTGGTACTCTCACGAACTCGTTCAATCGTTTGCTAGAGGAATACTATATACCAAGTTTCGTGACGACCTGGTACTCTCACGAACAAAAACTCTGGTGTGTTCCGTCATAACGATAATTCATCAAATTTTCAACGAAATTATTTACATTGGCATAAATTATTTTATTAATGAACCGATTGAAATGAAACAAACACTAAATGTTAACTGAAGCTTACCACAATATATTAGTGAAAACCGTATTTAAATCGCACAACCCGTTTCTCAGATTAGCGTGCACAAACAAACACACAATTATTAATAGCAATTTAATCATAATGTACAGATAATACTTATTACAGAATTATAATCACCACCCAAAGGAATTGCATTAATGACCTTAAGGGTTAACATGCCACAATTAAAAATAAAATAATATAAAATGAAAAAAGTCCGTCACGCAGGAGCTGCATAACTAAGCACTTTCCTCAGAATTTGGGTAGTGTAGACTGCTTTAAAGAACAATTTGCTTAAAATATCCTACATAAATAAAATAAAAACATGAATACTTCTCTTCTAAATTTGTAATGAGTAACTGATCAATTATTAATTTGCTTCCAGAGTTATGCTTACACATGGTACCTATTACACAAAAAACCTCATATTATCGTATTTTGATCTAACGCAGGAACAGGATACAGTCACTCTAGTGGTAGAAAGCGCTCCTTGCGGCGGCTTTGTGAACCTATGTCTCGCGGGCTTTTCTATTGAAATATATTACACATTAAACCCCCGCTTTCCGATTGACCGATTCAGCTCATTTTTACAACACTTCTTTCTCATGGGTTACCCACTACGTATACCGCGTTTCGTTACAATACAGCAGAAATTACGACCGGTATGAGTATATTAGGAATTTGGGTCCGGAGTAAACCCCCCCCCTTCAAATGAACCGATTTAGTTTATTTTTAGAACACATATTTACCTGTAGATTACCACTACGAATACCTAGTTTCGTCGTAATACACCAAAAATCACGGCTGGTAGTGGCGGATTGGTATTGTGGGTCCGGAGTAAACTCCCCCCTTCTAATGAACCGATTTAGTTCATTTTTATATCTCACTTTTCTCTCTATATTACCACTACGAATACCAAGTTTCGTTGAAATATAACAAATATTACGGCTGACATAGTCAAATTAGTGTTTTGGGTTCGGGGTAAACCCCCCCTTCCGGTGGACCGACTTTGGTGGTTAACGAACTCGTTCAATCGTTTGCTAATTGAATGCTATATACCAAGTTTCGTGACGGAAAAACAAAAACTCTGGCCGCTATCGTGTTAACAGACACATATATATATATATATATATATATATATATATATATATATATATATATATGCATATATATATATATATAGATATGCATATATATATATAGATATATATAAATTTTAACGGGGGTCATTTTCGGTGTCTACTAGGTAGGATCGATAAAGATTTGAAGAAATTTTTCAAAAATTCCGTCATGAGTCCAACCTCAATAGCTACTTTCCTTCGGAGGAAAGTATATATATATATATATATATATATATATATATATCTAACTTACACATTTCAATGGGTATATGTACGGAAGGCATTGAATCAGCCTGAGCTACGTTCATGACGCTAGATTTGGCTGCAGTTTTTGAAGTGACGAGGTGCATCGCTGCAGAATATTCCTTGACGGTAGGATCAACCTCTTCTTTCTTCTCACCTTCTGAAAATACAGTAATCATTATCATCATATTCGTTTACGCGGGCTTTTCTTCCCGCCGAAATATCATATGCAAGTAGCTGATAACAAAAAAACTAGAAGCAATTTTACGATCCAAGTATCCTGTGAACTCACACTTCGCACACTCATTTGAGCTTTACAGGCCGTGCTATAAATGTTTAAGGGAAATCCATACAACTGTGGATGCGCTTCCATACAAAGTTACAATTTTTTGGATATACTCGTAAGTATTTGGCGTAGTTAAAAAATAAATAGTAATTATTTTTTTTCTTTTTTGGCAATTCTTCATTTTTATAAGTCTCAATATGGGTGGCAATTGGACCTTAGATGCAGGATTTTAAGGCCCCTAAAGAGGTGGCATGGAGGCGACGAAACATGTAGGGCAATTACAAAATAATGTAATACAAAAAAAAAAAAAAAAAAAAAATTACTACTATTTTTGTATGACCTACGCCACATATCGTCGATACAAATGCAAAGTATCGAATGTGAAAAAACGCATTTTTCATTTTAAATCTTTACTGATTGCTGTTGGACAGATGGATGGCAAACTCTCGAATCTAAGTTGACACAGTGAAAGGAGGATGTAACCACTGTCAAAAGGTCGTCTACTATTTGACTGCCCGATGATATTTGCAAATAAGTGATGGTTAAAAATAAGCGGAGTATAATATAAAATTAAAATTGTGTGTTTTTTTTTTGTATTTACTATTGTTTTTTTTTTTATGATTTAATTTTTTTTGGTGGAAAATTATTGTTATGACCATTCCTGCTTACTCCCCGGGAATTAATTATTGTTATGACCATTCCTGCTTACTCCCCGGGAATTAATTCTTTTCGGGATGTTTCCAACTAAAACATTTTGAATATAATCATCATTTTTAATTATTATTATTTGATATTGCGACGCTCTACACGTTCGGAGATTAGCATTCAATTACTCTTCTCCGATTAAGTGCGTATCATAGTGATGTTTGTATTATGGATTATTCACCATGTGACTATTACGGAGATAGTGTGGTCAGTACTACTCTCTGACAGCCTGATTTTTCCCATTTTCAGGTACCCATTAATAAATCAATTAAAGGCTGGTTGGGTCTAGGGATGATCTCTAATTCAACGAACGAAGACACTAGAAGATAAAGTCATTAGTGTGCCCGAGATTAGAAATCCCCAAAAACGAAATTAAAAATAAACAAATAAAACTAAGAAAAAAAAGAAACAAACCCAAATGAACCAAAATAAAATAAAACATATTGCAAAAAATTAAATACACTGACTATAAATTACTTGAATCTTATCTTCCTATTAATATAAAATATATGTATATATTTTTGTATGTAAAAAATACATGCATGTCAACATGTGATTGCTGTCAGCAGATAAGTGAGCTTCCAACAAGGCTGTTGGTTAATGTATGATGGAATGTTAAATTCCTATTAGAGATGTGATACGTTAGTCTTTCAGTCTTAGTCATTATGCGTTCATGATTAATTTGTGTGTGGCCTATTCGAAGTCTAGCAAGGAATAAGGAATATTTCCTCAATGAGGGCTATTTGCGAATAGCCAGTCAGTACTGAAAAGACTTGTCATTGTGGGAATGTATTGTGAAATTGATGTTATAGTGAAAAGTTTGGGTTTTAAAATGTATACTTACGCGCTTTGCCGGCAGATGGGTCTCGTTTTCTGAGTTGATAAAGTGGCGAATTTGCGTCGTTAACTGCAGCTGTTGATGCAGCTACAGCAGGCACGCTGAGAGCTCGGATCTGCGAAGCTCGTTTCAAGCTTCTGATGTTGACTTCTTCGTCAATAACTGAGGTCTTCCCTCTTAGAGAAGTCTTCTTGGGCCAGAGGCTCTTCTTGGTTCTCTTGGCTTCATCAAGAGCATTCAGCTCAGCTTCTGAGAGCTTTATAGGCTCGCCGTTTATTTCGAACCACTTGTTCTTCAGCACTTCGTGTATGGTCATCCTCTTCTTGGCTTCGGGCTCCAGGAGGTCTTTGACTAAGTTGATGCACTCAGCAGAGAGGTTGTTAGCGACGAAGTGCCTGAACCTGTAGGCCCTTTTGGCCTGGAGTTTGACGATCCTTCTGACGGGAAGATCCGGGAAGGGCATGCTCCTGTTGAGCCCGACGAAGAGGACGACCCCAAGGGCCCAGACATCGGTGGGTTTAGGGTGGTAGGGTTTACCCTTCAGGATTTCTGGGGCGCAGTAAGGAAGCGAACCGCAATATGTAGTACTGAGTAACTGTAAAAAATCATTATGAATTATTCGGGGAAGTTCTTAAAGACTAAAAAAAAAAAATACTAATGCCGAAGTTTCGATTGGTTTGGAAGCCTTCATCAGGGTTTTTAGAGGAGCAACTAGTGAAGCGTTGAGAGATTGGTAGATATCTGATAAGTAGAGATGTAGCAACTTCCAAATGGATTGACCTCATGAAGGCGCAATATAGGCCAAAATGTCAGAAATTGAAAATATCTAAATTTGTAATGAATAACATATATATATATATATACATATATATATATATATATATATATATATATATATATATATATATATATTAATAAAACATTAACTAATGAAAAAATTATAGGTATATGTTTCTAGCATTTGTCTTTTAAGAATAAAAAAAATAACACAGGATAGAAATAAATATACCCTAGGATGCTTTTAGATTAATTATTAATCTAAATTAATTATCCCCGGGATCTTTTAGGTCCCCCCCCAATTTTCCTGCTGTCATTCACATCTCTGTCCCCTAAAGTTAAAAAAAAAAATGTATTTGTGTGCAATAATGCTATTCTATTTTATAAATATATATATATTTACCGGTTTTCCTGACTGTTCGACGACAAACCTAGAGAACCCGAAATCCGCCAACTTCACGTTGTATCTTTCCGTTATGAGAATGTTCTCGCACTTGAGATCTCTGTGCGTTATCTCGAGGGTGTGGAGGTATTCGACAGCGACGGCCACTTGGAAGAACCACACCTTCATGATGTTCTCTGCGATCTCACCTTCTCGGAGAATGAAGTCGAGGAGGTCTCCTAGCTCTGCCACTCTAAGCAGAAGCATATATATATATTTATATATATATATATATATATATATATATATATATATATATATATATATATATATATAAATCACACTCGTATTTCTGTAGCGACAGAACTAAACATTTCCCTAAGGACAATAGCTTGTAAGATGGACGACATCCTGACTCACACCATCCCGACTCACTAGTTCCTGTATAAAACCCTGTAACTAACTCCACTGATTTAATCTACAATGATATTACCTCATAACCTACGAAAATTTCACACTTTCGACGTTTTTTTTTTTGTAGCCATAGCAACGGAACCTTCGTGTACCATTGTCCGGACGTAGCCGAACCGTTAGGCTTCTCGTCCACTGGGATCGAAAAGCGAACACCGATCGTACTAAATCGTGCGAATGCTCCTCGTCCATTGCCTCGGGATTCGCAGTAGACGTGAAGGCTCATCGAAAAGGGTTTTCTCATGATTCAGATGAAGGATGTTTTTAAATCTGACTCTTCGCACTCGTTCGAATTAAATCCCAGCAGAATGGGATCGGTTCGCATTTCGCACAAGTTCGGACGAAGGATACGGACCCAGTGGACGTGGTCCATGATGGAGGCACGTGTCTGGATTTCGCACAAGTTCGGACGAAGGATACGGACCCAGTGGACGTGGTCCATGATGGAGGAACGTGTCTGGATTTCGCACAAGTTCGGACGAAGGATACGGACCCAGTGGACGTGGTCCATGATGGAGGAACGTGTCTGGATTTCGCACAAGTTCGGACGAAGGATACGGACCCAGTGGACGTGGTCCATGATGGAGGAACGTGTCTGGATTTCGCACAAGTTCGGACGAAGGATACGGACCCAGTGGACGTGGTCCATGATGAAGGAACGTGTCTGGATTTCGCACAAGTTCGGACGAAGGATACGGACCCAGTGGACGTGGTCCATGATGGAGGCACGTGTCTGGATTGCTCGTGCGAATTCTGGCGAATTCATTTCGATTCCAGTGGACGAGAGGCCTTACAGCTTTAGCGTCTTACGAGGCCATAGCTAGCACATTTCCATGAAAAAAAAAAAAAACTGAATAAGTTCAGTTACAGAAAGAGAAACGTAACTGCGTGTAAGAACTTATTTCCAAAAAAAGGTAGTCCAAAATGATTATCGTGGTTTTAAGGTAATATACAATATTACGTAAATTGAAGCATCTATAATCAAAACAAGATAAATCATTGAAACCAATTTGTTCAGGGAACAAATTGGTTGTTATATACACATACGTGTATAATTTTTTTAAAAATTGTAAGTATCACAGAAGAATGTTTTTGAGAAATTTGAGAAGTTAATCTGCTACTAGCTGTTACCCAGTGTGCCATGCTACACCTACTTTCTACCTATGACTCTCCCCGTATTAATATCTACCTATATACCCAGTTACAACAAAATCGGTCAAACAGAATATGTTTATATCTGTCAAGTTATTCATAAGGCACCCCAGCAATTCATAAAACAGCCAACAGAGGCCAGCAGCACAGCCTGTGAGTAGATAGCTCTTATCAAAGAAAGGCCAGCGCTCCTTAGTTAGACAGTGACTGTCGATATAAAATTGAAATAAACTGCATTTACATGATTATATAATGATGTAAAGTCATCAATGAGTTCGAGTTATTCTAATTATCAACAACATCAACAAATAAATTTGAGACATTATTCAAAATGGCTGTCGATTCAAAATGGCCGTCAGAATCTGAATGGTTCAGTGTAGCCAATTTTTCCTCAATAAAACATTTCACTATTTGACCAAAATTTAAAATTTGACTATTTTGACCTTTCCTAGGATTCTCCGTATCGAGACCTACCTGTTTGCCAAGTTTGGTCAAAATCAGTCAAACGGTGTAGATTTGTATAAGGAACAAACACACAAACGGACAAACAGACAGACACGTGATTTATTTATATATATATATATATATATATATATATATATATATATATATATATATATATATATATATATATATATATATAAAATGAAGCTATATTATTAAATCGTTATAACTATATAGAGATAAAATTAAGAGTGCATATGAGTATATGATCCATATATGACTGTATATATTGAGTAAAAGGAACTCTTGGAGGTTATGAAGGAAGAGGAAAGAGGATATTGGGAGTTTCCTGCAACTGGAGCTTGTAGCTGATGGAGCTGAGAGCCATCGCCATTTTCTTCCTGCGAGAAATTGCTTCTCCATGGGAGGATTGGGTATCTATAGAACCTCTAGTCAATATTTCTACCTCAGAATCATTGGATCCAAAGCCATTTTGCAATATTTTAGATCGTAAAGTTTCTTTATTAGAAATGCATAGTTTAAAAAATAACTACTTTAATAAAATAGTATTACTACTTATCCATGTTCAACTAAAATTTATCGTGTTCTTGTTCCATCCCCTAGACATTTACTGCTAAAGAAAACTGCTAAATGGCATGCAGTAACGTCCGAAATAGAGATTTTTACGAAAATCTCAGTTTTTCCCCCACTACAAGAATCCTAAACATCCCTTGATATCTTACGCATGGGCGTATATAAGGGGGGGGGAGGCTGAGGGGACTGCAGCCCCTTCAAAATTTTGATTTGATCGGTAAAAATTTTGAGGGGACTGCAGCCCCTTCAAAATTTTGATTTGATCGGTAAAAATTTCATAACACCCTTAAAAATGAATTAAATATGATCACTTAGTTCATAAAAAATATTCTATTATGGGTGTAATAGCGTTTTAACTGGCTAAAACTCTTCCAAGATCTAAATAGTTAGTATTCCCTACACGGGAAATTGTCTCAGCCCCCCCGAAATTTTTCCAGCCCCCTCCGAAATTATTTTCTTATACGCCCATGATCTTGCGTTAATAAAACATAGAAAATACTTTTATAAAAATTAATATTATTTAGATTGTTTATACAAAAAAAAAAACCCAATGGCTATAAAACATGAACCAATATGAAAACACTGTAATTAAGTATTTACTAGAAATATACAGAGTTGATCGTGTTAGGGCTTATTCTCCCAGAAAAAGGCAGCGAAAAAAGAATAGAAAATCCCACTTCTTTATTAAAAATAAAATTTATAAGTTTCTTTGAGAAAAAATGATAAACTTAAAAATACATTTATAAAAACAAGAGTTTTCTGGAAGATTTGTCGTTAGCTGCTGTAGTTAAAATACGTTTGTAAAAACAAGAGTTTTCTGGAAGATTTGTCGTTAGCTGCTGTAGTTAAAATACGTTTGTAAAAACAAGAGTTTTCTGGAAGATTTGTCGTTAGCTGCTGTAGTTAAAATACGTTTGTAAAAACAAGAGTTTTCTGGAAGATTTGTCGTTAGCTGCTGTAGTTAAAATACGTTTGTAAAAACAAGAGTTTTCTGGAAGATTTGTCGTTAGCTGCTGTAGTTAAAATACGTTTGTAAAAACAAGAGTTTTCTGGAAGATTTGTCGTTAGCTGCTGTAGTTAAAATACGTTTGTAAAAACAAGAGTTTTCTGGAAGATTTGTCGTTAGCTGCTGTAGTTAAAATACGTTTGTAAAAAACAAGAGTTTTCTGGAAGATTTGTCGTTAGCTGCTGTAGTTAAAATACGTTTGTAAAAACAAGAGTTTTCTGGAAGATTTGTCGTTAGCTGCTGTAGTTAAAATACGTTTGTAAAAACAAGAGTTTTCTGGAAGATTTGTCGTTAGCTGCTGTAGTTAAAATACGTTTGTAAAAACAAGAGTTTTCTGGAAGATTTGTCGTTAGCTGCTGTAGTTAAAATACGTTTGTAAAAACAAGAGTTTTCTGGAAGATTTGTCGTTAGCTGCTGTAGTTAAAATTTTGATCAGGCATCTTTGACCTCATTGGCGCTCTATATATTTTATTATATGCATGAAATGTTTGGATGAACCATTATTTAATTACTTTTTCCCAGTCATTAATTAATGAATGACTTTAATAAGAATTTCCAACATGTGGTAAGCAAAATCCGTTAATCTTTAACAGGGGGGGGGAGTCACTCCCCGATCCAAGTTAATTTTTTTGATCGTACCGTTACGTCCGGTACGTTTTGTTAAATTGTAACTTTTGTTGTAAGCGTATTGCGTATCTAATGAGGAAGATGTCTTCCAAAAATAGATTTAAATGGTCTATTAGAAGTGCGAAATTATTCGAGTGAAAAATTATTACTTTGGTCATAACGGCTGTTGTTTTTAACTTCCTCACGCCGAAGCTCGTCTTCCTTTTAGAATACTTAATAGCATTGGATACATAATAGCATTGGATACTGCCTAGGCGACTCTTCCTTTTAGAATACTTAATAGCATTGGATACATAATAGCATTGGATACTGCCTAGGCGACTCTTCCTTTTAGAATACTTAATAGCATTGGATATTGCCTAGGCGACTCTTCCTTTTAGAATACTTAATAGCATTGGATATTGCCTAGGCGACTCTTCCTTTTAGAATACTTAATAGCATTGGATACTGCCTAGGCGACTCTTCCTTTTAGAATACTTAATAGCATTGGATATAAGTTAATTTTTTTGATCGTACCGTTACGTCCGGTACGTTTTGTTAAATTGTAACTTTTGTTGTAAGCGTATTGCGTATCTAATGAGGAAGATGTCTTCCAAAAATAGATTTAAATGGTCTATTAGAAGTGCGAAATTATTCGAGTGAAAAATTATTACTTTGGTCATAACGGCTGTTGTTTTTAACTTCCTCACGCCGAAGCTCGTCATGCATGATCCCAACGAATGAGGAATTTATTTTGTAGCAAAATCGGTACATTAGAAATGGGAATTCACTCCGTATTATGTTCACATTGAATCAAGCCGCCAAAATGTAAGTATTGGTAGTTACTGCTACCGCCAACGGCGCTCAACAGCTATATACGGTTTCGGTGGTGTTGTGATTTCTGGAATATTCTTATTATTCATTGAGAACAGCAAACAAATATGTGAAATTATTCTGCAGAACTTTCGGTCAGGTGATTTTTTTTTAAAGACATCATATTGCCTAGGCGACTCTTCCTTTTAGAATACTTAATAGCATTGGATACATAATAGCATTGGATACTGCCTAGGCGACTCTTCCTTTTAGAATACTTAATAGCATTGGATACATAATAGCATTGGATACTGCCTAGGCGACTCTTCCTTTTAGAATACTTAATAGCATTGGATATTGCCTAGGCGACTCTTCCTTTTAGAATACTTAATAGCATTGGATACATAATAGCATTGGATACTGCCTAGGCGACTCTTCCTTTTAGAATACTTAATAGCATTGGATACATAATAGCATTGGATACTGCCTAGGCGACTCTTCCTTTTAGAATACTTAATAGCATTGGATATTGCCTAGGCGACTCTTCCTTTTAGAATACTTAATAGCATTGGATACTGCCTAGGCGACTCTTCCTTTTAGAATACTTAATAGCATTGGATATTGCCTAGGCGACTCTTCCTTTTAGAATACTTAATAGCATTGGATACTGCCTAGGCGACTCTTCCTTTTAGAATACTTAATAGCATTGGATACTGCCTAGGCGACTCTTCCTTTTAGAATACTTAATAGCATTGGATATTGCCTAGGCGACTGTTCCTTTTAGAATACTTAATAGCATTGGATATTGCCTAGGCGACTCTTCCTTTTAGAATACTTAATAGCATTGGATATTGCCTAGGCGACTCTTCCTTTTAGAATACTTAATAGCATTGGATATTGCCTAGGCGACTCTTCCTTTTAGAATACTTAATAGCATTGGATACTGCCTAGGCGACTCTTCCTTTTAGAATACTTAATAGCATTGGATATTGCCTAGGCGACTCTTCCTTTTAGAATACTTAATAGCATTGGATACTGCCTAGGCGACTCTTCCTTTTAGAATACTTAATAGCATTGGATACTGCCTAGGCGACTCTTCCTTTTAGAATACTTAATAGCATTGGATACTGCCTAGGCGACTCTTCCTTTTAGAATACTAAATAGCATTGGATACTGCCTAGGCGACTCTTCGTTTTAGAATACTTAATAGCATTGGATACTGCCTAGGCGACTCTTCCTTTTAGAATACTTAATAGCATTGGATACTGCCTAGGCGACTCTTCCTTTTAGAATACTTAATAGCATTGGATACTGCCTAGGCGACTCTTCCTTTTAGAATACTTAATAGCATTGGATACTGCCTAGGCGACTCTTCCTTTTAGAATACTTAATAGCATTGGATACTGCCTAGGCGACTCTTCCTTTTAGAATACTTAATAGCATTGGATACTGCCTAGGCGACTCTTCCTTTTAGAATACTTAATAGCATTGGATACTGCCTAGGCGACTCTTCCTTTTAGAATACTTAATAGCATTGGATACTGCCTAGGCGACTCTTCCTTTTAGAATACTTAATAGCATTGGATATTGCCTAGGCGACTCTTCCTTTTAGAATACTTAATAGCATTGGATACTGCCTAGGCGACTCTTCCTTTTAGAATACTTAATAGCATTGGATACTGCCTAGGCGACTCTTCCTTTTAGAATACTTAATAGCATTGGATACTGCCTAGGCGACTCTTCCTTTTAGAATACTTAATAGCATTGGATACTGCCTAGGCGACTCTTCCTTTTAGAATACTTAATAGCATTGGATACTGCCTAGGCGACTCTTCCTTTTAGAATACTTAATAGCATTGGATACTGCCTAGGCGACTCTTCCTTTTAGAATACTTAATAGCATTGGATACTGCCTAGGCGACTCTTCCTTTTAGAATACTTAATAGCATTGGATACTGCCTAGGCGACTCTTCCTTTTAGAATACTTAATAGCATTGGATACTGCCTAGGCGACTCTTCCTTTTAGAATACTTAATAGCATTGGATACTGCCTAGGCGACTCTTCCTTTTAGAATACTTAATAGCATTGGATACTGCCTAGGCGACTCTTCCTTTTAGAATACTTAATAGCATTGGATATTGCCTAGGCGACTCTTCCTTTTAGAATACTTAATAGCATTGGATATTGCCTAGGCGACTCTTCCTTTTAGAATACTTAATAGCATTGGATATTGCCTAGGCGACTCTTCCTTTTAGAATACTTAACAGCATTGGATATTGCCTAGGCGACTCTTCCTTTTAGAATACTTAACAGCATTGGATACTTAATTTTTCAATCATATTATTTAGATTTTTTAATGTAACAATGTTTTATATCAATAGGTTTAATGCATTGGCGTATATAGAAAATAATTTCGGGAGAAGCTGGAAGAATTTCATGGGGGGGCTAAGAACATTGAGGGGTATGGAATACTAACAATCTAGAACTTGGAATAGTTAGATAATTATAACGCTATTACACCCTTTAGAGACTATTTTTTTTTTTGAGCTAAGTGATCTTATTTAACTTATTTTTAGTGTTATTATGATACATTTTTACCGATTTCGAAGGGGGGGGGGGCCGCAGCCATGCATTGCATGCTTGCAGCATTTAAAACTAATAATAATCACTTATTACCTCATAAATATGAGAAACTTATCACCATGCCCTCCTTGGAAGATGCAAAACACATGTATTATATTTGGATGGTTGACTTTTTGCAAGATGTCCAGTTCTCGAGGCAGGAATTTCGCTACGATTTCCTTCGGTGCTGAAGAAGTGTGTATTATCTTACAGGCCATGGGAACATGTTCGTTCTGTTTCCTTTTGTAGCTGCACAGGTAAACCTTACCGCAAGCACCTTCTCCTAAAAATATAATCTGAATTTTAACACAAAAAATCCGACGCATAGTGCCCTATATATATAACTGGCTAATAAGACAAAAAAGTCCGTCACGCAGGAGCTGCATAACTAAGCACTTTCTTCAGAATTTGGGTAGTGTAGACTGCTTTCCAGAACAATTTGCTTAAAATATCCTATATAAATAAAATAAAAACATGAATAGTTCTCTTTTAAATTTGTAATGAGTAACTGATCAATTATTAATTTGCTTCCAGAGTTATGTTTACACATGGTACCTACTAAACTATGTAATAAATACAAAAAACCTCATATTATCGTATTTTTATCTAACGCAGGAACAGGATACAGTCACTCTAGTGGTAGAAAGCGCTCCTTGCGGCGGCTTTGTGAACCTACGTTTGGCGGGCTTTTCTATTGAAATATATTACAAATTAAACCCCCGCTTTACGATTGACCGATTCAGCTCATTTTTACAACACTTCTTTCTCATGAGTTACCCACGACGTATACCGCGTTTCGTTACAATACAGCAGAAATTACGACCGGTATGAGTATATTAGGAATTTGGGTCCGGAGTAAACCCCCTGCCCCTTCTAATGAACCGATTTAGTTTATTTTTACAACACATATTTAACTGTAGATTACCACTACGAATACCGAGTTTCGTCGAAATATACCAAAAATCACGGCTCGTAGTGGCGAATTGGTATTGTGGGTCCGGAGTAAACCCCCCCTCCTAATGAACCTATTTAGTTTATTTTACAACACATATTTACCTGTGGATTACCACTACGAATACTGAGTTTCGTCGAAATATACCATAAATCACGGCTGGTAGTGGCGAATGGGTATTGTGGGTCCGGAGTAAAACCCCCCTCCTAATGAACCTATTTAGTTTATTTTTACAACACATATTTACCTGTGGATTACCACTACGAATACCGAGTTTCGTCGAAATATACCATAAATCACGGCTGGTAGTGGCGAATGGGTATTGTGGGTCCGGAGTAAACCCCCCCTTCTAATGAACCGATGTAGTTCATTTTTAAATCTCACTTTTCTCTCTATATTACCACTACGAATACCAAGTTTCGTTGAAATATAACAAATATTACGGCTGACATAGTCAAATTAGTGTTTTGGGTTCGGGGTAAACCCCCCCTTCTGGTGGACCGACTTTGGTGGTTACCGAACTCGTTCAATCGTTTGCTAATTGAATGCTATATACCAAGTTTCGTGACGAAAAAACAAAAACTCTGGCCGCTATCGTGTTAACAGACACATATATATATATATATATATATATATATATATATATATATATATAAATTTTAACGGGGGTCATTTTCGGTGTCTACTAGGTAGGATCGATAAAGATTCGAAGAAATTTTTCAAAAATTCCGTCATGAATCCAACCTCAATAGCTACTTTCCTTCGGAGGAAAGTGCTAATACAAAAGCTATATCACGTATTTAAATATTCATTTTTCTCAAGAAATACGTAATCAATTCAATTATCTTTATTTATTTTTTTAATATAACCAATAAATACCTTTTCTAAAATTAAGGATCATGTCCCTAAGCCAGTAGAATCAGCCAACTGATACGTCGATTTTTCCCTGACATCTGATATATAGAAATTGTAACATAAACAGTGTTTTTATATTTATTTAGGAATACATTTTTCACACTTAGAGATAAAAATATTTTCATGTCTAAAGTTATCAAGCATTATTGAGAAAATTAGAAAATCTAGAATTATCGATTATGGTCATGAGTTCATTCTAATGAGAAAAAATATACCAAAAACCCTGGAAAGAAGAAGTAACTTACTTCAAAGTTTAATGGATGAACTACGACAATTTTTAAAAATTGTTATTTCGTACCTGTAATTTAGTTGTTACCCCATACACTGAAATGTTTGTATTATTCTAAGATTTGTTTCTTAGTCTAACTGCAAAATCAAAAAAAATAAAAAAAAATTATGAAATTTTTTGTGCCATTATTTCTAATCATGATCAGGAAGTTTCTACTTCCGAAAAAATAAACATTGTCAGAAGATGTCAATCTTGTAAAAACAACGAAAAATCTTAGATAAACAAATATATGAACTTTTGAGCTGAATTATACATTATATAACCGAAGTTTCATACTACATCAGTACATCAGTTTCATACTACCATCAGTACATGAGTTTCATACTACCATCAGTACATGAGTTTCATACTACCATCAGTACATCAGTTTCATACTACCATCGGTATATCAGTTTCATACTACCATCAGTACATGAGTTTCATACTACCATCAGTACATGAGTTTCATACTACCATCAGTACATGAGTTTCATACTACCATCAGTACATGAGTTTCATACTACCATCAGTACATGAGTTTCATACTACCATCAGTACATCAGTTTCATACTACCATCAGTACATCAGTTTCATACTACCATCAGTACATGAGTTTCATACTACCATCAGTACATCAGTTTCATACTACCATCAGTACATCAGTTTCATACTACCATCAGTACATCAGTTTCATACTACCATCAGTACATGAGTTTCATACTACCATCAGTACATGAGTTTCATACGACCATCGGTACATCAGTTTCATACTACCATCAGTACATCAGTTTCATACTACCATCGGTACATCAGTTTCATACTACCATCAGTACATCAGTTTCATACTACCATCGGTACATCAGTTTCATACTACCATCAGTACATGAGTTTCATACTACCATCAGTACATGAGTTTCATACTACCATCAGTACATGAGTTTCATACTACCATCAGTACATGAGTTTCATACTACCATCAGTACATGAGTTTCATACGACCATCGGTACATCAGTTTCATACTACCATCAGTACATCAGTTTCATACTACCATCGGTACATCAGTTTCATACTACCATCAGTACATGAGTTTCATACTACCATCAGTACATCAGTTTCATACTACCATCGGTACATCAGTTTCATACTACCATCAGTACATGAGTTTCATACTACCATCAGTACATGAGTTTCATACTACCATCAGTACATGAGTTTCATACTACCATCGGTACATGAGTTTCATACTACCATCAGTACATGAGTTTCATACTACCATCAGTACATGAGTTTCATACTACCATCAGTACATGAGTTTCATACTACCATCAGTACATCAGTTTCATACTACCATCGGTACATCAGTTTCATACTACCATCAGTACATGAGTTTCATACTACCATCAGTACATGAGTTTCATACTACCATCGGTACATGAGTTTCATACTACCATCAGTACATGAGTTTCATACTACCATCAGTACATCAGTTTCATACTACCATCGGTACATCAGTTTCATACTACCATCAGTACATGAGTTTCATACTACCTTCAGTACATGAGTTTCATACTACCATCAGTACATGAGTTTCATACTACCATCAGTACATGAGTTTCATACTACCATCAGTACATGAGTTTCATACGACCATCGGTACATCAGTTTCATACTACCATCAGTACATCAGTTTCATACTACCATCGGTACATCAGTTTCATACTACCATCAGTACATGAGTTTCATACTACCATCAGTACATCAGTTTCATACTACCATCGGTACATCAGTTTCATACTACCATCAGTACATGAGTTTCATACTACCATCAGTACATGAGTTTCATACTACCATCAGTACATGAGTTTCATACTACCATCGGTACATCAGTTTCATACTACCATCGGTACATCAGTTTCATACTACCATCAGTACATCAGTTTCATACTACCATCAGTACATCAGTTTCATACTACCATCAGTACATCAGTTTCATACTACCTTCGGTACATCAGTTTGGCTCACAACTGTTTTCACTATAACAGATTTTTTTTTAGAGAGAGAAAAATGACCTAGGCATAACAAAGCTCTCTTTGTCCCTACATGTGTGTGTACAATAAAGTGATTTTATTGGCAATGTTCAATTTTTATTACTTTGAAATTAATTTTTATCTATTTAATTTCTGTCTTAAGAAATGCTACCAATAGATTTACCTATCATTTTAGAGAATTCATAGTTCTTATCGGCTAGTACCTTTTCTTCGGAGGGAGTTAGCCCCATATCCATCGAGGTACCAGCTTCCATAATCTTTCTTTTTTATTAGTATTTCAGGTCAGGGAGTGAATGCCTGCCTCTAGTCATGAGCCAGAGAAGTTTCTGTAGAAAAATACTAATATAATAACGGTCAGTACGGATAAATCTTCCAATTGTGACCAAAGTTTATATGTATCAGTTCACTGGACTGTGAAATAACCGGATTATTTTGTTAGTTTCTGGGTCGTTTTGCATATCTCAAACGGACTTGCATATTGAGTTCTCAAACATGATCTTATGGGAGGGCGTTATATCATTAAATACTCCACAAATGAAAATGTGTAATATGTATGTTATTCATGTACATTTAATAAATAAAAAGGATGTATGGAATTAAATAATATTTGTATGGAAGGTGGAATTAATATTTAATGATAACTAAAACTTAAAAGATAAATACTTCTCCAATTAACAATAAATATCCCTACAACTTTGTATAATGATTTATATCATAAAGAGCCCTTCTGAATAAATACTAAAGTACAAAGCTATTCTAACAATACAAGAAGAAGTAATTAATATTAATTAAAGTATTTTAAATAATGAAATGTTATGATGTTTCAGATGTACCAGATTAATAAATTAATGTTTACACACAGACACAGTGTGTACATATATATATATATATATATATATACATATATATATATATATATATATGTATATATATATATATATATACATATATATATATATATATATATATATATATATATATATATTAATTAGGGTAAACATTAATTATTAATAGCGCCAATGTCTTCTCAATATTACTTAATGAGGACAAAAATATTTCCTTCAACATTGGCCCTTATAACAATTAATTGTTTTTATCCCACTCTGATGTTCACTTAAATTTCAGGAGTTATGACATTGGCCCTTTTGGTTCCAAGGAATATATATATACATATATATATATATATATATATATATATATATATATATATGTGTATATATATATATATAAATATATATACATATATATGTGTGTGTGTCAGTGTGTCGGTGTGAATATATAAAAAATTAAGACTGTTATCCTGTAGATAATCCTTTTTTAATCCTTTTACTTATATTTATTATACAACATTAAAATTTATATAATTGAATGGCATGGCGCACATGCTCCTCTAGACATAGTTGCTATAAATACACTATATTCTTAATGTAACTACTAGGGTCTAATGGTAACCACTACAGCCTCATTGTCATAATTAGGGTCTGATTGTAACTACTAGGGTCTAATTTTAACCACTATAGCCTCATTGTAACTACTAGGGTCTAATTATAACCAGTGTAGCCTCATTGTGCCTACTAGGGTCTAATTTTAACCACTATAGCCTCATTATAACTACTAGGGTCTAATTATAACCACTACAGCCTCATTATGCCTACTAGGGTCTAATTTTAACCAGTATAGCCTCATTGTAACTACTGGGGTCTTACTGTAACCTCTAAATCTTATTGTAACCAGAATAAGATTTAAGGGTTGTTTTTAATGCAACCCCTGAGTCTTATTGTAACGCCTGTAGTCCGAGTGCACCCCCTGAGTTTTTTACTATTATAGTCTTAATGGAACCACTGAGGTTTTATTGAAACCACTAAATTAAAGAACCAAACAAATATATTACAAGCTACTGGAAATTTGAACCGATAAACATAAGAAATAACCAACTTGATTACATACCTGCGCTGGAAACAGGGTATTCCATCATCACAAATAATGAAACTTTTAGATTACGATCATATTTGTTCACAAAAATAAAATATTCTCTTCCATTTTGCATTTTTTCATGCAAATTAGTCCAAGGAATTTTCTTCTGCCCTGCAAATAGTTCGTTCTTCATTAGGATAAATTGCATAAAATTGTTCCAAGATCACTTAAAAGTAGGATTTCCTTATGAGAAGGTGCCAAAAATGTCGGAAAAATTATTTCTAGTCCAAACTAATCTTGGCAAAACGAAACTCCGACGCGCCACTGCTGTTGAAACAAAAATAGCACCCAAATCGAGGTCCGGCAAAACTTATGTATGTTACGAGCGTGTTCATATATTCCTTTAATTTTCACTCAGATAATTATTTCACATTCCATTAAAACATTTTTGAAAAATAAAACATTCAGGTTTTAAATTCTCTGTAAGAAGGAAGGTTTAGAAAAATCTAACCTAGTCAGAAGGTATCTTGGTCACATGTTGCTTGTCGATATTTCTTCTAGGTTACTAAAGCAGGAAATATTTCATAGTTTCTTTATCATGATACAGATGACTTTTTCATAAAATTCTATTCCTTAAAAAGTAGGTTGTGGGTTCAGTTTCCTCTGAGGTGACTTTTAATTCGAGAAAAGGTCCGACTCACAGGAACTGCGGCATCATTCTACGGGTTTCTTCCTATCCCTAGTGTTACCTGGAAAGCTTAGAATAGAAACAGTTTTGGTTTTTCGTTAAAAATATCAAATGAAATCTCAAAGAGAAGATTTTAGGCGCCTCAACAGGAAACTGACCATATCCTAAGGGGAAATTACTCCCGGAAAAATACGTTTCTCATTATCTTACCTTATATATATACGTATATATACACACACAGAATGAGAGGCTTTTCTTACATCACATATGATTGAAAGCCGTTTTGTTGTATGTGAAATCAAAATATATTTTTGGAATTTACTTGAATAAGATTTAATTAGAATGTTACTACATCATTTTGCGTCAATACATGTATGTATGTGTATATATATATATATATATATGCGTGTATATATGTGTGTATATATATATATATATATATGGGGGCGAGGTTAGCTCAGTGGTAGAGCACTGGACTAATAAGCTGGAGGACCCCCCCCCCCCCCGAGCAAGCACTAAAGATTTTTATGTTCTAGTGTCTTCGTTCATGGGTTGAATTCGGCCTCCCTGACCGTCCCTAGGCCAACCTAGCCTTTAATTAATTTAATAATGGGTACCTTGTGGTGCTAATGACTCTAGCAGTCGAAGGAGCCAAGGGGAAAATGAGGCGGCCGGAGCATAGTACTGACCACACTATCTCTCTAGTGTGCCCTATTGTCATGAATCAGATACCTCTATAGTATCTTCCCCTCAGGGCCCTCGAAGCCTGTTACGGGAAAGATTTTATGTATATATATATATATATATATATATATATATATATATATATATATATATATATATATATATGTATATAGGGGAAGGTGTTGTATCTTTGACCACTTTGCAAAATTCAATTTTTTTCGGCTTGAATATTAAAGCTAAATTCATTTTTTTTTTTATTTCATTGTAATTAGTATTCTATTCTTTATAATATATAATTTTTTCAAGGTTCTAGCTTTACATTTAGTATTTTTTATTAATTTTTTAAAAAATAATCGTACAGTGGTCAAAGGTACAACATGTAGTTGTACCTTTGACCATGGGGTGTTGTACCTCTGACCACATAAATACAACCCAGCAGTGCAGAAAAAAAATTGTATTCAGTAATATTGTAATGAATTGTAAGTTTAATAAATACAGGACAAGGATGTAAGCATGATAAAAAAAAGCTATTATTGATATTATGTTATGCTTAATATGCTGAAAAAACCAGTCGAATCGATAAACGTTTTAACTATCAAGCAGATCCACTAGGAATAGTAGGGTATGGAAGTTTAGCCACAATGTCTCCAACATCAATATCATACAAATTTTCATCTTCTCTCGTAAACTTGTCACTTAAAGTTTGTTTTTTAGCACTTTCCTCCGAAGGAAAGTAGCTATTGAGGTTGGACTCATGACGGAATTTTTGAAAAATGTCTTCAAATCTTTATCGATCCTACCTAGTAGACACATAGTATATATATATATATATATATATATATATATTTGTCAAATACCACTCACTCACTCACTCATCTATCAACGCCCAGCCCAAACCGCTCGACAGAAAATTTTGAACTTTTGCATGGACACTCCCTATATAACGTAGGCGCTCGCTAAGAAAGGATTTTTTGATATATATATATGTATATATATATATATATATGCATATATTTATATATATATATATATATATATATATATATATATATATATATATATATATATATATATACATATATATATACAGGGTGTCCCGTAAATGTCTAGTCATATTGTGAGGGGTGATAGAGGACCCTTAGGGGAACAAAAAATGTTCTATGACGATTTCCCGAATTCTCGCCCATAAGGGAGAAAACGTCGTTTTATTGTTTTTTCGAGACAAACGTACTTTTTAGAAGAATAATCGTTGTAGCTCCGTCCCAGATGGTACTACTAAAAAGGGTGTGAAACCAATCGAAAGCTGAGTAAATTTACTATAAGACTAGTTGGGAGTAAACGTAAAAATGAATGAATGTAAGTATGTATATCTTACCAAAAGAAGGCAATTCTAAATTTCCTGACATTTTATTGATATTTCTTTCCAGCGTTACTCCTCAATGGGCAGGATCTGAGATTTCCGGGTTTTAGAAAAACTTCCACATTTAACCAGCTTTCCATTCATGTATCACAACCCTGTGTTATTGGAGTATTTGAACGATTTAAGAACAAAAGTTTTAAAAAAAAACATGGATCTGTGAAAAGAAAATTATATTTTTTTCTTCAATTTATTCAAAAAGCTGAAGGGAAATATTTTTTTTATAAATTTTTACATAAATATTAAGTAAATATTTACTTAAAAGAATAAAAAAAAATACTTCCACGGATATAAAAAAAAATCTTAAAACAGTAAATACATTTATTTTGAATTTATTAATTCAGGTAACTAATACTGGGCCCAGGAGGCGGCCATTAAGGAACCCCAACCATACATTAACCTCAAAAATTACTATTTTTACCTATATCACGCATTTGTGCGTATTTGAACACATTTTTACAGGACTATGTACATATTATTTATGAGGGATAGAATTTTTAATTACCACAACAAAAACGCATGGGCTCAGAATCCCAGTGAGTTTCACAAGCGTAGCCATCAGTATTAATTTAAGGTAAAGCATTTGTTTTCTAAATATAAGTACCTGTAAAAATGTGTTCAAATGTGTGATCTAGGTAAAAATAATAATTTTTGAGGTTAATGTATGGTTGGGGTTCCTTAATGGCCGCCTCCTGGACGCAGTATTAGTTACCTGAATTAACAAATTCAAAATAAATGTGTATTTTATTTATTTACTGTTTTAGGAATTTTTTTTATATTCGTGGGAGTAATTTTTTTTTATTGTTTTAAGTAAATATTTACTTAATATTTATGTAAACATTTATAAAAATAAATATTTCCCTTCAGCTTTTTGAATAAATTGAAGAAAAAAATATAATTTTCTTTTCACAGATCCATGTTTTTTTTTAAACTTTTGTACTTAAACCGTTCAAATACTTCAATAACACAGGATTGTGATACATGAATGGAAAGCTGGTTAAATGAGACAGTTTTTCTGAAACCCGGAAATTTCAGATCCTGCCCATTGAGGAGTAACGCTGGAAAGAAATATCAATAAAATGTCAGGAAATTTAGAATTGCCTTCTTTTTGTAAGATATACATACTTACATTCATTCATTTTTACGTTTACTCCCAACTAGTCTTATAGTAAATTTACTCAGCTTTCGATTGGTGTCACTCCCTTTCTAGTAGTACCACCTGGGACGGAGCTACAATGATTATGTTTCTAAAAACCACGTTTGTCTCGATAAAACAATGAAACGACGTTTTCTCCCTTATGGGCGAGAATTCGGGAAATCGTCATAGAACATTTTTTGTTCCCCGAAGGGTCCTCTATCACCCCTCTCAATATGACTAGACATTTACAGGACACCCTGTATATATATATGTGTATGTGTCTGTTAACACGATAGCGGCCAGAGTTTTTTTTTTTCGTCACGAAACTTGGTATATAGCATTCAATTAGCAAACGATTGAACGAGTTCGTTAACCACCAAAGTCGGTCCACCGGAAGGGGGGGGTTTACCCCGAACCCAAAACACTAATTTGACTATGTCAGCCGTAATATTTGTTATATTTCAACGAAACTTGGTATTCGTAGTGGTAATATAGAGAGAAAAGTGAGATATAAAAATGAACTAAATCGGTTAATTAGAAGGGGGGTTTACTCCGGACCCACAATACCAATTCGCCACTACCAGCCGTGATTTTTGGTATATTTCGACGAAACTCGGTATTCGTAGTGGTAATTTACAGGTAAATATGTGTTGTAAAAATAAACTAAATCGGTTCATCAGGAGGGGGGTTTACTCCGGACCCACAATACCAATTCGCCACTACCAGCCGTGATTTTTGTTATATTTCGACGAAACTCGGTATTCGTAGTGGTAATCTACAGGTAAATATGTGTTGTAAAAATAAACTAAATCGGTTCATTAGAAGGGGGGGTTTACTCCGGACCCAAATTCTTAATATACTCATACCGGTCGTAATTTCTGCTGTATTGTAACGAAACGCGGTATACGTCGTGGGTAACTCATGAGAAAGAAGTGTTGTAAAAATGAGCTGAATCGGTCAATCGGAAAGCTGGGGTTTAATTTGTAATATATTTCAATAGAAAAGCCCGTCAGACGTAGGTTCACAAAGCCGCCGCAAGGAGCGCTTTCTACCACTAGAGTGACTGTATCCTGTTCCTGCGTTAGATCAAAATACGATAATATGAGGTTTTTTGTATTTATTACGTAGTGTAATAGGTACCATGTGTAAACATAACTCTGGAAGCAAATTATTAATTGATCAGTTACTCATTACAAATTTAAAAGAGAACTATTCATGTTTTTATTTTATTTATGTAGGATATTTTAAGCAAATTGTTCTGGAAAGCAATCTATACTACCCATATTCTGAGGAAAGTGCTTAGTTATGCAGCTCCTGCGTGACGGACTTTTCAAATATTGGATCTTAAACATTGGACATTTAATACCACAGATCTCTGCGACTAAATATGTAATAGTCTTTTTACTTTTACGTTTAAAAAGGAAAAAATTTCCTTTTAGCACTTTCCTCCGAAGGAAAGTAACTATTGAGGTTGGACTCATGACGGAATTTTTGAAAAATTTCTTCAAATCTTTATCGATCCTACCTAGTAGACACCGAAAATGACACCCGTTAAAATTTATATATATATATATATATATATATATATATATATATATATATATATATATATATATATTTGTCAAATACCACTCACTCACTCACTCATCTATCAACGCCCAGCCCAAACCGCTCGACAGAAAATTTTGAACTTTTGCATGGACACTCCCTATATAACGTAGGCGCTCGCTAAGAAAGGATTTTTTGATATTTTTTATACATGTATATATATATATATATATATATATATATATATACTTGTTTTTTGTAGCCAATAGGTCATAAAAACACTCCTTTCACTTCCTGTATTTTATTATTTTCACCCTAACCGGTTTCGAGCTATTCTGCTCCTCCTCAAAGGGTATTTCCTAAAATTATTTGTACATTATACATGTATAATTTGATTGGAAGAATTACATTTTTACAACATTGTGTGTATACTTACATTCGATGGTCATTTCCCATCACGTACATTTATATAAAGTAATTTTAATATTGCATAGCAATATGCGTCTGAGGGTTATGAAACACTAGTAGCCTAACCTTCCTCCCCGTAAACCTGTCTACAGTCCCCGTCATTTCTATTCTGCACTACAAGGTTCTGAAAGATTTTATTCAAGTATTTGATGTCCTTTTTTTTATTTACCACCTGTTCTTGTCTTTCTACAATGTAAAGGTTTTCTTTAATCTTTCTTTTGAGGCTGTTTGGTTCTTTATCTAAAATTTTTGCTTCCTGAAAATTGAATGAGTGGGAATTTTCTGTGGCGTGTTCAGAGATAGCCGTTTCACATTGTGAATGATCGTCTACACTTTTTGCATGCTGTAAGATACGCTTTTTGAGAATTTGTTCAGATTCCCCTATATATTTTGCGCTACAGTCCCCAAATTCTAGCAAATAGACGTTATATTTAGTCCAAAGTTTGTCCCTTTTGATTTTGATATTACTAAAATTATTTTCTATTTTACTATTATATCTCCATGTTACATTCGCTGCTTTATTACAAATTGATTTTAGTTTATGTTCCATTGTCGGATTGTATGTGAAACTGTACCATTTTGCACTATTGTTGTCTTTGTCTATAGAATTGTTTTTGTCCTTAGTTGTCCGTTGTTCCCAAATATGTATATTACTGTTACCTACGTCCGTTAGTTGTTTCGGTTCTGTAATAATGAATTTGTCCATCCTGGTTTGTTTTAATTTTTTGTTGTTAGTCTTATTTTGTTTTCTGTCCTCCTCTGTTCGTTTTCTTTTATTGTCCTTTTTATTGCTGTCCATTTCTGTCCCGTTCCATCTTTGTTTCTTACACGTATTGTCCGTATTAGTTATTGTGTCATCCCGTTTCCTTTTCTTTATTATATTATTACCTTCATACCATTTCTCCCACCATAAGTCATTGTCAAATGGAAATATATGTGGATCATATTCCACCTTTTGTTTATCGTTTACTTTTTTCTTTGCAAATCTTATGTTTTTATAAGCCTTGTGTATTTCATTTCTTATTATTTCTATGGGATATTGATTTTTTAAAAATATTTGTTCTATTTTATTTTCTATTTCTTTATAGTTATTTGATGTAGTTCTTTTATAGGCTGTTAGCATTCTGTTATATATTAAGTTTTTCTTGAATTTGATTGGATGATTGGAATAAAAATTGATTGTACGTTCCGAAGCTGTTGCTTTCGGTTCCCATTTGAATTGTAGTTTATTACCTCGTATAATAATTCTCATATCCAGAAAAATCAGCTCATTATGTTTTTCCTTTTCCAATGTAAATTTTATAGTTTCAAACCTACTATTGCATTTATGTAGCAACGCTTCAATTTCGTTCCCCGTGACACATATCAACAGATCGTCCACGTATTTGTATAAGAATTGTATGTGTATGTCAGTATTTTTTATTACGTTGGTTAGTAAGTCATTCATTACCAGTCCACTAAGTACAACCGACAATGGGTTACCCATTTGTAAACCTCTTTTTTGCTGGTAAATTTTATCCTGAAATTTAAAATAACCCCCTGTGCAACATAGTTTAAGTCCCTCCAAAAACATGTGTTTATCTTTAATTTTAGTTTTTTCTTTAATTTTATCCCAGTTTTTATCAACTATTTGAATCGCTTGGTTAATCGGAATATTCGGGAACATATTTGAACGTCAAATGAGACCAAACTATAACTAGTTTTACGTTTCAAATTGTTACTGGTCATCGACGTAACTCACAACATTTATCAGACGAATCAACGTCACTTTCTCCTGAAGAAATTTCGGTGTCAGTATCAGAATCTGAACTGTCATTAGAATAATTTTCTTTTTATTTACCACTTCTTTTTTGGAAGGGGTTTATTTGTATGTGGTGTCTTACGTTTAGGGTGGTGCTTTCGTTTTTTTTTTTTTCACCTTCAATAATTAGCTTTTCAGGAATATCTGTCAGGATACGAGGCCGTTCCCTATTTGACATTTTCCTTGCATGAGCTTTTCGATGAGATCTTACAGCTTCAAGTGGAACGATAAGGGGCGATAAGTTTGATCTGTTACACCGAGGATTGATAAATTAAGTTTGAAATTATTAATTTATTATTTTTTAAATTCTTTGGATAATTGAAGCAACCAATATTAAGTATTTTTTTGAAAAATATGTGGCAGAAGAACATAGAAATTGAATTATGAAAAAATTACTCAGGTGTGTTGTACCTTTGACCTGGTCAAAGGAACAACAACTAGTCGTGGTCAGAGGTACAACACCCTGGTAGTGCGAATTAAAAAGCATGCTAAAACTTTTAGGGTTATGATAAATCAATTTCGAAAGCTACACCATGTTTCTTATTGTAATAGCTACTTTGTCAAATGATTTCCATCTAAAAAGACATAATACAAAAAATATTATGAGGCAAAACGTCATCAATAAATAACTTACATTTTTATGATAGAAATGGATAAGTATTTTTTGCAAGAATCCTCTTTGACTAGAATAATCCAAAGTAGGTTACACAAGCCCTCTAAGGATGGAGCTAAATACTGATTCAAGCTAAATTTTTAAAATGTTGCTACATGCCGCGACAGCCTCGGTGGTCAGAGGTACAATATGGTCAGAGGTACACCTTCCCCTACATGCCGCGACAGCCTCGGTGGTCAGAGGTACAACACCTTCCCCTACATGCCGCGACAGCCTCGGTGGTCAGAGGTACAACACCTTCCCCTACATGCCGCGACAGCCTCGGTGGTCAGAGGTACAACACCTTCCCCTACATGCCGCCACAGCCTCGGTGGTCAGAGGTACAATATGGTCATAGGTACAACACCTTCCCCTACATGCCGCGACAGCCTCGGTGGTCAGAGGTACAATATGGTCATAGGTACAACACCTTCCCCTACATGCCGCGACAGCCTCGGTGGTCAGAGGTACAATATGGTCATAGGTACAACACCTTCCCCTATATATGCGTGTGTGCCGCGACAGCCTCGGTGGTCATAGGTACAACACCTTCCCCTACATGCCGCCACAGCCTCAGTGGTCATAGGTACAACACCTTCCCCTATATGGTCATAGGTACAACACCTTCCCCTATATGGTCATAGGTACAACACCTTCCCCTATATGGTCAGAGGTACAACACCTTCCCCTATATATATATGGTCAGAGGTACAACACCTGCCCCTATTTATATGCGTGTGTGTATATATTTGAAAATTAAAGTAAACAATTCAGTGTTCGACATTCTTGTAAGGTTTCTTCTTGACAGATTGATTTTTAAACATTCTAAAAATATTGTTTGAATAAATTTGTATTCGTAAATGTCCCCCCCCCCCAAACGTTCTTCTAATTGATTGTACAATAACTAGAAAACATGAATTCTAATCGTCCTGAAAGCAGCCGATATAAAGAGAGTTATAACCATATTTAAAATTCTCATAAAATTCATGGGGAGGCATAAATAGGTGGCCCCCCGGGGAAAAACCATACTAAATCAAAGGGAGGGAGGGGGGCCTCGATCGGCCCTCGTAAAAACTATATCTCTCCTTGTATCATTCATAAAGCATTACTATCTTTGAGGATAATTCTAGTTACGATATTCCTCATTGGTGCTGATTGTGGGAGTCTGGTGAAGTATATTAGACATTTTCTCCCTCATTGGTGCTGATTGTGGGAGTCTGGTGAAGTATATTAGACATTTTCTCCCTCATTGGTGCTGATTGTGGGAGTCTGGTGAAGTATATTAGACATTTTCTCCCTCATTGGTGCTGATTGTGGGAGTCTGGTGAAGTATATATGCACATTTTTCAGGAAATATCAAAATCTACCAATAACTCCTTCTATTCCTTTGATAATGGCACTAGGGATACGCAAGGAATTCGCTAAGATGACGCAGTTCCTGCCGGAATATTTGTGTTTAAATCTTGATAGATCTTTTTTTTTTCTTTATAAACTTTATTAGAACAATAATTTTATTAACAAAACAGGAGCAGTTGATTTTTCCATACATTTAGTTACGTAACTATATGGAGTCAGATTTTTCTGATAAAACAAAGATTTTCTCTGTGTTAAGCGAGTATAAATTGACATACTCGTAACATGATGTACAAAATCTTACCGCTCGGGAGTGTAGTTTTTGTAAATTCCAAGTATAGTTCTTAGGTTTTACTCACATTATAAGAAAATAATATATGTATAAGGATATTGTACAGGTTGGTTAGGATATTATACAGGGTGGTTAGGATATTATACAGGGTGTCCCAGTCTTAAACCGACAGACTTCGTACATTGATGGGAAATCGAAAAAATAAGTCAAAAAGTCCTTTGACGATTTTCTCGTTTTCGCTACCTTTTCGACAAAAAACGTTTTCATGGATAAATCGCGATTTATCGCTTAAACAAAGCGTTTTACGAAAAACCACAAAACATTGTAGCCTATTAAATTATTTTTAAAATGAGACCAAGTTCAGCGTCTTAGCTTCAATATTTTATGAGAAAATCGTGTTTGAAAAAGAAAAAAACATTAAAAAAAAAACTGACTGTTGGTAGGCTTAAAAAATGTCAAACTCTCTATGAAACAAAATGTCCATCCGATGGGTTATTCAAACAAGATTGTCTCCTAGAATATTCATCTCATTTTAAAGATAATTTAGCGCGCACTATAGATTTTTCTTCTAGTGCTGTCGATCGGGGGTTGGTTTTGGAGCCCAGATCGTCCCTAGGCTCACCCAGCTCTTAATTAATGAATTAAATAATGGGTACCTGCAAAGGGAAAAATCAGGCGGCCGGAGCATAGAACTGACCACACTATATCCCTAGTGTGCCGTATGGTCAAGAATCAGATACCTCTACAGTCTCTGCCCCTCTGGGCCATTGTGGCCTGTTACGGGACTGTTTTTTTTTTTTTTTTTTTTTTAAAGATAATTTAATAAGCTACAACTTTTGTGTTAAGGAGTTTTTTCGTACAACCATGCTTTAAGCGATAAGTGGAGATTTTCCCCCCAAAACATGCGAAAACGAGAAAATCGCAAAATGATTTTTTGACTTATTTTTTCGATTCTCCATCGATATACGAAGTCTGTCGGTTTAAGAATGGGACACCCTATATATATATATATATATATATATATATATATATATATATATATATATATATATATATATATATATATATATAGAGAATAATTTCGTTTAGAGACTTCTGCGCAAATTCGGACACATAAATATGCTTTAGGTCCACCCGACAAAACTATGTAATGTACTGTATAACATACAGTCTTCTTTTTCGTACATAGCCACCGCGCATGCGCGAACGCAAGCGGACACTTTTTTTTCAGTTTATACATCGCTAAAGCATATTTATGCTACACGTTTTCTTGTAGCGTTATGTCTGAAGTGTAAATAAATCATGATGATAATAGAGCATTGATTATTTCCATAAATAATGATATAATATCCGATATTGATGTACCCGGGATAGGTGTAGTGTAGTCAAATATTTGAGGTTTGGAGTCAAGTTGTGCGTCAGAGGGAGCAATTTAATTAGTGAAGAGAACTTGGAAGTTTGGATTCGCTATCAGTTGAAGTCACGTTTTCCATTAGCAACAGGACGTGGTGTCCTCGGGCACTCTTATACTTATGGGAGTCGGGGGGGGGGAGGGATTTAAGGTAATACATACCTACATAAGGTAGCATTTACTTATGGGAGTCAGGGGGGGGAGGGATTTAAGGTAATACATACCTACATAAGGTAGCATTTACTTTTTCATTTCGTGTTGTCTTTGTAGTATCCGGGGGCATTTCAATATCTCTGTGCCTAATAAAGGATCATACGTGGGTTTGTAATGCTCAAAGATAGACGTAACAGTTCATAAGATTCCTTATTTGACGTCAACTTATTATGACTCTAGTTTATTTGAGTTGGAGGTAAATTGGATGTTACGTAAACAATATAAAAGAAATTGAATACCTACAATTTGGCAGACAACTAATAACACAGGCACACACACAAAAAAAGAATTGGTACTTTCCAAAGACTGAAGTCGAATCCGGAGTCAGTTTCACCCCATCACGTCAGGTTTAGGGGCATTTGAAGTTCAAATTTCGCATGAAGTCGTTAAAGAAGGTTACTCTAGTTTCACAAAGGTTACTACTAGCGCATTAAAAATCTCTTGGTGTCATCTTCAGTGGAGTAATATTTCCAGCATTATTACCGAATAATGCATCTCAGGTACGATTATCAAAGCCGTTTTCGGGATTTTTCTATGATTTTCTCAAACATAGAAATAAACAAAAAGTTTTGATTTTGAACATTTGAATCGATCCATGCAAAAAGAGCTTCATTCCAAAATCAGTAGTTTTGATAAAACTAGACTGAAGCCCTTTCTACATGGAATGATAAGATTATGACTATGTTTCTATGATAACTATGTATTGTACTGAAGTCCTTCTAACATAGAAATATGAAGTTAACTTTAGATACAAAGAATTCATCACTCATACTAACGAAAATATTATTCGAACTCATATTGGGAAAAAATGGACTGAAGTTCTTTTTGCATGGATCCATTCATTTTTGCAAAACAAAAAATAATTCTCAATGCGTAAATGTATTTAGAACTTCGTTTTTTCATAAATATAAAAAGTCGATCTGAAGTTCACATTTTACTAAACCATTGATAAACAGAACACTTTATCAGAGATCTGTACTGTTTCTTGGAAGCTTAACTCCTTTTTAACCATGACGGAGTGGATATAGTTTGAGCCAAAGTCCTAATGATATTTCTGGGGCCCGTTAGGACTAAGTGGGCATTTATCTATAGATTACAAGTTAGGACTTCAACCCCACAACCCTCCGGGGATCGAACTTTAGTTCTGAACAATCCAGTATATTATGGCCGAATTATAGTAAATGCCACGCTTCGAAATTATATAATGTTTTGTGTACTCAATGTACAAAACTATTTTAATAGTTACTTTAATTACAGTGAACGTGTCAACTATTGTAAAGCATTTATAAACATATTACTCTCATGAAATTTAAATATATATGTGTTTTAGCCCCATGCTTTGCATATCGCATGTATTCTGTTTACGATATTTACCAATTACATAAAGTTTTTGAAAATAATTAAACTGAATAATTAAGATTAAATGAATATAATAACAAATTAAACTTAAATCATATTAAAAGTAACATTAGACAAATAAATAAAATATTAATAGAACTAAGTTATTCTTCCTATCTTGGAACATTCTGCTCTTCCGTGCTCTGGTTCCTGAATGTTTTCAAAGTTCCCTTGAAGTTCCTGTACAGCAGAGCAGGACTCGCCGGCCACTGGTTTCCAGCTCCTGTAACCACTCATTCCAGATCCTGTCTGTAGTCTGTCTGTAAACCTGTAGAAGTAAGAATTAACTTGTCCCTGTCCTGTTAGAAGTTCTGTCAGTCGGTATGAGAGTTTTTATAGTCCTTTGGATTTATAAATTTTTGGAGTAAAAGTATACAGATTTCGGACTTTTTTGGGTTTGTGGCATCTTTTTTGCCACAATTCTACAAATTCTCCTTTAGCATATATTTTAGATGTAGTGAATACCTATCAGGAGGTCTGCGTGCCCATTGAGGCCGGACATCTGACCCATAAGGCTTATCTCCAATTGGAGAGGACATGGGAGAAAATTGTACAGGAGAATGATTCTCAGGAAAAAATATAGGAACTTCTTGATCATCATGCTCTTCATTTCTTAGCTTACTCTTTCTTAATTGCGACACATGAACTTTCCTTAACAAGCCTGATCCAGCTAATTTAACAATCTAGACTACATTAGCAAGTTTCCTTAACAAGCCTGACCCAGCTAATTTAACAATCTAGACTACATTAGCAAGTTTCCTTAACAAGCCTGACCAAGCTAATTTAACAATCTAGACTACATTAGCAAGTTTCCTTAACAAGCCTGACCCAGCTAATTTAACAATCTAGACTACATTAGCAAGTTTCCTTAACAAGCCTGACCCAGCTAATTTAACAATCTAGACTACATTAGCAAGTTTCCTTAACAAGCCTGACCCAGCTAATTTAACAATCTAGACTACATTAGCAAGTTTCCTTAACAAGCCTGACCCAGCTAATTTAACAATCTAGACTACATTAGCAAGTTTCCTTAACAAGCCTGACCCAGCTAATTTAACAATCTAGACTACATTAGCAAGTTTCCTTACAAGCCTGACCCAGCTAATTTAACAATCTAGACTACATTAGCAAGTTTCCTTAACAAGCCTGACCCAGCTAATTTAACAATCTAGACTACATTAGCAAGTTTCCTTACAAGCCTGACCCAGCTAATTTAACAATCTAGACTACATTAGCAAGTTTCCTTAACAAGCCTGACCCAGCTAATTTAACAATCTAGACTACATTAGCAAGTTTCCTTAACAAGCCTGACCCAGCTAATTTAACAATCTAGACTACATTAGCAAGTTTCCTTACAAGCCTGACCCAGCTAATTTAACAATCTAGACTACATTAGCAAGTTTCCTTAACAAGCCTGACCCAGCTAATTTAACAATCTAGACTACATTAGCAAGTTTCCTTAACAAGCCTGACCCAGCTAATTTAACAATCTAGACTACATTAGCAAGTTTCCTTACAAGCCTGACCCAGCTAATTTAACAATCTAGACTACATTAGCAAGTTTCCTTAACAAGCCTGACCCAGCTAATTTAACAATCTAGACTACATTAGCAAGTTTCCTTACAAGCCTGACCCAGCTAATTTAACAATCTAGACTACATTAGCAAGTTTCCTTACAAGCCTGACCCAGCTAATTTAACAATCTAGACTACATTAGCAAGTTTCCTTAACAAGCCTGACCCAGCTAATTTAACAATCTAGACTACATTAGCAAGTTTCCTTAACAAGCCTGACCCAGCTAATTTAACAATCTAGACTACATTAGCAAGTTTCCTTACAAGCCTGACCCAGCTAATTTAACAATCTAGACTACATTAGCAAGTTTCCTTAACAAGCCTGACCCAGCTAATTTAACAATCTAGACTACATTAGCAAGTTTCCTTAACAAGCCTGACCCAGCTAATTTAACAATCTAGACTACATTAGCAAGTTTCCTTACAAGCCTGACCCAGCTAATTTAACAATCTAGACTACATTAGCAAGTTTCCTTAACAAGCCTGACCCAGCTAATTTAACAATCTAGACTACATTAGCAAGTTTCCTTACAAGCCTGACCCAGCTAATTTAACAATCTAGACTACATTAGCAAGTTTCCTTACAAGCCTGACCCAGCTAATTTAACAATCTAGACTACATTAGCAAGTTTCCTTAACAAGCCTGACCCAGCTAATTTAACAATCTAGACTACATTAGCAAGTTTCCTTAACAAGCCTGACCCAGCTAATTTAACAATCTAGACTACATTAGCAAGTTTCCTTACAAGCCTGACCCAGCTAATTTAACAATCTAGACTACATTAGCAAGTTTCCTTAACAAGCCTGACCCAGCTAATTTAACAATCTAGACTACATTAGCAAGTTTCCTTACAAGCCTGACCCAGCTAATTTAACAATCTAGACTACATTAGCAAGTTTCCTTACAAGCCTGACCCAGCTAATTTAACAATCTAGACTACATTAGCAAGTTTCCTTAACAAGCCTGACCCAGCTAATTTAACAATCTAGACTACATTAGCAAGTTTCCTTACAAGCCTGACCCAGCTAATTTAACAATCTAGACTACATTAGCAAGTTTCCTTAACAAGCCTGACCCAGCTAATTTAACAATCTAGACTACATTAGCAAGTTTCCTTAACAAGCCTGACCCAGCTAATTTAACAATCTAGACTACATTAGCAAGTTTCCTTACAAGCCTGACCCAGCTAATTTAACAATCTAGACTACATTAGCAAGTTTCCTTAACAAGCCTGACCCAGCTAATTTAACAATCTAGACTACATTAGCAAGTTTCCTTAACAAGCCTGACCCAGCTAATTTAACAATCTAGACTACATTAGCAAGTTTCCTTAACAAGCCTGACCCAGCTAATTTAACAATCTAGACTACATTAGCAAGTTTCCTTAACAAGCCTGACCCAGCTAATTTAACAATCTAGACTACATTAGCAAGTTTCCTTACAAGCCTGACCCAGCTAATTTAACAATCTAGACTACATTAGCAAGTTTCCTTAACAAGCCTGACCCAGCTAATTTAACAATCTAGACTACATTAGCAAGTTTCCTTAACAAGCCTGACCCAACTAATTTAACAATCTAGACTACATTAGCAAGTTTCCTTAACAAGCCTGACCCAGCTAATTTAACAATCTAGACTACATTAGCAAGTTTCCTTAACAAGCCTGACCCAGCTAATTTAACAATCTAGACTACATTAGCAAGTTTCCTTAACAAGCCTGACCCAGGTAATTTAACAATCTAGACTACATTAGCAAGTTTCCTTACAAGCCTGACCCAGCTAATTTAACAATCTAGACTACATTAGCAAGTTTCCTTAACAAGCCTGACCCAGCTAATTTAACAATCTAGACTACATTAGCAAGTTTCCTTAACAAGCCTGACCCAGCTAATTTAACAATCTAGACTACATTAGCAAGTTTCCTTACAAGCCTGACCCAGCTAATTTAACAATCTAGACTACATTAGCAAGTTTCCTTAACAAGCCTGACCCAGCTAATTTAACAATCTAGACTACATTAGCAAGTTTCCTTACAAGCCTGACCCAGCTAATTTAACAATCTAGACTACATTAGCAAGTTTCCTTAACAAGCCTGACCCAGCTAATTTAACAATCTAGACTACATTAGCAAGTTTCCTTAACAAGCCTGACCCAGCTAATTTAACAATCTAGACTACATTAGCAAGTTTCCTTACAAGCCTGACCCAGCTAATTTAACAATCTAGACTACATTAGCAAGTTTCCTTAACAAGCCTGACCCAGCTAATTTAACAATCTAGACTACATTAGCAAGTTTCCTTACAAGCCTGACCCAGCTAATTTAACAATCTAGACTACATTAGCAAGTTTCCTTAACAAGCCTGACCCAGCTAATTTAACAATCTAGACTACATTAGCAAGTTTCCTTACAAGCCTGACCCAGCTAATTTAACAATCTAGACTACATTAGCAAGTTTCCTTAACAAGCCTGACCCAGCTAATTTAACAATCTAGACTACATTAGCAAGTTTCCTTAACAAGCCTGACCCAGCTAATTTAACAATCTAGACTACATTAGCAAGTTTCCTTACAAGCCTGACCCAGCTAATTTAACAATCTAGACTACATTAGCAAGTTTCCTTACAAGCCTGACCCAGCTAATTTAACAATCTAGACTACATTAGCAAGTTTCCTTAACAAGCCTGACCCAGCTAATTTAACAATCTAGACTACATTAGCAAGTTTCCTTACAAGCCTGACCCAGCTAATTTAACAATCTAGACTACATTAGCAAGTTTCCTTAACAAGCCTGACCCAGCTAATTTAACAATCTAGACTACATTAGCAAGTTTCCTTAACAAGCCTGACCCAGCTAATTTAACAATCTAGACTACATTAGCAAGTTTCCTTACAAGCCTGACCCAGCTAATTTAACAATCTAGACTACATTAGCAAGTTTCCTTAACAAGCCTGACCCAGCTAATTTAACAATCTAGACTACATTAGCAAGTTTCCTTAACAAGCCTGACCCAGCTAATTTAACAATCTAGACTACATTAGCAAGTTTCCTTACAAGCCTGACCCAGCTAATTTAACAATCTAGACTACATTAGCAAGTTTCCTTAACAAGCCTGACCCAGCTAATTTAACAATCTAGACTACATTAGCAAGTTTCCTTACAAGCCTGACCCAGCTAATTTAACAATCTAGACTACATTAGCAAGTTTCCTTACAAGCCTGACCCAGCTAATTTAACAATCTAGACTACATTAGCAAGTTTCCTTAACAAGCCTGACCCAGCTAATTTAACAATCTAGACTACATTAGCAAGTTTCCTTAACAAGCCTGACCCAGCTAATTTAACAATCTAGACTACATTAGCAAGTTTCCTTACAAGCCTGACCCAGCTAATTTAACAATCTAGACTACATTAGCAAGTTTCCTTAACAAGCCTGACCCAGCTAATTTAACAATCTAGACTACATTAGCAAGTTTCCTTACAAGCCTGACCCAGCTAATTTAACAATCTAGACTACATTAGCAAGTTTCCTTACAAGCCTGACCCAGCTAATTTAACAATCTAGACTACATTAGCAAGTTTCCTTAACAAGCCTGACCCAGCTAATTTAACAATCTAGACTACATTAGCAAGTTTCCTTACAAGCCTGACCCAGCTAATTTAACAATCTAGACTACATTAGCAAGTTTCCTTAACAAGCCTGACCCAGCTAATTTAACAATCTAGACTACATTAGCAAGTTTCCTTAACAAGCCTGACCCAGCTAATTTAACAATCTAGACTACATTAGCAAGTTTCCTTACAAGCCTGACCCAGCTAATTTAACAATCTAGACTACATTAGCAAGTTTCCTTAACAAGCCTGACCCAGCTAATTTAACAATCTAGACTACATTAGCAAGTTTCCTTAACAAGCCTGACCCAGCTAATTTAACAATCTAGACTACATTAGCAAGTTTCCTTAACAAGCCTGACCCAGCTAATTTAACAATCTAGACTACATTAGCAAGTTTCCTTAACAAGCCTGACCCAGCTAATTTAACAATCTAGACTACATTAGCAAGTTTCCTTACAAGCCTGACCCAGCTAATTTAACAATCTAGACTACATTAGCAAGTTTCCTTAACAAGCCTGACCCAGCTAATTTAACAATCTAGACTACATTAGCAAGTTTCCTTAACAAGCCTGACCCAGCTAATTTAACAATCTAGACTACATTAGCAAGTTTCCTTAACAAGCCTGACCCAGCTAATTTAACAATCTAGACTACATTAGCAAGTTTCCTTAACAAGCCTGACCCAGCTAATTTAACAATCTAGACTACATTAGCAAGTTTCCTTAACAAGCCTGACCCAGGTAATTTAACAATCTAGACTACATTAGCAAGTTTCCTTACAAGCCTGACCCAGCTAATTTAACAATCTAGACTACATTAGCAAGTTTCCTTAACAAGCCTGACCCAGCTAATTTAACAATCTAGACTACATTAGCAAGTTTCCTTAACAAGCCTGACCCAGCTAATTTAACAATCTAGACTACATTAGCAAGTTTCCTTACAAGCCTGACCCAGCTAATTTAACAATCTAGACTACATTAGCAAGTTTCCTTAACAAGCCTGACCCAGCTAATTTAACAATCTAGACTACATTAGCAAGTTTCCTTACAAGCCTGACCCAGCTAATTTAACAATCTAGACTACATTAGCAAGTTTCCTTAACAAGCCTGACCCAGCTAATTTAACAATCTAGACTACATTAGCAAGTTTCCTTAACAAGCCTGACCCAGCTAATTTAACAATCTAGACTACATTAGCAAGTTTCCTTACAAGCCTGACCCAGCTAATTTAACAATCTAGACTACATTAGCAAGTTTCCTTAACAAGCCTGACCCAGCTAATTTAACAATCTAGACTACATTAGCAAGTTTCCTTACAAGCCTGACCCAGCTAATTTAACAATCTAGACTACATTAGCAAGTTTCCTTAACAAGCCTGACCCAGCTAATTTAACAATCTAGACTACATTAGCAAGTTTCCTTACAAGCCTGACCCAGCTAATTTAACAATCTAGACTACATTAGCAAGTTTCCTTAACAAGCCTGACCCAGCTAATTTAACAATCTAGACTACATTAGCAAGTTTCCTTAACAAGCCTGACCCAGCTAATTTAACAATCTAGACTACATTAGCAAGTTTCCTTACAAGCCTGACCCAGCTAATTTAACAATCTAGACTACATTAGCAAGTTTCCTTACAAGCCTGACCCAGCTAATTTAACAATCTAGACTACATTAGCAAGTTTCCTTAACAAGCCTGACCCAGCTAATTTAACAATCTAGACTACATTAGCAAGTTTCCTTACAAGCCTGACCCAGCTAATTTAACAATCTAGACTACATTAGCAAGTTTCCTTAACAAGCCTGACCCAGCTAATTTAACAATCTAGACTACATTAGCAAGTTTCCTTACAAGCCTGACCCAGCTAATTTAACAATCTAGACTACATTAGCAAGTTTCCTTACAAGCCTGACCCAGCTAATTTAACAATCTAGACTACATTAGCAAGTTTCCTTAACAAGCCTGACCCAGCTAATTTAACAATCTAGACTACATTAGCAAGTTTCCTTACAAGCCTGACCCAGCTAATTTAACAATCTAGACTACATTAGCAAGTTTCCTTACAAGCCTGACCCAGCTAATTTAACAATCTAGACTACATTAGCAAGTTTCCTTAACAAGCCTGACCCAGCTAATTTAACAATCTAGACTACATTAGCAAGTTTCCTTAACAAGCCTGACCCAGCTAATTTAACAATCTAGACTACATTAGCAAGTTTCCTTACAAGCCTGACCCAGCTAATTTAACAATCTAGACTACATTAGCAAGTTTCCTTACAAGCCTGACCCAGCTAATTTAACAATCTAGACTACATTAGCAAGTTTCCTTAACAAGCCTGACCCAGCTAATTTAACAATCTAGACTACATTAGCAAGTTTCCTTAACAAGCCTGACCCAGCTAATTTAACAATCTAGACTACATTAGCAAGTTTCCTTACAAGCCTACCTGGAAACCATTTCATTGAACCATTATTAAGATGCAGGTTTACAAGTTTTCAGAGACCTTATAATTATAAAAACTTATGATTATTTGTGCTTGCGTTTAGTAGAGACATTACATTTATCATTATTATCATTAGGGTTACACATGGCTAAGGGAGTTATAGCCTTCAAAGATAACATCATAGCCATAGGCGATACTCCAGTAACACTGGACGGCGTTGGTCTTAAAGAGAAAAGACAATGATTTAATCTAGTTTCTAGGGACAAACCACTGTGAGCTAAGACACCTTTTATTAACGACTTTTTGATAGACTGCACCCCCCTCTCCGCGGGGCCATTAGAGCGAGGATTGTAAAGAGGAGAGTGAATCAATTTGATATTGCGTTTAATGCAATATTGCTTAAACTCGGACGCATTAAATGGAGTAATAGCTAATGGGTAACAGCTGATCCGCTGCAGCTGATTTAAAGAGCCATTTCATTCCCCTCTAATCCTTCATGCAACTTAACCCATCAAATTTAAATATTATTCATGTGATTTGTCACAAAAAAGTTCGACTCTCAGGAACTGCTTTATATTAGCGCGCTTCCGTTCGTATCCCTAGCGACATACGTAATAGGATGAAAACCGACTCGTCCAAGTTGCCACTGGAATAGGTGCAGTTTATGATATCCTATGGACAAGTTACCTCGGGAATAGGTGCAGTTTATGATATCCTATGGACAAGTTACCTCGGGAATAGGTGCAGTTTATGATATCCTATGGACAAGTTACCTCGGGAATAGGTGCAGTTTATGATATCCTATGGACAAGTTACCTCGGGAATAGGTGCAGTTTATGATATTTTATGGACAAGTTACCTCGGGAATAGGTGCAGTTTATGATATCCTATGGACAAGTTAACGCGGAAATAGGTGCAGTTTATGATATCCTATGAACAAGTTACCTCGGGAATAGGTGCAGTTTATGATATCCTATGGACAAGTTACCTCGGGAATAGGTGCAGTTTATGATATCCTATGAACAAGTTACCTCGGGAATAGGTGCAGTTTATGATATCCTATGAACAAGTTACCTCGGGAATAGGTGCAGTTTATGATATCCTATGAACAAGTTACCTCGGGAATAGGTGCAGTTTATGATATCCTATGAACAAGTTACCTCGGGAATAGGTGCAGTTTATGATATCCTATGAACAAGTTGCCTCGGGAAAAGGTGCAGTTTATGATATCCTATGGACAAGTTACCTCGGGAATAGGTGCAGTTTATGATATGCTATGGACAAGTTACCTCGGGAATAGGTGCAGTTTATGATATGCTATGAACAAGTTACCTCGGGAATAGGTGCAGTTTATGATATGCTATGAACAAGTTACCTCGGGAATAGGTGCAGTTTATGATATCCTATGGACAAGTTACCTCGGGAATAGGTGCAGTTTATGATATCCTATGGACAAGTTACCTCGGGAATAGGTGCAGTTTATGATATCCTATGGACAAGATACCTCGGGAATAGGTGCAGTTTATGATATCCTATGGACAAGTTACCTCGGGAATAGGTGTAGTTTATGATATTCTATGGACAAGTTACCTCGGGAATAGGTGCAGTTTATGATATCCTATGGACAAGTTACCTCGGGAATAGGTGCAGTTTATGATATTCTATGGACAAGTTACCTCGGGAATAGGTGCAGTTTATGATATCCTATGGACAAGTTACCTCGGGAATAGGTGCAGTTTATGATATCCTATGGACAAGTTACCTCGGGAATAGGTGCAGTTTATGATATTCTATGGACAAGTTACCTCGGGAATAGGTGCAGTTTATGATATCCTATGGACAAGTTACCTCGGGAATAGGTGCAGTTTATGATATCCTATGGACAAGTTACCTCGGGAATAGGTGCAGTTTATGATATCCTATGGACAAGTTACCTCGGGAATAGGTGCAGTTTATGATATCCTATGGACAAGTTACCTCGGGAATAGGTGCAGTTTATGATATCCTATGGACAAGTTACCTCGGGAATAGGTGCAGTTTATGATATTCTATGGACAAGTTACCTCGGGAATAGGTGCAGTTTATGATATTCTATGGACAAGTTACCTCGGGAATAGGTGCAGTTTATGATATTCTATGGACAAGTTACCTCGGGAATAGGTGCAGTTTATGATATCCTATGGACAAGTTACCTCGGGAATAGGTGCAGTTTATGATATCCTATGAACAAGTTACCTCGGGAATAGGTGCAGTTTATGATATCCTATGGACAAGTTACCTCGGGAATAGGTGCAGTTTATGATATCCTATGGACAAGTTACCTCGGGAATAGGTGCAGTTTATGATATCCTATGGACAAGTTACCTCGGGAATAGGTGCAGTTTATGATATCCTATGGTCAAGTTACCTCGGGAATAGGTGCAGTTTATGATATCCTATGGACAAGTTACCTCGGGAATAGGTGCAGTTTATGATATCCTATGGACAAGTTACCTCGGGAATAGGTGCAGTTTATGATATCCTATGGACAAGTTACCTCGGGAATAGGTGCAGTTTATGATATCCTATGGACAAGTTACCTCGGGAATAGGTGCAGTTTATGATATTCTATGGACAAGTTACCTCGGGAATAGGTGCAGTTTATGATATCCTATGGTCAAGTTAACGCGGAAATGGGAATTTGAAGGATATTTAATGCCACCTTCTGTATTATCGCGTGGCAATTGACGCTGTTCCATTTATTCTATTAATTAGGTGGTTAATCTTGTTCCAAAAGGTTAGAAGATTGCACGAGACAAATGCGATGGAAAAGCAACGGGTTTCTGTTTTTATCTATGGCCTTCCGAGTTGTCTCATCTTCACCGGTCTTTTTACAGCTAGTCTTGTATCGGGCCACCGTTTATGACTGTATACGACCTTCTTGTTAAGTCAACAACAACAAAACGACAGTCCCGTAACAGGCCTCAAGTGCTCTGAGAGGCAGATGCTATAGAGGTATCTGATTCATGACCACGCGGTACACTAGGGAGATAGTCAGTACTATGCTCCGGCCGCCTGATTTTCGCCTTTAGGTTAGGATCATTAGCACCAAGGTTAATAAATGATAATAAAGGCTGGGTTGGCCTAGGGACCAACCCATGAACGAAGACACTAGAAGATAAAAATCTTTAGTGCTTCCACAGGATTTGAATTCACGTCCTCCAGAATATTAGTCCATTGCTCTACCACTGAGCTAACCTAAGTCAAATACAAGTCTACATTAATATATAATTTTTAAGGTGAAGTCAGTGGCCATTTTATTGAACCATATCTCGAACAATCCAAAATAACATGGTTTCTTTTGAGTAGTATTTCTTAAGCAAAATCTTCTACAATAGACATCACACGAAATACCTGTTAAACTGAGACGTTTCAATAAGTCGGAATGTGACCAGGATAAGATAGAATAAATCTATAACGGACCGTAAAGCCGACCTCGTGTTTCCGAGTATTTTCGTGAACGAGGTTACCCATCCTTTAGTCCTTCCCGGGTGGAAAACGTGCCGCGGAATTCTGAATAGGATCCTATTTCTATGGGTTCACTCCTTTCTCCTCTGTCCTTTTCAATAAGCTACAATCTTTTGTATCGATATATAGCATAGATTTAGTCATATATCATCCTTTGTTTACGCACGATTATTTACGCCTTTCCGCTTTTCCTGTCACATCAACACAGATTTTCTCTCCGAAGAGTCACCGGCTCATATAGTAATCAATCCTATTTCCACTCAGAACTCATCTTACTCAGAATTTAATCTGTGTGTGTATATATATATATATATATATATATATATATATATATATATATATACATATGTCATTATTGACACTTCCAAATCTTTTCTAAAGATTTTTATATATACTGTTACTCACGGGGCCATAGTCTCATAAGCCCCCTGGGAAGGTCGTTAGGATGGGTCCGAGTAGAAAGGAATTGACCTCTAGGATTCGGATGGGATGACAACTTGGAATTGAAGGTCAGGAATGGGGATTTGGCTAGATCGTTTGAGGAGGGGATATTACGGTCGTCATGTAAGGTTTTGTTGGAGACAAAAAGCATTTGGAGGACAAATTTCGTATGAAGTCCTTAAAGAAGAAATAACTGGAGCTTCCATGGTTTTCAGGGTCGCTGAATTCGAATCCGAGGTCTGTTTCAGCACATCGGTGCAAAATCAAGGTCATTTCAAGGACAAATATGTCTGTTATGCAAAAAAAAAAGAATTCATTTCTTGCAAAATAAACATAAACATAATAATAAAAATATTTGTCCTTGAAATGAACTTGATTTTGCACCGATGTGCTGAAACAGACCTCGGATTGGAATTCAGCGACCCTCAAAACCATGGAAGCTCCAGTTATTTCTTCTTAAACGCCTTCATTCGAAATTTTACCTTCAAATGATCTTAAACCTGACGTGCTGGGGTGAAACGGACTGCGGATTCGGATTCAGCGTGTCGAAATACATAAGAATATATGTATGGTGTCTGTGGAAAATACAATTTTTTATTTCTGTGTCTGTGTTACTTGTACATTTTTACGATAATCTTTATATTTAAAAAAAAAATTAAATAATAATTTAATATTCCATGCTCTAAATACGTGCATTACTTTTAAAATCCTGTAAAATTACCCAAAAGGTGTCTCCCGTGGTCTAGTGGCTAGCGCGTTAGATTCAAAGGCAGGAGATGGTGGGTTCGATCCCCACCGGCGCACAGTGGGCAAAAATCCACTTTTAGGGCGACAAAATTATTTTTTTTGTGTTTTGTAATACTTTTGAGGTCACTGAGACGGGGAAAAATATTTAAAAAAATCTTTGACACATAGTTTTAGTATATCCAAGAAACAAATGTTGTAGACACACAAATATTTTGACATAATAGATAAACATTGGGACAAATATTTAAGTAGAACATTTAAGTAGTACGTTTTTGCATATATTATTTACATAAAATAATACATATATTCATAAAAAATAATACATAGGCTATAATTCGAAAATAAAGAACAAAAATAGACTATCAACTTAAAGAAAAAAGTAATTGTATTGACTAGTTTTTTTTTTAATAATAACAAATATATACAATTATATTTTGCACTAAAAACGAATTATCCATCAATCATCGTCTGATTCAATACTGCTACATCCTTCAGCATTTTCTTCTGACGAGTCAGTATCGTCTGCCTCATTTTCTAATGACAGTTCTTGAAGTGGATCATGTGGTAAACTACCCTTCAATAGGCTAATTACATATACATCGGTAACATTAAATTAAGTTATAAAATAAATAAAGTTTCTGTTCAAAAAATGGAAAAGTAATTACAAGAACAAAACTGCAATAAACACTGGGAAAAATGTTCCCTTTCTTAGAGTCCGATTAATATTCCCTTCCGTCGCCCGTTCATGATCCAAGAAAGTAAATATTTACAGTTTACCTTCTTCCAAATAATACTAGACAATATTTAATGGCTGATTTGTAAAATATTTTTTTTTAATTTTGTCCACCAAAAGGGTGATTTTCGCCCACTGTCTTTCGCCGCGGATTCTTCAGATTCTATCTGACAGCTGCCTAAACTAAATTTAAATTTACATTAAAAGGGGGAAGAAGGGGGAGCTGAAAGTCTCAAGAAAGTAAAAGCTTAAGGCTTTTCGAAAAAAAAATATTTGGAACTGGAACTTTGTGGAACTTTTTTTTAAACCTTACTCAAACTTGAGTTATCAACAAAATATGAACAACCTAGTAATAATTTCATTAATATATTTCTTTCTTTGATATGCCTTTCTATCATTAGATATATATTATGTATTTATAAAGAACATACCACTGGGTAATAAATCCATTGTGAAAAGAATTTATAAAATTTGCACACACTTTTTAAAACACAACTTACAAAGACCGTAGTTGGAACAAGACTAAACCCAGAGGAAGTGGAAGTGACTAGCAATGGTTGCCTTCCTTATTGTCCTAAACAGGTTTGGGTTAAACTAGATAAAAAAATTGTTCTGTTTTTAATGAATCGAAAACTTTAGCACGTTTTGACACGTAAATTGACTTTATATGACCACATTATATTTTCGACTTTTGTCGCCGTAAAATAGACGTTTTGCCCACCGTGCGGCGGCAGGAATTTTCTCATCTCAGAGCTCGTTGGGAAAATTCCACCCTCTACCTAATGGCCTAGCTGTCGATGCGCCGTAAAACAAAAAATCACTACCACCAATAAAACTAAGAGTAGGTATCTAAACAGAAAAACATTAAGATATCAATGATAAATATAAACCAGGTGTCGAAAATAATGGTTAACTTTTATTTTAAAAAAATATTACTATTATTTCCATTTTGATAAATTAAAAGTTATAAAATAACTTTTTGGGTTTCCATTTAAAAAATAAAAGTTATAAAGTAATTTTCATTAAATTATTCAATAGGAAATACGTAGGTAATAGGAAAAAGTTTAAAGGAATAACTTAAAGCTACTAATGTTTATTTATTGTTTTGTATCTACAAATATATTTCATTAAATAAAGAAAAATAAATTTTTAAAAAAAGAACATTTTACTTTTTGAAGAATTAATTCAATATTTATAAATTAATTTATCCTGTAAATTGTAGAAATTATCCTGTAAATTAGAATTTATATTATGTCTCAAAAATTTAATAAAATATGTAAAATTTATAGTAAATTATAGTTGAGCTTTAGTGTTGTTTTTTTTTTTTTTTTTTTTTTTTTTTTTTTTTTTTTTTTTTTTTTTTTTTTAAATGAAATTTCCAATTGCCCTCCATCTACATTAAAAGTAAAAAATCGAATTTAGATAATTTAAATTTAAAGTACATATTCCTTATAATATATATACCTATATAAATTTATTTATTTTCTATTCCTTTATTTACTATTATTTTGTTGTTTTTAGTTTCATTTATTTTGTTATACTTTATAATTATTTATTTCATTTTATTTATCTTTTTCTTTTGGACTGAGACAGATTTTCATCGTGATAAAACTGTAAGGAGACCATCGCCAAACTGTCAGGAGACCATCGCCAAACTGTAAGGAGACCATCGCCAAACTGTAAGGAGACCATCGCCAAACTGTAAGGAGACCATCGCCAAACTGTCAGGAGACCATCGCCAAACTGTAAGGAGACCATCGCCAAACTGTAAGGAGACCATCGCCAAACTGTAAGGAGACCATCGCCAAACTGTAAGGAGACCATCGCCAAACTGTAAGGAGACCATCGCCAAACTGTAAGGAGACCATCGCCAAACTGTAAGGAGACCATCGCCAAACTGTAAGGAGACCATCGCCAAACTGTAAGGAGACCATCGCCAAACTGTAAGGAGACCATCGCCAAACTGTAAGGAGACCATCGCCAAACTGTAAGGAGACCATCGCCAAACTGTAAGGAGACCATCGCCAAACTGTAAGGAGACCATCGCCAAACTGTAAGGAGACCATCGCCAAACTGTAAGGAGACCATCGCCAAACTGTAAGGAGACCATCGTGTAAGGATCCCTGATATAAAGTCATTCCAGCTTGATTTTCGGAGTAGGTTGCTCTCTTAATGTAACGTTTGGCCTGCATAAAGTCATTCCAGCTTGATTTTCGGAGTAGGTTGCTCTCTTAATTATACGTTTGGCCTGCATAAAGTCATTCCAGCTTGATTTTCGGAGTAGGTTGCTCTCTTAATGTAACGTTTGGCCTGCATAAAGTCATTCCAGCTTGATTTTCGGAGTCGGTTGCTCTCTTAATGTAACGTTTGTCCTGCATAAAGTCATTCCAGCTTGATTTTCGGAGTAGGTTGCTCTCTTAATTATACGTTTGGCCTGCATAAAGTCATTCCAGCTTGATTTTCGGAGTAGGTTGCTCTCTTAATGTAACGTTTGGCCTGCTTAAAGTCATTCCAGCTTGATTTTCGGAGTAGGTTGCTCTCTTAATGTAACGTTTGGCCTGCATAAAGTCATTCCATCTTGATTTTCGGAGTAGGTTGCTCTCTTAATGTAACGTTTGGCCTGCATAAAGTCATTCCAGCTTGATTTTCGGAGTAGGTTGCTCTCTTAATGTAACGTTTGTCCTGCATAAAGTCATTCCAGCTTGATTTTCGGAGTAGGTTGCTCTCTTAATTATACGTTTGGCCTGCATAAAGTCATTCCAGCTTGATTTTCGGAGTAGGTTGCTCTCTTAATGTAACGTTTGGCCTGCATAAAGTCATTCTAGCTTGATTTTCGGAGTAGGTTGCTCTCTTAATGTAACGTTTGGCCTGCATAAAGTCATTCCAGCTTGATTTTCGGAGTAGGTTGCTCTCTTAATGTAACGTTTGGCCTGCATAAAGTCATTCCAGCTTGATTTTCGGAGTAGGTTGCTCTCTTAATGTAACGTTTGTCCTGCATAAAGTCATTCCAGCTTGATTTTCGGAGTAGGTTGCTCTCTTAATTATACGTTTGGCCTGCATAAAGTCATTCCAGCTTGATTTTCGGAGTAGGTTGCTCTCTTAATGTAACGTTTGGCCTGCATAAAGTCATTCCAGCTTGATTTTCGGAGTAGGTTGCTCTCTTAATTATACGTTTGTCCTGCATAAAGTCATTCCAGCTTAATTTTCGGAGTAGGTTGCTCTCTTAATGTAACGTTTGGCCTGCATAAAGTCATTCCAGCTTGATTTTCGGAGTAGGTTGCTCTCTTAATGTAACGTTTGGCCTGCATAAAGTCATTCCAGCTTGATTTTCGGAGTAGGTTGCTCTCTTAATGTAACGTTTGGCCTGCATAAAGTCATTCCAGCTTGATTTTCGGAGTAGGTTGCTCTCTTAATTATACGTTTGGCCTGCATAAAGTCATTCCAGCTTGATTTTCGGAGTAGGTTGCTCTCTTAATGTAACGTTTGGCCTGCATAAAGTCATTCCAGCTTGATTTTCGGAGTAGGTTGCTCTCTTAATGTAACGTTTGTCCTGCATAAAGTCATTCCAGCTTGATTTTCGGAGTAGGTTGCTCTCTTAATTATACGTTTGGCCTGCATAAAGTCATTCCAGCTTGATTTTCGGAGTAGGTTGCTCTCTTAATGTAACGTTTGGCCTGCATAAAGTCATTCTAGCTTGATTTTCGGAGTAGGTTGCTCTCTTAATGTAACGTTTGGCCTGCATAAAGTCATTCCAGCTTGATTTTCGGAGTAGGTTGCTCTCTTAATGTAACGTTTGGCCTGCATAAAGTCATTCCAGCTTGATTTTCGGAGTAGGTTGCTCTCTTAATGTAACGTTTGTCCTGCATAAAGTCATTCCAGCTTGATTTTCGGAGTAGGTTGCTCTCTTAATTATACGTTTGGCCTGCATTAAGTCATTCCAGCTTGATTTTCGGAGTAGGTTGCTCTCTTAATGTAACGTTTGGCCTGGATAAAGTCATTCCAGCTTGATTTTCGGAGTAGGTTGCTCTCTTAATGTAACGTTTGGCCTGCATAAAGGCATTCTAGCTTGATTTTCGGAGTAGGTTGCTCTCTTAATGTAACGTTTGGCCTGCTTAAAGTCATTCCAGCTTGATTTTTGGAGTAGGTTGCTCTCTTAATGTAACGTTTGGCCTGCATAAAGACATTCCATCTTGATTTTCGGAGTAGGTTGCTCTCTTAATGTAACGTTTGGCCTGCATAAAGTCATTCCAGCTTGATTTTCGGAGTAGGTTGCTCTCTTAATGTAACGTTTGGCCTGCATAAAGTCATTCCAGCTTGATTTTCGGAGTAGGTTGCTCTCTTAATGTAACGTTTGGCCTGCTTAAAGTCATTCCAGCTTGATTTTCGGAGTAGGTTGCTCTCTTAATGTAACGTTTGGCCTGCATAAAGTCAATCCAGCTTAATTTTCGGAGTAGGTTGCTCTCTTAATGTAACGTTTGTCCTGCATAAAGTCATTCCAGCTTGATTTTCGGAGTAGGTTGCTCTCTTAATGTAACGTGTGGCCTGCATGAAGTCATTCCAGCTTGATTTTCGGAGTAGGTTGCTCTCTTAATGTAACGTTTGGTCTGCATAAAGTCAATCCAGCTTGATTTTCGGAGTAGGTTGCTCTCTTAATGTAACGTTTGGCCTGCATAAAGTCATTCCAGCTTGATTTTCGGAGTAGGTTGCTCTCTTAATGTAACGTTTGGCCTGCATAAAGGCATTCTAGCTTGATTTTCGGAGTAGGTTGCTCTCTTAATGTAACGTTTGGCCTGCATAAAGTCATTCTAGCTTGATTTTCGGAGTAGGTTGCTCTCTTAATGTAACGTTTCGCCTGCATAAAGTCATTCTAGCTTGATTTTCGGAGTAGGTTGCTCTCTTAATGTAACGTTTGGCCTGCATAAAGGCATTTTAGCTTGATTTTCGGAGTAGGTTGCTCTCTTAATGTTACGTTTGGCCTGCATAAAATCATTCCAGCTTGATTTTTGGAGTAGGTTGCTCTCTTAATGTAACGTTTGGCCTGCATAAAGTCATTCTAGCTTGATTTTCGGAGTAGGTTGCTCTCTTAATGTAACGTTTCGCCTGCATAAAGTCATTCTAGCTTGATTTTCGGAGTAGCTTGCTCTCTTAATGTAACGTTTGGCCTGCATAAAGTCATTCCAGCTTGATTTTCGTTTTGAAGTGATTACATTTTACAAGCTTACTCAGGCGTTCATATTTTAAATGTTTTTCGTTAATCAGGTTAAGGTTATTATCATATTTTGGAAAATGTATTTAATTTGCGAATTATATTAAATATATAATTTCAACCACGATGGATTTCAAAAAGTGGTGAAATAGCTCTACAACCACGATGGCCCCTTCACAAATGGTAAACACGACTCGTGAGGACCTATGTTCCACTAGATTCAAGATGGAGGACGTGCTGTGTTGTTGATGTTGTCGATATCGGTCTGATGCTGACCTGAATATCTCCCGCAAACATCTTGATGGATGGCAGTAATTGGATAATCCATTTCCATCCTATTACTCCAACTTGAAATCCTCCTCATGAAACTTAATATTTCACTCTTGTGGAAGAGTGGAGGATTGTTTGAAACACAAAACACACTTATTTATTGTTTTTTCTTCATTTAGAAAAAAACAATGTATCGAAATAATTATACGCATAAACCTATGTTCCTCATAGACGCTTCCCTTTTGAAATTATACAAGCTTTCCCATTTATTGGCCATATTTACCATTTGGGAGCATCGATTTCAACATTTTAATCCCCTCTTCATTATACCAAACAATATGCAAATTTATTAATATTTTTTTAACTAAAAATTACTATATTTTTTAATACTTTATTCCTTATTCCTATTCTTGCGCTTTGGCTTAAATCACTGGTAAAAATAGTCGAATAATTTGTATACACTATTAGAGATATACAGGGTGTCCCGGAAATGTCTAGTCATATTGAGAGGGGTGATAGAGGACCTTTAGGGGAACAAAAAATGTTCTATGACGATTTCCCGAATTCTCGCCCATAAGGGAGAAAACGTCGTTTTATTGTTTTATCGAGACAAACGTGGTTTTTAGAAGAATAGTCGTTGTAGCTCCGTCCCAGGTGGTACTACTAGAAAGGGAGTGAAACCAATCGAAAGCTGAGTAAATTTACTATAAGACTAGTTGGGAGTAAACGTAAAAATGAATGAATGTAAGTATGTATATCTTACAAGAAGAAGGCAATTCTAAATTTCCTGACATTTTATTGATATTTCTTTCCAGCGTTACTCCTCAATGGGCAGGATCTGAGATTTCCGGGTTTCAGAAAAACTTCCTCATTTAACCAGCTTTCCATTCATGTATCACAATCCTGTGTTATTGAAGTATTTGAACGGTTTAAGTACAAAAGTTTAAAAAAAAACATGGATCTGTGAAAAGAAAATTATATTTTTTTCTTCAATTTATTCAAAAAGCTGAAGGGAAATATTTATTTTTAAAAATGTTTACATAAATATTAAGTAAATATTTACTTAAAACAATAAAAAAAATTACTCCCACGAATATAAAAAAAATCCTAAAACAGTAAATAAATAAAATACACATTTATTTTGAATTTGTTAATTCATGTAACTAATACTGGGTCCAGGAGGCGGCCATTAAGGAACCCCAACCATACATTAACCTCAAAAATTATTATTTTTACCTAGATCACACATTTGAACACATTTTTACAGGTACTTATATTTAGAAAACAAATGCTTTACCTTAAATTGATACTGATGGCTACGCTTGTGAAACTCACTGGGATTCTGAGCCCATGCGTTTTTGTTGTGGTAATTAAAAATTCTATCCCTCATAAATAATATGTACATAGTCCTGTAAAAATGTGTTCAAATGCGTGATATAGGTAAAAATAGTAATTTTTGAGGTTAATGTATGGTTGGGGTTCCTTAATGGCCGCCTCCTGGGCCCAGTATTAGTTACCTGAATTAATAAATTCAAAATAAATGTGTATTTTATTTATTTACTGTTTTAAGATTTTTTTTTATATCCGTGGAAGTATTTTTTTTTTATTCTTTTAAGTAAATATTTACTTAATATTTATGTAAACATTTATAAAAAAAATATTTCCCTTCAGCTTTTTGAATAAATTGAAGAAAAAAATATAATTTTCTTTTCACAGATCCATGTTTTTTTTAAAACTTTTGTTCTTAAATCGTTCAAATACTTCAATAACACAGGGTTGTGATACATGAATGGAAAGCTGGTTAAATGAGGAAGTTTTTCTAAAACCCGGAAATCTCAGATCCTGCCCATTGAGGAGTAACGCTGGAAAGAAATATCAATAAAATGTCAGGAAATTTAGAATTGCCTTCTTTTGGTAAGATATACATACTTACATTCATTCATTTTTACGTTTACTCCCAACTAGTCTTATAGTAAATTTACTCAGCTTTCGATTGGTTTCACACCCTTTTTAGTAGTACCACCTGGGACGGAGCTATAACGATTATTCTTCTAAAAAGTACGTTTGTCTCGAAAAAACAATAAAACGACGTTTTCTCCCTTATGAGCGAGAATTCGGGAAATCGTCATAGAACATTTTTTGTTCCCCTAAGGGTCCTCTATCACCCCTCACAATATGACTAGACATTTACGGGACACCCTGTATATTTAACGATATAATATTACAATTTTTGTAATAAGTTAATTTTCTAAATTGTTATCTGCCGTGAAAAATGATTTTGCTATTTGGGAACAATGACCTGTTCTGTGTCCGGGTTCGATTTACTCTAGGGGTAGTGGGAATTCTTTCGAAGAAAAAAGAAAAGGCCTTTATAAATATCAATAGGAATAATAAGTGAACCGCACTAAGATGATGCAGTTCCCGCTATTCGTACTTATTATATTTGACGGATTCTTTATTGCTCCGCGAGATATACAATAATGAGTTTGAAATGTCACTATTTTTAAAGAATTTTTTCCATTTTGTCAGACATTTTGAATAATTTTGATTGCATTTCAAATTTTCAAACTCTTCCTCATATATTCTGCATATATTATAATATTTAATTTATGAGATTGAGTTCTATATGATTATTCTATGTGCATGTGATTGCATAACAGGTATTTACTATTAATTTTAATTGTTAACATTAATAGTGAATAGTCGCCCCACATAAATCCAGACACTGCCTTCCTAAAACCTACAAACCGATTTAAGAGAAATTTAAAAGTGGTGCAATAAGTGGCGCATAAAGATGAACGTCGAAAAATGTGAGCAAATAACCTTCACCCTTCGACGTAAAACCTGTCCTCCCGTTTCCTTCAACAACAATCCTTTACCCATAACCAACACCATCCGATACCTTGGGTTTTATCTTGACTCTCGATTGACTTGGAACGCTCACATTAAACAAAAAAAACGACAAGAACTCAATCGACGATTCGGACAACTATACAGACTACTAAATCGAACATCCCACTTAACCGTACAGAACAAACTAACTGTCTACAACTCATTAATAAAACCTATATGAACTTACGGAATAGAACTCTGGGGGACAGCCAAGCATTCCAACATCCACCGAATCCAAACATTACAATCTAAAGTCCTACGTACCAGAGTCAATGCTCCATATTATATATCGAATCGCAACCTCCATAATGACCTAAATATCCCTTTTGTCCAAGATATAATCCCTACTCGCTTCTCATCTTTCCATAGTAAATTGATCAATGATCCTAATCCTATAGCCCAATCCGTATCCAGCACCAATCATCCTTCCTCTCCACCAAGGCGTCTTAATAGGAAGTGGCCCCGAGATCTACTTAGGCAGTGAAGCGTCGTGATCAAAAATCATTGTAAAATTGTAATTATTATAATTGAGAGTGATATCGATGGATATTTTCTTTCCCCGTGAAATCACAGGCCACGCCTCATTCGCCTCCAATCCTCCCTCCTAGTTGCAGGGTGTGGTTGGATGGCGTAAGGTAACTCCAGTTCATCCTAGAATCCATTCTAACAAGGAAGGCATTCAGTTGACAACTGGGGCACCGGAGGCGTGGTCAAGCTACGTACTAATAATTATATCAAATTACATAATACATATATTGTAGACTGTAATATTTCTTTTAAAAAAAAAAAAAAAAAGAAGAAATTAGTGAATACAAGCTATGCAATTACATGCATGAATGGTATTTAGTATTAAATGAGTTTTGAAATCCAATACCAATAAACGGTGCAGATGGGAATTGACTTCTGTGTTTTTGATTTGATAAATAAATAACTTCTGACCTGATCCCTCATGTTGAATATTTAATAATATTTTTCGGTTTAACATTGTACGTAACGAGACATACAATATTCATCCAATCAACGGTTGAAACTGAATATGTTCCGAGTTTTCATTTAACAGTAATAACAAATGGAATAAACCGTTTCCCGTCTGATTGTTTATTAAAATTTGAAGTTTAAATTTGAAGTTGATAGGGTGAAAATTGAAGCCACTAGCTTAACCCCCGTTTTGAAAAACATAATTTTGAAAAATCGACTAGAGTTTAATGAACTGAAATGCTATTATTTTTATTTTTCTGGGTTTTTTTTCGTAATATCTTATAATAAATATAATAAAAACGGTTTCTAATTTTGAAATGTATCGGGCCTTTCGCCGCTTGAACCTAACATGAGGCTTCGTAACTTTACCTCACTATGGGTTCACCACTTGCCCTCACCGTGGGGCAGGCCACTTGACCCAAGCATGAGGCTTCGTCATTAGACCTCACCGTGGGGCACGCCACTTGACCCAACTATGAGGCTTCGCCACTTTGTCTCACCTTGGAGCTTCGCCAGTTGAACCCAACGGAGGTCCCGTTTTCTCGGGTAACGTTATTTTGGTCAATTCTCAACAAGTAAAAATGAAAATTTCATTAAATTCTTATTACAATAATAAGAATAGCGTTCTTATCAAAGTATCAAAATCGTCACTTTTTTTCCTCACCAAAGAGGGAAGGAATCCAAAACAATAAATTGGAAGGCTGGTACAAGAGAAAAACACAATTGATAGAAGTGAATAAATATCTATTGAAGTCCAATTTGCCAATTTATTAGATCGTACAATGTCAATGTGGATTTACAGAGCTGACCCCATCAGCTATTAGGAATGAATTATCAACTGTCATATTGAAAAGTCATAACCGTCAATCAGATGGATTTGGCAAGAGTAAAGTTCTGACATTGAAGGCTCCTGGATTGATGACCTGGTAATGTTGGGAAGGGATTTTCATGGCTGTAGGAAAATATACATCTCCATCAAGGAATTTTACAGTTATCACTAACTAGACAGATATAGTTATAGATTTGTAAAATTATTAATCGTGTGTTGGAGTATTTTCTTAATAAATAGTTGTATAATAGTTTTAGTATCCGTTTTTAGTATGGTAATTAGTTTAATTTCAGAAAAAGTGACCATTTTAGTTTAGTTTTTGTTTTTAATTCACTAATTAGTTTATTGCCTAATTGGATTCAAATCAGGGGTAAAAATAGGGTATGTATGCATTTTTGTTTAAATAAAGAGTGTTTATTTATGAACTATAATGGGGGATAATGAGGTTACAACTTCAGCCTATTTAAAACAAAATAAAAACTGGTTATATAGCAGAATTCTTGGATGAATGTCACATCCACCATCCCGAGGCTGAATCCACCATCATCATTTGTACAGTTAACCTAATGGAGGAAAAATACGAACCATCATCAGACGAAGAAGATCATTGGACTTTCCGATTTACTGATCTGAGTTTTTTTTTTTTTTAATTACAAATTTTCGGACTCTGTGGAAGACGGATGAATCTCCTACTAGGAGTGATGAGTAAGCTGTGTAATAGCAACCCATTGAAAATGGGCAGAATATCATGAATAAAATAAAATGATTTCTCTCTTTATTAGCTTTCAATTAAAAAGAAATTCATTGAAATCGGTTACGATTTAGAGGCCGTAGCCTTTTTTGAAACACCAAATACTGTTTGGCTCCACTGTGCGACACCTTATTTGAAGCATAATTTATTACTGAACTTATATGGAAAAAAACTTACAAAGCGTTAAAACTTGGTTTTGAATAATACAGTAGAAAATAAGTGAAATTATTTTCATACTTGTAAGTTTGAAAGCAATAGTATAAATATTATCTTACATCGTCCTATTTAATCCCCCATTAGTTGCCAATTCCTCAAGTTTATCAACCAACCTACTCATGATTTACAATTACAAGAAGTCTTAAACATTGTCTCAAAAATTGAATATATACACATTTATAATTACATTAAAAAACTCCGTGAAATTGAGAGCTTCATTAATTTCTGATTTACCTAGTAATAATAATAAAACTAATAAAAAAAACACAACAAAAAAAGCAAGAATGTAAAGTAAAAACTAACATTTAATATTAAGTAATCCGTTTTTTTGCACTGTTTCCTCTAAAGGTACGTTTCCATTATGACAAGTCGCGGTGACATGTCGCCGCGACTTGTTGCACAGTTTTGTTGCAAAGGCTCGGCGACATGTCGCAGGGGCCACTCTCTGCGACATGTTGCAGGGAAAAAGTCGCTGCGACATGTCGCAGAAGTATTTGATGGAGGAACGAGGTTAACATATGTTAATAATATGTGAAGATTAGACACGTTTTAGGTTAGGTTCTGTAGACACTAGGCAGTAGTCAGAGCAAAAATCATTCAGAATAATGAATAATATATAATTCTGTTATTTCATTCTGAATAATGAATACTTTTTCATTAATTATTCTTCCCCTATTTATTGAATGACGATGAAAATTTTTATTGAATACAGTTATTTATTCGAGTGAAACAATTTTTTGAATGAAATTGATTTATTTGACTGCAATTTTCTGTTAAATACAAGAGATTTTCTTCACTTTTTTCTGAAAAAAATACTAAGTTCATTGAACTTTTTCTTACATTTACTGAAAATTCTTTATTCAAATGATATTGTTTCTTGAACTTAAAGAATCTGAGTTTGTTGTTACATGAACCATATTATTTAAGGCATCAGCCCTATCCTGGCTAGAAAAGGGTAGTAACCAATAGATAACCCGTCCTAAAATTTGTAGTTAACAATAAATGGACGTTAAAATTGAAATAAATACATGAACCATATTATTTTAAATGTATAAAAGTAATGAATGAAGAATGCAAAATAATTAATTATTCATTAAATTTAAAAAAAATCAGTCAATGAATAACTGAATAAATGCTTATTCAATAAAAATGTATTGAATAACGAGCCAACCACATTATTCATTGATTAGATTCCTGTTTTGGAGGGCATTAAACAGGCAAGGTTATTACGCCCTTCTGAGTAAATTATTATATTTATAATGTTATATTTATTTTTATTTTTATATGCTGTGAGTTGTTATGTGTTTTGTGTGTTGTAATGTATGCTGTGTGTAATATACTCTCTGTTTTTGTTATTATATCTACATAGACTATTTATTTTTTCCATTTAAGACTCCTCTTTTTTTTTTTTTGTTCTTTTTTTTTCTTTTTCTTTTTTTTTTCCTTTTTTTTCTTCTTTATATGAATATTTTTTTTTTTTTGCATTTTTTTATATATATATATAACTCTATATATATATATATATATATATATATATATATATATATATATATATATATTTTATTTTTTTATTTATTTATTTTTTTTTTCTTCATAATCTGTTGTAAATGCTTATTTCTTTAAATAAATTCAAAACTGCATCGATTCCTTCAGCTGAATCCTGTAGTGCCGCTGATGCAATGCGGGAAATCCCATATTTTTCAAAACTTTCATTGAGTGGATGGCATTCCTCTAGAATATGTTGGATGGATAGAGGAACTTGGCAGGTCTCACACATTCTTGGAGCTTCTTTTGTTATTAGGTGTACGTGGGTCAGGTTAGTATGTCCTATTCTAGCCCTTGTTATTACAACCTCTTCCCTTCGGTTGCCCCTAAATGCGCTGCTCCATTTTCTTGTGGTTGGCTTTATTTTTCTAAGTTTATTAGTTAAAGGCACCTCATTCCACATGGATTCCCAGTTGTTGCGGATTCTTTGTTTCAACCATGAACTAACATCATATGCCTCGTAAATTTGTTGTGCTGGTCTTTCCATAATCGCCGCTTCTTTTGCTGCCTTGTCTGCTGCTTCGTTTCCTGGAATGCCGCTGTGAGATGGAACCCAAAGGAAGTTAATAGATTTTTTCAGCTCGGATAGTTTGTTCAGGGAATTGTAAATTTTGTTTATTATTATGATAGAATTGTCGGGATTTTGAATTGTTTGCAAGGCAGACAAGGAATCCGAGCATATTACTATATGGGTTTTGTTAGAATGAATTGCAAGATGCAATGCTGCAGCTATGGCATGAAGTTCGGCAGTGAAAATAGATGTATATGGAGGTAATTTGTATTATTCAGTTATATTGTTCGTGAAAACTGCATATCCGACGTTGTCATTTTTCTTGGAACCGTCGGTATAAATTACCTCCCAATTCATATATTTCCTCGGAATGTTGATCATGTAATAATTGTGATGTGCCCTTAATGTTTTTAAACTTAGATCAATAGTTGGTGGCCGATGTTTCCACGGAGGCTTATCCAGTGCATAGTCTGCCATTTCTACTGAAATGTCATTTATTTCACTGATGATTTGCCTATGTCTAATAGCTATTGGAGCAGGACTTGCTGGTTTTTCTTCATAAGAACTGATATGTTGTGGATAAAAAATGTGACTGTATGCCGGATTATTAGGTTGGAGCTTCATTTTTGCTACATATGAAATTAGTAATTCCTGACGTCGAAACATTAGAGGCGGCATAGAAGCTTTGGCACAAAGGCTAAGACTAGGACTTGTCCTAAAGGCTCCAGTGGCAAGTCTTATACTGGTATGATGGATCGAGTCTAAGAGTAGAAGATGGTTTCTCTTTGCTGACGAATATACTGCACTGCCATAATCGAGTTTTGATCGAATAAGGCTAGTGTACAGCATTAGCATTGTTTTACGGTCAGCCCCCCAGGATGTTTTGGCCAGTACTCTCATTATCCTTAATCGTTTAAAGCATTCATCTCGTAGGAATTTAATGTGGGACAACCAAGTTAATTTTTTATCCAATGTCAGCCCCAGGAATTTAGCTTCTTCGTAGAATCTCAGTGCGTTCCCATACATGTATAACTCTGGATACTGAGTTGGAGTTCTTTTCCTGGAGAACATTATACATCTGGTCTTGGCTGTAGAGAATCGAAGTTTATTTCTCTCTGCCCAGGCTTGTAGATTGTAAATAGTATTTTGGAGAATTCGCTTCATCCATTCATAGCTTCTAAATCGAAGAAAGATGGTAAGATCGTCCACGTAGAGGAATGCTTTAACCGACCTAGGTATTACTTCTACAATCGAGTTGATAGAAATTGCAAATAAAGTACAGCTCAGAACACTTCCCTGAGGGATGCCGTTAGCTATTTCCTTGCAACTAGAAACCGAGTCTCCTACTCTTACCCTTATAGACCTTCCTTGCAGAAAACTTTTCAAAAAATTGGCCAGTTTTCCTCTGAAACCCCATTTGTACAGAGTGTTGAGGATTGAGTTTCTGTTTATGGTGTCGTATGCTTTTTCTATGTCAAAACATATCCCCACTGCTTCCTTTTGCTGAATGAATGTATTTAATATCTCAGCCTCCATAGTTACTAGCTCGTCCATTGTTGATCGACCTTTGCGAAAACTACTCTGGAATGGAGATAAAAGATTGAGTTTTTCTATAACCCACATAAGCCTCTTATTGACCATTTTCTCAAGCAATTTTGATAGGCAGCTTGTGAGTGATATTGGTCTATAGCTGGTAAGTAGTAATTTGTTTTTTCCCGGTTTTAATATTGGAATGACTATTGATTCACGCCATGTTATTGGATAAGAGGAGGTTTCCCAAATTCTATTGTAGATGTGTAGTAATGTTTGTTTGGATTCAGGAGGCAAATTTTTTATCATTGTATTGTGAATTTCATCTTGCCCTGGACTAGGCGAATTCAACTCTTCAATAGCAGTGTGGAGTTCCCAAGTATTGAAAGGACTATTGTAGTCTAAGTGCAGTTCATTTTCGTCCCCGTTAGATTCGGTAAAGTCTATTTCCTGTGAGAGCTCTGATTCCTGATTTTGATTTAAATTCGAATTTGAAATGGCTGAAAAATAATCTACAAAGTGTTCTGTTAGGGATTGAGGTTGAGTGATTATTTCTTCTCGTATCCTTAGAACTGGTATTTCTGCCGTGTATTTTCCTGAAACACTGTGAATTTTTTTCCAAACTTTATTAATGGGAGTGTTTATATTGATAGATTCGACATATGAGATCCATGAGCTTTTATTTTTATTTTTTACAAGGTTTCGGGTAAAGGCTTTCCTTTTTTTATAATTTATCAGGTTTTGGGTGGTTGGGTTCTGTTGAAAAAGTTTTAGTGCTTTATTTTTTAATTTTACTGCAGCACGGCATTCATCGTCGAACCATGGAGCGTGGTTTGGTTTCGGACGGCCTTTAGTTTTCGGTATTGTGTCTGTGGCAGTTTCTATTATTGTTTTGGTGTAGTGTTCTACCATTTCGTCAATATTATCTGGGAGATCGTGAATGGATATATTCATTTTATTTTCGAATACATCCCAGTTCGCCTTTTCGGTGATCCATCGTGGATGTTTTTTTATTCTAACGGTCTCTTCATTCAAATTTAACTTTATTGGAAAGTGGTCGCTCCCATATTGCTGACAACATACTTCCTATGTCAGATGATTTTCCAGGATGGGAGAGGAGAATGCTAGATCTATGGCTGATAAGGTACCAGTTCTGGAGCAAAGATACGTCATCTCTCCTGTATTTAGAAGTAATGAGTCTGTTGAATCTATTATTCTACGGAGTATATTTCCCCTTTTATTGGTTATACCCAGACTCCAAGAATGGTGGGTGCCATTCATGTCTCCTACGACTAAATAGGGAGAAGGAAGACTATTTATCAGCTGTGTCAGAGCTGTTTCATTTATTGCTTCTCCGGGTGGTAAATATAGGTTACATATAGTAACTGGAAAATTTAGCTTTACTCTTATTATTAAAGCTTGTAAAGGGGTTTCTCTATTTAATATTTCAGAATAAAGATCCTTCCTGACGGCAATGGCGACACCTCCGTGTGCTCTTCCTCCTTCTTCTGTCTCTTTATCTCTTCTAAATATCTCGTACTCCTTTATTTTCAAATCCCAGTTAGGAGATAGTTTGGTTTCCTATTATTCGTTGAATAAAAATAAATCAGTAGACGAATAAGTTATTGAATGAATAAATTCTTATTAAATAAAATTTTATTTGAATGATTATTGAATAAAAAATGTATTGAATAATGCCCTACTCCGTTAGACAGGGTTGTATGTGTAAACGGTCTTTTTTGTTAAACGGTGGTCCTGGCACAAGTTGCGGGCTGATTCCATTACCACATAGCCCTGTCTTTTTTTTTTTTTTTTTTTTTTTTTTTTAAAGGCACTGCAACCACTGTGGTCATTGGTGCCTTGGAAGTATCCTGATCAGGGAGAAAGACCCCGGGGGGGAGGGAAGCGCAGCAAGGAGAGAGACAGGCGCCCAGAAGGGAGAGGGGACAGCCCGAGCCGAGGCAAGAGAGGGGGCCGGCGTTATCTGGACCTCTATGACAATACAGCGGTAATCCGCAATCTAGATAAGATAGCCAAGCTCCTGTCGGAGATCTGCATGTAAGTGCCACCATCCAGATCTCCAGAGCTAGCAGGACCCAGCGGGTCTAGGGTCCAGGATAAGTCAGCCCTACTCCCCACCAACACCCCGACGTCCACCCCCCACCCCCTCCCAGACACCCGCCAATCCCCCCGCCGCGCCACCACCCACCCCCAAGCCCCCCCAGACCAAGGGAGGTGTTAATGGTAGAATTTAGAAATGTTATTCAATAATAAATATTGCTATTAGTAATTATTGTAAAATTGCAATTAGTTTTAGAGAGAATCCCTAGAGATCTCTGGGTAGGTCGTAATACTTCAAAAAACCTTAGAAATAGCAAGACAAGAAATTACTTCTTAAGTGTTCTAAATAAGTTTCTTTGTAATACGTCATAATTAAATTACAGATATTATGGACAAAGTAAATATGTTCTATATTTTCTATGTTGGAACAATACATTATACTAAAGAAAGATGATTAATTTTAGACAGATTAAATTTTATTAGCCAAGGACGTATCATTTAGGAAGGTAAATATTTTATCTATGTACTCAGAACCTTTACCAAATACTTCTCGCATGTCCGTGGGAAAACCGAGCCTTTCTCTTTCTTCACTGTATCGAATACACTCCGTGAAAATATGTTTTATTGTAAGACGGACATTACAAGTTGAACATAGAGGAGGTTCAGACTCCCCTGCCATCAGGTAACCATGTGTGAGTTTACAATGCCCAATTCTTAGTCTACTTAGAATAACCTCTTCACGCCTGCTCTCGCGGATTGAACATTTCCAGCTGCATACCTCACTCTTTATTTCCCGCAACTTTTCGCCAAGTTCAATGCTGTTCCACTCCTCATGCCATATGTCATATGCTTTACTTTTCACTATAGGGTTAAGATCTGAGAAAGGGACTTGTGAATATGGTATACCTTTAAGAATACCATTTTTAGCAATTTTATCCACATTTACATTTTCTTTAATGTCACAATGACCAGGTATCCATATTAAAATAACTCTTTGGTCTTTTCTTCTGTGATCGTTTATTTTATTTAAGATATCTATTACAAGAGAATTGTTAGTGTAGAAATTTTGTATAGCTTGTAATGAGGAGAGCGAATCGGTACATATGACAATGGATGGAGAGGGAGATACAAAGACACATAGGGCTTTATAAATCGCTAGGAGTTCAGCAGTAAAACTAGAGCAGAGTGGGGAGAGGGAAAACATGTACTGGCGGTCTTGACAGAGTATACCAGCCCTGTCAAACGTTGGTTTCAAGCAGATAGTTTTGGTGTAATTGTTTTGATTGGCTTATTCTATGTTTTTTGGGGGTGCTGAACACAAATCAGAAGTTTTCCGCCAAAAATAATGTTTTTTAGTTGTTTTCAGCTTGTAACGTGCAAAGGAAGTTATTTACGCAAAAATTAAATCGGAAGTAAAATAAAAAAGACACAATTGCCTACAATTTATGGCCCCAAACATATTTACGTACATCGCGAAGTTTCCACGTAAAAGAGCGTTGAAAGATGGGAGAACACTGTAATTTTTGTAAAAAAAAAAAAAAAAAAAAAAAAAAAATCCGTCACGCAGGAGCTGCATAACTAAGCACTTTCCTCAGAATTTGGGTAGTGTAGACTGCTTTCCAGAACAATTTGCTTAAAATATCCTACATAAATAAAATAAAAACGTGAATAGTTCTCATTTTGTAATGAGTAACTGATCAACTACGTAATAAATACAAAAATCCTCATATTATCGTATTTTGATCTAACGCAGGAACAGGATACAGTCACTCTAGTGGTAGTAAGCGCTCCTTGCGGCGGCTTTGTGAACCTACGTCTGCCGGCTTTTCTATTCAAATATATTACAAATTAAACCCCCGCTTTCCGATTGACCGATTCAGCTCATTTTTACAACACTTCTTTCTCATGAGTTACCCACGACGTATACCGCGTTTCGTTACAATACAGCAGAAATTACGACCGGTATGAGTATATTAGGAATTTACTCCGGAGTAAACCCCCCCTTCTAATGAACCGATTTAGTTTATTTTTACAACACATATTTACCTGTGGATTACCACTACGAATACCGATTTTCGTCGAAATATACCAAAAATCACGGCTGGTAGTGGCGAATTGGTATTGTGGGTCCGGAGTAAACCCCCCCCCCCTTCTAATGAACCGATTTAGGTCATTTTTATATCTCACTTTTCTCTCTATATTACCACTACGAATACCAAGTTTCTTTGAAATATAACTAATATTACGGCTGAAATGGTCAAATTAGTGTTTTGGGTTCGGGGTAAACCCCCCCTTCCGGTGGACCGACTTTAATGGTTAACGAACTCGTTCAATCGTGTGCTAATTGAATGCTACATACCAAGTTTCGTGACGAAAAAACAAAAACTCTGGCCGCTATCGTGTTAACAGACATATATATATATATATATGTTAGGGGAGAAGAGAGACTCGTAAAGGTAAACAAACAGGCTGGGCTATATAAGCCCAGCCGGATTAGAATAAAGTTAGTTCTTATCTGTCAGCCGTGTGATTCTTACACCCCTCTGTGCATACTGTCCTTTTTAAAAACATCGACTGCGTCAATCTATACATAAGTGGTGCCGAAACCCGCGTCTTAATCGTGTGTCACGGTACGGGAGTGTATGTCGGAGAGGCGAAGTCGCGTGACAGTGCAAGACAGGTTAAACCGAATCAGGATGGCTGAAGCACCGGATGCAGTTACCACTCTTGAGTGGCTTAAGTTTCAAGCAGCAAACGCACAAGACATGAGAACTGCTATCAACCAAATCGAACAATTTACAGGCGACGTAGGCGAACTCGCGCATTTCATAAGAGACGGAGACAGACTTTTCGAAGCTCTCGCCGCTAAAGAAACAGCGGGATGGTTAACTGAAAGTGACGTGAAGACATTGGCGGCGGCCCTAGTTGGCAGAGTGCGACGACAGGTACTGAACCAGATACAGAGCGATACGAATACATCTTGGACCGTACTGAAGGATCGCCTCAAGAAGGCCTATGGAGGCGGAAGGTGGGCCCCCGAAGAAGATCTCCTTAGGATGTTCCAGGAAACGAGGAGTCCAAGACAGTCAGTCGGGAATTTTGCCGCTAAACTCATCGCGTGGCATAATAAGATCATGGATAAATTAAGTGAACAAGGAGATGAAACCGCAACTGCAGCAATGAGCTTAGTGCTTGAACGAGTTCTAAAAGTTCATTTAAGTCGGGAAACAGGCAAGACAATAGAAGCTGGAAGAAGTTTCATGGAAGCCGCACACGCTCTGATTGAAGAAGGAGAAAAACAAGCCGAGCTACATTCAGCTTTATCAGAAACGGAACCCTGGGTACGGGTAAGAGACCGGCCACGCAGAGAACCTAGAGACAGGCCCGAGAAAGCTGATTGGCCGAGGAGGAGTGAGAGACGTGCGCCCCGGGAGAACGCGCAGTGGGAACCAAAAAGAAGAGAACCGCCACGAAGAAATGAGGGTGGACGGCGAGAAAGAGGAAAGAAATGCTATGAGTGCGGAAAAGTAGGCCACCTGGCCGCCCAGTGCCCAAAAATTAAGTGCTTCGAGTGCGACGATGTGGGCCACGTGGCAAGACAATGCCCATACATGCGACGACCAAAGAAAGATTTAGGCGAACCGATGGAGGTTAATGTCCAGCGAGTAAAGCGCTCGGAACTAAGGCATCGGAGAGATAGCTCAGACCTGGATTCAGATGATAGCAGTGATTCCGGGGAAGAACAACCACGCCCTGCAAGCAAGAAAATTGCGTCGTACGCTGCCATCCTGCGGAATGCCCAGGTCAGTAAAAGATATAACTGAGGTTGGGGGAAGCGGCGTGGCGACCCTGAGAAGTACAATGACACGTTAGAGAACGGGTTGCCTATAATTGTGGAAGCGGGTGTGCGGTGGCTCGTGGATACTGGGAGTACATGCACCTTAATTTCTGAAGAAGTAGCGAAACGAAGAGACCAGGGCTGGAGACAACAAATAATCCGAGCTTGCGACTGTACATTATTGACGCTAGGTGGCTGCTGTCAGGTCGCGGGAGAAATCCTGATTCCGGAAGAAATTTGGGGGACCAATAACAAGACACTGATGGCGCACGTCGTTCCTGAAATGCCACGAGAATACCAAGGGATCCTAGGTTGCGACGTCCTAAGGAAGTTGAGAGGAAAAGTGAGAATGTCACGAGGGAGCTGGAAAGTGCGGCTAGGCAGTAAGACATATCGGTGCCCCGGATACAAGGGTGAGGCTCCGTTCAGAATTGGAGCTCTTCACCAAAAGGGGAAAGAATTCCTTGAACTTATGCGCGAGTTTGATGACATCTACCATCAAGAGGGCCAACCACTTAGCGCAACAGGTCGAACGAGACATGAGATTCACCTTACAGAGGATAGGAAAGTATACGTGAAGGAAAGGAGGTACCCTCAGGCGCTCAAACCAGCCATCGCCGAGGAACTAAAAAATCTGCTCGCCCAAGGAATAATTGTGCCCAGTACGTCCGGATATAATAGCCCCTTATGGGCCGTTCCCAAAGCAGGAGCCCCTGGGAAGTTTCGAGTTGTCGTCGATTACCGCAAACTAAATGACGTAACCCAAGATGAGAAATATCCATTACCCAGACTAGAAGACATAGTAGATCGGCTCGGAGGAGCTGAGATATTTAGCACACTAGACCTCAAAGCAGGTTATCATCAAATTCGGATGCATCCCCAGGACGAGGAAAAGACAGCGTTTTCCTTCGAGCGAGGTCACTTCCAATTTACCCGTATGCCGTTCGGCTTGAAAAACGCACCCAGTACGTTCCAAAGGCTTATGGATGAGCTCCTGAACGGACTGAATCCAGACTTCTGTCAAGGATATATGGATGACCTCCTCGTGTTCAGTAAGTCGACAGAGGAGCATATCGAACATCTGCGTAGAGTCTTCACGCGCTTACGAGAATTTGGTCTCAAGCTTTCGAAGGAGAAAACACACATAGGCCTATCCGAAGTGACCTTCCTCGGACACATGGTCTCGAAGAAAGGAATTCGCCCCGACCCTGCAAAAATCAAAGCCCTATCCGATATCAAGATCCCAACAGACGTAAAAGGTATTCGACAGCTCCTTGGGGCACTCAATTATTATCGCCGATTTGTCCCAGACATGGCCAAACATCTCGTCCATATCAACGACCTCTTGAAGAAAGGCCGCAGGGTCAGTGTAACTCCGCAAATGACCGCCAACATTATTCGGTGCATAGACATGCTTAAGAATGAACCAGTCCTCGCGTTCCCCGACTTCGAGAAGAAATTCATCGTGACCACGGACGCTAGTAACTACGCACTGGGAGCGGTACTCGCCCAGAACTGGCCGGAAGGGGAAAGACCAGTTGCCTATGCAAGCAGGCGCCTTACGGGAGCTGAAGAGCGCTACAGCGCACTTGAACGGGAACTTTTGGGCGTCGTCTGGGCGATCGAACATTTTCGCCCATACATCTACGGGCGAAGCTTCATAGTTAAAACCGACCACAAACCCCTCCAGTGGATAACGTCATTAAAGGAAAACTCCGCCAGAATACTGCGTTGGAAAGAAAAACTGTCCTCGTATAATTTTCAGGTTCAGTATACCCCGGGACGAGATAATGTTGTAGCAGATTGGCTGTCGAGACTCCAACATGTTAATGTGACGACCACGAGTAGCGCTGATAATAGCTTGTCGCTACGGCAGTTCTTCCGCGACTGGAATCCTGAAGGAGAACCCAGAGCTGAGACGGATTCAGAAGCAACCGCATCAGCAGGCGAACGGGACCGGACCATGGCAGAAGTAGACGACCCAGTCGTGGGACAGAAGCGGCACATAATATGGAAGTCAACGACAACAGGCACGCCGCAGATCACGTACGGACGGAGGACACGTACCAGCCTGAAATGCACAGTCCGTGCACCTGTCGCTGCAACTGACGAAGTCATATGCCGCCTCCTCGAAGACGCGTCCATACCTGGGACTACCACATATCTTTACGTTGGTAACGCGACCGTGTGGGACAGAATCGCCCGCCTCTGGGAACAAGAACGTGTTGGCCTGGATAGGACATTTGTCAGGTGCACAAGACTCGGAGAAGTAGTCACAGATCCACTCATACAACGAGACGTCACTATCGCACAACACCAAGGGAAGTCCAATCATCGGGGTATGGTAGAAACCCTAGCAGGTCTCAAAAGAAAATACTATTGGAAAGGTATGGCGCAAACAGTACGAGAAGTCGTAGCTGAGTGCGAGGTTTGCAATAAAACCAAGTACGATCGTCACCCCCCTCAAGTTCCACAAGAAATAACACCGACGCCACGAACCCCACTGCTCGTCCTTCAGGTGGATATCTTCACATGGAAGAATCACTCATGGGTAACAATCGTGGATACATTCAGTAAAGTGGTTATGGCAGTCCCGGTAAGCAACAAAAGTGCACACGAAGTTATTAAGAGCCTCCGACGATGGAGCCAAGCGTATGGAACCCCCGAACTTGTCATCGCAGACGGTGGCCGAGAGTTCCGCAACGCGGAGGTAAAGAACCTGCTCCGCCAATGGGGCGCGTCACTTCACATCACTACCCCAGGTCACCCTCAAAGTCACGGAGGCATCGAGAGGGTTCACAACACCCTCGGGGAACACCTTAGGATCATCCAGGCGGACAAGAACATATCCGGAGAAGAAGCGATGGAGATTGCCGTTGCAGCTTATAATCACTCCGTCCATAAAGTTACTGGGTTCACACCGTTTGAGGTCCTCTTTGGAACTTTACGTCTAGGCAGAGACGTACCAGACGCTGCGGGAGAGGAAGGCATCGTAGCGGCAATACGGCAAAGGCAAGCGAACCAACGGCGAGTCTCAACTGAAGCCAGGGCTCGTCTACAACGAGAAAAGAATCAGAGAGTGACCAAGCATAACCTTCAAGTAAAGGAACCAACCAGACCGCTCAAAATAGGGGATATCGTCTTCCGAAGAATCCCCACGAATCGCGCTAAACAAGACCTGCGATATGATGGACCCTACACAGTCATCGCTCTGAGGGAGCACAACCTTGTGACCATCCGACTACAAGACGAACCTCATAAGCAACGCACAATACACTTGGAACAACTAAGGGTACCGTCGGGTGATCCTCCTGACCGTGTAGTGCAACCTCATGTGTAGTGAGTGGTCCGTGTATATATTTGTAAATATTTTCATAATTCCTTGTGTAAATTGCTAAGTTATGATTTTTTTTTTTTTTTTTCTCTCTTCTCTTCTATTCATTTGTCTTGTTAAGTTTGCTATAATCATTGTTACTATATAATACTGTTTGTTTCTCTTAACCTCCCTCCTCTTAGAAAGGAGTTTCTGGAGGGTCTCCAGAAACTGGAAGGGGGCTGTTAGGGGAGAAGAGAGACTCGTAAAGGTAAACAAACAGGCTGGGCTATATAAGCCCAGCCGGATTAGAATAAAGTTAGTTCTTATCTGTCAGCCGTGTGATTCTTACACCCCTCTGTGCATACTGTCCTTTTTAAAAACATCGACTGCGTCAATCTATACATAAGTTATATATATATATATATATATATATATATATATATATATATATATATATATATATATATATATAAATTTTAGCGGGGGTCATTTTCGGTGTCTACTAGGTAGGATCGATAAAGATTTGAAGATATTTTTCCAAAATTCCGTCATGAGTGCAACCTCAATAGCTACTTTCCTTCGGAGGAAAGTGCTAAAAGTAGTAAATGAATCAATGCAACTTACTCTTTTAGTGAATGAATTAATCTTCAGCGCCTGGACGTTTAGCGTATTTATTTAAGTCCGGGTCTCCAGATTTGTGGGGATAGGCGCCAACCGCAAGTCTTCATGCCTAAGCGCTTAACGGTTCTCAGTTACTCAGTACGTTCACTGCTACTGTCGTAGTTTTCGAGTGTTTTCACAATGTCCAGTGACAAGTGCTTTATTTTTTAAAAACGATTTGAGTGAGAATCTCGCGAAAGGGGCCAAGGAAAAAGTAGTACAAACATTAGATGATACTATTAAAATAAATCTGTCGCGCAGGAGCTGCATAACTAAGCAATTTCCTCTGATTTTGGGTAGTGTAGACTGCATTCCTGAATATTACGCTTTAAATAACCTACATAAATAAAACAATTGCATGAATAGTTCTGCTCTATTGCATTTTGATCTGACGCAGGAATGGGATACAGTCCCCCTAGTGGCAGGAAGAGCTCCTAGCGGCAGCTTTGCGAACCAACGTCTAGCGGGCTAATCCAATAGAATCATTGTACAAAGTAAACCCTCCTTTTCGATAGACCAATTTAGTTCATGTTTACAACACTTATTCCTCATCAGATTACACGTTTCGTTACAAAACAGCAGAAATTACCACAGGTATGAGTACATTAGTAGTTTGGGTCCAGAGTAACCCCCCCCCCCTAATGAACCAATTTAGTTTATTGTTAAAACCAATTTTTCTCTTTAATGGTGTTCTGCTTTATCGACCCTCTGCCATAAAAGAAAAAAGAACAAGAAAAAACTATATATTGGGTCTTATTCAGAAGAATTAATATATATATCCCAGAAGGTGAAACAAAATTCAGTCTTCCCACTTTTTATTTTTTATTTTGCACTAGGCCTTTCAGCACAAATCATCAGGTGCTTACAACAAATAGAACCATGCATTAATATTACAGTAAATGGGCAGTAATTAATCATCAGAATTTATAAAGCTAACGGTGATATTATAAATTGGAACATGGAATAGTTTAGATTGGAACATAACTTAGTGGAATGGAAACTAATAGGCTTAAGGAACTGTCTAATTACAGTTTTTAATATATAATTTCAAATTTATAAACTTAAGGTATGTCTAAATGAAGTTTAAAATAATATAACATTATATACTATTATTACTCTAGCTATAATACCATATATGTGTATATGTATCTGCATATATACGCGCGCGCGCATACACACACACACACACACACACACACACACACACACACACACACACACACACACACACACACACACACACACACACACACACACACACACACATACTCACATACATACATTCACATAAAAGGAAATATTAATGTATATGTTTGTAAGTGAGTATGTGTGTGTGTGTGTGTGTGTATACATATATATATATAGATACATATACACATATATGGTATTATAGCTATAGTAATAATAGAATATTATAGTACCAGAAAACATTAAAAAAATAATATATATATATATATATATATATATATATATATTTATATATTCAACTTCTTTATTTTCTCTATTTTGCCCGACATGTTTCGTGCCGTTGTTCGCATCTTTTAAAGGGTTTTCCTATGCAAAAATATTTTTTTGTAAATCCCAAAATCAAATTTTGTACAATAATAAACATTTATCGATTCTCTAAATTACTTTACTTTTAAACAAATATTATTTTACGAAGTAGTTCCATTACCTCCCTTTAAGAGCTAATAGACTGAAACTAATATGTAAAGAAGTTGGCAAAATAGGTTGGAAATTTCGTAATGAAATTGAAAATAATTATAGCAATATTAAGGACAATGTTAAACCGATAGCCACAAAAAACAATATATACAAAATTCGTTGTAACGATTGCAACTCATCCTACATAGAGGAATCAGATTTTCTGTTGAAGTAGGTGTATATTTGGCAAAGGACTTTATTTGCTTTATTACATACTTCGTTTATATGTTGAGTAAAAGTTAGCCCTCTATCGAGAACTACACCTAAATATTTAATTTTACTTTGCCAGGGTATTATTTCATTATCAATGATTATATTGTGTTCCAGCTGGGGCCTGCGTTTTGTGAATATTATGGCTTGGATTTTGTTTTTGTTTACTCTGATTTTCCACTTTTTGAAATATATATTTAATCTATTCATTACAGCTGTAAGGCGATTTTTGATAGTATCTATTCTATATGAGGCGGTGTAAGCACATTCATCGTCGGCAAACAGAGATAATTGTGTATCTGGAAATCTTGGTATGTCGTTTATGTAGATAATATAAAGAGTTGCACTAAGAGCCGATCCTTGCGGTAGGCCTGCGGGGATATTTTTTATTCCTGAATTTATACCATCTAGTGAGACTATAAAAAGCCTATTTCTGATGTAGGATTGGATAATGTTTATTAAGTAAGGGGAAAATTCCATTTGTATCATTTTGAAGATCATGCCATCATGCCAAGTTGTGTCAAACGCCTTTTCTATATCTAGTAATAATATACCTGTATGTTTTTTATTATTGAAATTTTCTGTAACAAAGTCGACAAGTCTTGCTAACTGTGCTGCAGTGCTGTGTTTAGTTCTAAATCCGAATTGTTCGTTTATTAGGGTATATATATTTATATACCCGTACTTCAACAGAAAATCAAAGTTAAGCTCTGAAAATAAAATACAATTATACAAATCCTGCATTAGATCTATATTAACCTATGCTTGTCCCGTCTGGAGTTCTACATGTAATAGTAACTATAAGAAATTACAAATGTATAAGAATAGCAAATAACTTACCCAGATGCACCAAAATAGAAACACTCCATAAAATATCCAATATTCCGCACATAAAATTCTTCATACACAAGCTCACATATAAGTTTTTTAAAGCATGCAAGGGAAAACCTAACCCACTGATAAAGAATATAGGTAACTATAGCAAAAGTAGCACTAAGAGATATGTACATAAAAGGACAAAACATATATTATTGAAATAAGTATAAAAGACTATGCCGAGCGCATGCCAAGAATTGCTTATACTATCAGGAGTATGATAACTATACATAAACATTACTCATTAACCCCTAACTGTATATTCTATTGTATATATATAAATAGTACTTCTTATTATTAACTATTTTCCTTCCAAATTTTACATTTTATATTTACTTTTTATATTTTATATTTACTTTCTATATTTTATATTTACTTTTTATATTTTATATTTACTTTTTATATTTTATATTACTCTCACAATGTAATAGAAGTATAATAATGCAAGGAAATGAAGAAGATACATGTCATGCATTAACCCTTTCCGTGCTATAAACGAATATATTCGTTCTCTAAAAAAATGCTCTGAGTGCGAAGCACGAATATATTCGTGCAGCCGGGACATTCCTCAGAGTGCGACATACGAATATATTGGTTTTCATATTCTTTGTATAATCTCTGCTTCCAGAAAGCCCAGAGATCTCTTGTATCAGGCTGTACAACTAGTCTAGTTACTTAGCTATCCGTTAGATAGCAGAAGAATGTCTTTACGTGTGTTTTCCTGGTTTTATTGTGAGTGGAAGCTAACTTTATCTCGAGCGGAGTGTCCTAGACCACCTGAAAGGTCCATTATCACCTATTCAGACTGAACCAAGGCGGCTACCTGCAGGGGCTGGGTTGTTATTTCTACTGTTTGCAGACACTTTACTAAAATTTGCCAAACCTTTTCCCACCTTTAGGCTAAATTAGGGGTGGGGAAATATGACCCTAACAAATATTTCTCAGTACTAGTTTTGGTTTATTATTTATTTTTATATTTATTATTAATATTTTTGTTATATACCTACTATTTATTTCTAATTCATTACTTTATTATTATATTACTATTTACTAATTAATAGTAATTAATATACTACTTATTTTTTTTATTATTATTTTTTTACGGCGCATCTACATGTAGGTCATTAGCGCCTATACTACTTATTATAAATAAATTTGTTTTTAAAATAAATACAAAACACAAATTTTAAAAAAGTGTTGTTTTTTTTTCCAGCAAGTAATTATTGGACGTAACCAGTTTTATGAGTTGCATATAAAAATAAAATGATTAGTTTTTAGTAAAAAAAGACCCAGTTATTTACTAAGTAATTACTTATTGTACATAACTGTACAGATTGTAAATTATCAATAAAGATCAATCAATATTTTAAAAAAATTACTAAATAAATTGAAGAATCATAACAATGATATAAATCATAAAATGGGTAAAATGAAGAGAAGAGAACGTGTTTTCATGAATATTTTGATAAAAGGGTGCATTCATACTAACAGGGCTAATAGTGCTAAATTTAAAACTAAAATATTTCGGAAACAATTGAAACATTAGTTTAGAAACTGTTTATTTATTAATTTTAATAAGAAACTTGTTATAATAATTGAAAAGGTCACACTAAAGTACACACAATTAATGAAATTAGCATCTTAAATTACAACAAAACAAGCAATTTTGCATGTCCCCTGTTATATATCTACGTAATAAGAGCGACCCAAGGCGGGAGCTCTGAGTATAGTCTTGTTCCAAACCAAAGCCGCACGCGGAGGGTGGAAAATAGGCTAGCACTGGGGGTAGGATCGGCTCTCAAAGCTCGTAGCACCCGGCGGTCGGTCCCTCTCAGATCCGCTACCAGTCTAAGGGTTAAAGTTATTGTCATTGACATTAAAGTTAAATTGTTTTATATTGTAATTTATCCTTGTGGTCTGTAGGTACACAATGTTTATATCATGTTTTGTTTTTATATCAAATAAACAGTTAAATGAAAAAAAAAAAAAAAAAAAAAAAAAAAAAAAAAAAAAAAAAAAAAAAAAAAAAAAAAAAAAAAAGGAATCAGAACAACTATTGCAAAAACGAATTGTACAACATGCTAAAAGTATAGACACAAACGAGAACAGGACGACATTGACGGAACACGCAATAAATAATAAACATAATTTTAATCATACAGACGTTGATATATTAAATAGAGAAAGGAACACGTTAAAAAGGAAGGTCAAAGAAAACCTTTCCATATTTAAAAACAGCAATAATTAAAAAAAATACGATTTGAAAAATATCCATCAACATAGAATTAAGGCAATCACAACAATTACACAAACTTTTCACTTCGACCCCTTTTTGAGTGCCGTTTGACTGGGCTAGTAGGCAAAAAGTCGCGGAGACATGTTTTGTTGCACCGGCCGGCCGGTGCGACATTTTTGTCGCAGCGACATGTGCTGCGACTTGTTGCAAAGTGTTTCCATTCTGCGACATCTTGCGGCGACATGTCGTGCGACATGTTGCAAGGAGATTTGTAGTAATGGAAACGGAGCTTTAGGAACGAGTCTCTGTATTCTTGCACGGTCGACTGCGACATTTTTGTCGCAGCGACATGTTGCAAAGTGTTTCCAATCTGCGACTTGTTGCGGCGACATGTCGCAGGGCAGTTTTGTAGTAATGGAAACGGGGCTTAAGTAAAAATAATTTTAATACTCATATGTTAGTTATGAAATTGTATTATATATTTAGAATATCTATAGAAATATTCCTTAAATTGAATGCATAGAAGATGTATTTATTTTCGTTTATTTTTAGTTATGTTTTATTATTTCATACAGGATCTGTGTCTTATGTAAACAGAACATATATGTGTAAGTTTGTGTTTGGGTATGATTATGAATTGTACTACTAACATAGGACTAAAAACATTATATAAGGCCAACTCCTTGCAGTGGGGAAACCTTGTATGCAATAAATAAATAAATTATAATATAAATGAATTAAAAAGAAAATAAAGATTAGACGTTGTTTTATTTTGTAAAAAGTAAAAAAAAAAAACAAAAAAAAAACCAAGAATTTGAACTTTGACCTGAGGAAAGATAAATCTACAATACTAATATCCCTAGAAAGAGAACGTAAGAAGACAAGAGCGACCTTCCGCTTAGGAATTCAGCTTAAGAAGAGACAGGAACATGTTCTGAATACAAAACTCTAGAATAATCTTAGCATTCAGAAGATATCTAGGGGGGGGGGGCGAAGGTAACGGGGAAATGATACCAAGAATTTATTCATTAAATAATATTCTTCTTATTGTCCTAGGGCTGATGTATTTTACGGGGGGAATTATATCATTGTGATTATTGTCTTTTGCAATATTGTAGCAAGTAATAATTTAATTCGTATAACATTATTGTTTTAACTGTTTGTTTTTTATATAGTTAAAGTTTGTATATTATCTAAGGAATATAGCTACAGACATTCCACTCATAATAGGCTTTTTACGTAGTACCAAGGATTTTCATTAAATTCGACCACATTTGATTTAAAGCGGTCGATTTTGAGGCAGGTGGAGTGATCAGACAAATATATATATATATATATATATATATATATATATATATATATATATATATATATACGAAAGAATGCCTTTTCACAACTGTGTTTTAGATTGGTTTTTTTTTTTTCGTTTTTCTCGGAAACGAAGCAAAACGACATATCTGCCGCACTGTTGGCCATTATTCGAATACATTATTATTCGAACGATTATTCAATTAAATTTTTAGTGCATGATAAATAGTTCACTAAATTATCTTATTCACACGGTACATCATAAATTATTCGCAGAATTATCTGTTATTGATTATACGTTATTCAGCAATCAATATTCTTTATTTTCAGTCGGTTTATGAACTTGATTATTCTATAAAATATGCTTATTCTGATTGATTATTCGAATCCTTTGTAAATAAAACATAAAATGCATTCACAGAATAATGAATAAAATTATTTATTCTTCCCATATCCATGAATAAAATAATAAATGTATTCATTATTCCGAATAATTTTTGCCCAACACTGATATGCCAAAGGACTTTTCCCTGCCTTGGGAATCTGAAACCTGATGCTCTCCACCTTGGTCATCTGCACCTTGGTAATATCAACCTTGGTAATGCCTATATTGGCAATGTCTGCCTTGCTGATTTTACCTTGGTAATTTCCCCCTCGGCAACCTCCATCTTGGTCATATCCACCACGGTAATGTGTATCTCGGTATTCCCTACCTTGGTAATCTCAAACTTGGCGGTCTTCACCTTGGCAATGTATGCCTTGCTGATTTCTACCTTGGTAATGCTCACCTCTGCAACCTCCATCTTGGTCATATCCACCACGGTAATGTGTATCTCGGTATTCCCTACCTTGGTAATCTCAAACTTGGCGGTCTTCACCTTGGCAATGTATGCCTTGCTGATTTCTACCTTGGTAATGCTCACCTCTGCAACCTCCATCTTGGTCATATCCACCACGTTAATGTGTATCTCGGTATTCCCTATCTTGGTAATCTCAAACTTGGCGATCTTCACCTTGGCAATGTATGCCTTGCTGATTTCTACCTTGGTAATGCTCACCTCAGCAACCTCCATCTTGGTCATATCCACCATGTGAATGTGTATCTCGGTATTCCCTACCTTGGTAATCTCAAACTTGGCGATCTTCACCTTGGCAATGTATGCCTTGCTGATTTCTACCTTGGTAATGCTCACCTCAGGAACCTCCATCTTGGTCATATCCACCATGTTAATGTGTATCTCGGTATTCCCTACCTTGGTAATCTCAAACTTGGCGATCTTCACCTTGGCAATGTATGCCTTGCTGATTTCTACCTTGACCTTGGTATGCACACCTAACCAATTTGCACCTTAAATCTTTAAGGTCAACCCTCACTTACCAATTCACGAAATTATCTTTTTCCTTTATGAAAAATATAAACAAGTTATTTGCTTTAATTGGAACTTATAATTACAATAGAAATGCTTTATCATGAATGAATATGATCATTTTGTTTTAAATTGTTTATTTCAAGGTATATTACCATAAATGCTGTGGTGTACCAATTGAATAGATCCAGGCAAAAGAGGATTCAGTCCAAGATCAGTAGTTTTGAGAAAACTAGACTGAAGCTGTTTCTGTATGGAACAATAAAATTAAGACTCTTTCTACGGCAACTATGTATTGGACTGAAGTATTTTGAATAAAGAACAGTGTAGTTATATTCAGAGACAACGAATCCATCACTCACATTAACAAAAATATTATCCGAACTCTTGTTGTGAAAAAATGGAATGAAGACATGTTTGCATGGATCGATTCAATAATGGCATATTTAATATTTATCTGCTGCAAACAGTCATGGAGTATGCTTGCTGATTCATAAATCAGAACTTATTACAGCAGGATTCGATTTGTTCATTGTTTCTTTCAAAGTCCATCGCTGATTGTGAATACCACTAAATTGGGAATTGTAGAGTTTCTAATATTCTGAAACGAACGACCCACACAACCGCCACAAATCCGCCATTGATTGAGTGGAGTACCCTCCAGCTGTGAATGGGAGAGCGGCCATGCCCGGTTGCCAGCTGTTTCTGATTTATATCCTACTTTACACATTAATTATCTGTGAAATAGCTTTTTGTCCTCCGCCATATGCATTATACTCCAGCCGACTATGGAGATATTGCACTAAACACATGCTCTAGGCAGATAGCTTCATCAACCTTTCATCAAGTTAGTAACAAGTGTGAAATAACAAAATGAGTCATAGCAAACGTTCAAAACCAAAAAACCTAATAATTTTTTGATTTTATCTTGGTTAAGATGTTGTTTATATTGATAAATTAGGACTACTGGACGCATGTTACTGTTGGGTGATATTCGAATAATTTATCATTCGAATGATTATTCAGATACATTTTTAGTGAATGTTGAATAACTCACTAAATTATCTTATTCACATGAATTATTCACAGAATTATTCGTTATTCATCATTCATTATTCTTTATTTCCAGTTGGTTTACTGAGTAAATCTACCTCAAACATATATACAGGATGTATAGCAAGTTAATGACAATACTCCAGGGGGTAAAACTAGACAGAAATGTAGTTTAACACTACCAACCACATATTTCTATCTCACTCCCTTCTAGACTTATGCCGTTCTAAAGGTTCTTCAGACAACCCCGTGTTTTTTGTAGTACAACTCAAACTTTCTCTCTTTGAACAATTTTTTTTTTTTTTTTAAGATTCATTAAATTTTTTTAATCACCATTAAATTTTCTTTAAGGCTAATGCACATTCAATGATCACAATTATCTAATTCAGACCGTAATATCAATTTCAAAAGTACGAATTAATAAAAGCTTCTGATTAGCGACAACTTTTCAAAAATCACTACTCTTCTAAAACAAATCCTGCAGACTGCTGATTTACAAAAGTTGTAAAATTTAATTAGCTTTCTAACGGTATACTCAGTCCTGAGATTATCTCTCGATTTAAAAATGCAATTTGAATTCTAGAGTGAAAAAAGGTCAAATAAATAAAAGTAATATGTTTATTTCTGTGATATTACTCTGTTCTGCAAAAAAAAAAAACTTTTCTCCCCTCCCTTGAACAATTTTGCCTGTTTCTCATGTTTTCAGGTGTGCTGAGTCCAAATCTGAACTCAGAAAAATTCTATCACCCTCTGATTTTGAGAGAAAAGAGGAGAAACTTGGAAAAATTAAAAATTGTATTTGAAAATTATTGTCTTTATTGTAACAGATTTTTTTTCTTTTTCAACGGTAAAATATAATTAATTGAATCCTGCATGCTATCAGGTATAATACTAGATATGACACAACTCAAAAAATATACACACATCGTCAATGAGTATTTTTTTTTTCTTTTGTACTCTTCCTCCTCTGTCTCCCGCTGCAGTGTCCAGCAGTAATCCGCCAGCATCTTCTCATTCCATTTGCCAGTATATCTTTTTTCCATTCTGGATATGTCTTGGTGGAATCGTTCTCCATGTTCGTCCGAAACTGCACCCAAATTTGGGGCGAAAAAGTCTAGGTGACTATGCAGGAAATGTATTTTTAAGGACATATTGCATCCCAATGTTTTATATGAAGTAAGCAGTTCTTTACTATTTTTCGGTAGTCTCTAGATTTTTCGTTTCCCAAAAACTTAGCACATACCTCTCGAAAAGCAATCCAAGCATTTTTCTCAGTAGTATTTAACTTTGCTTCATAAGTGAGGTCCTTGAGTAGATGTCGAATTTGGGGTCCTACGAAAATTCCCTCCTTTCTCTTAGCATCACTGAGATGCGGAAATGTTTGTTTTAAGTACATGAAACCTTCTCCTTCCTTGTCCATCGCTTTTACGAAGTTTTTCATTAGCCCCAAATCCCTGCCTCAAGATCAAAAACTGAAAAAAACACTTTTAGCCATATTTCTTCTACCACTTGTAATATTCCCATCAAATTTTTTTTCGTTCAAATATACTTCATTGCGCTCAAAATCATCGGGCTTTTGAATTTTTTTCACTATGTTTTGATGCCAAAAATATTCGTCAAATTTATAAAAAACTCTCATTTTTGGATAAAAAACTAGAATTTCTCAAGAAACTGTGTGTGATAGACAGAATCTGACTTCAAATTCGTGTTCAGCACATTTGAAAACAGTAAGAAAGCATGTTTTGGTTTGAAGGAGGATTTTCGTGCAGAACAGTGTTATCAGAAATAAATGAAAATTATTCTTGATGAAACTAATATTTAATGATTATAGTCAGTCTTACATAAATGTTGAATAACAAAATAAGAAAGACATCGAATATTTTAAAGGTTCTTACCTCCTTGCATAAGACACTGACAACACCAGGACACTCCGCTGATATCGTCCTTCCAATCTCATCACGGTTAGCTCTCATTTCCAGAAATGATTCGTAAATCCTTGTGATCAGATGGCTTACGTCCTAAATGGATACTTTGGGCACATTTTACTTAAGCCAACCCCATACCTACAAATCAAGCGACATCAGGTCATTTTTTGTTTTATTTTTATGGCGTGACAACCTTTTAGGTCATTAACGCCATTTCTTTGTGAAACGAATAATCTGTGATGTTTGTAATCATCAAAGATTATTCGCGAACATATACATTCCCATTAATAAGCAGTATAATATTACATGAGTCTGATAATTATTTTTAAATGAATCTTGTCAGGAGCCTTTCTCTTCAATTAGCAGCATATCATTCAACTTTAGTGGTGATATTGATTTCAGTTATAAAGTTTTGCTATGGGGTTTTTGATGGCCAATGTACTGGACCAAATCTCAGGCGTTGGTAGGCTTAAGTCACAAGTCTACAAAAAATACATTTAAGACATAAACCATCCGATAGCAAGAATTCGCAAATCATTTGTAGAAATGAGACCTAACCTTGATGAGCAAATTTTCCTTGATTGACCTTGATAATTTTTATTTATTTCTGATATGTTTGCCCCACAAGTCAAGGGGTCAAAGAGATATTTTTGAGGAAAAAGAGTTTGATACAGGAATGTGTTGTGAACACCGTAATCTTGTTGACGGTAAACAGATCCAAGTGATTTTCTTGACAGCTGCTGTCACCTAGCTTGTGTTCTCTTGAGTATTGGTACTTTTGTAATATTAAGTCCAGAAGGACATTAAGGGGTCTATGTGGGGATTCTCCGATTCTTCTGCATATTAATAATAAACCGGATGATGTACCTATTATGTATCATCGATAATAAACAACTACGGACCTGAGGATTCGTCTAGTATGATAGGAACTGTAGAAATATTGTTTTTACTATTACTACTTACGTTAAACTTTGAATTCATTTTCTTCAAAACAATAAGTTTGTTGCTTAAATCCCTTGACCTCCGGGGTGCTCCCTAGATCCCTTGACCTCCGGGGTGCTCCCTAGATCCCTTGACCTCCGGGGTGCTCCCTAGATCCCTTGACCTCCGGGGTGCTCCCTAGATCCCTTGACCTCCGGGGTGCTCCCTAGATCCCTTGACCTCCGGGGTGCTCCCTAGATCCCTTGACCTCCGGGGTGCTCCCTAGATCCCTTGACCTCCGGGGTGCTCCCTAGATCCCTTGACCTCCGGGGTGCTCCCTAGATCCCTTGACCTCCGGGGTGCTCCCTAGATCCCTTGACCTCCGGGGTGCTCCCTAGATCCCTTGACCTCCGGGGTGCTCCCTAGATCCCTTGACCTCCGGGGTGCTCCCTAGATCCCTTGACCTCCGGGGTGCTCCCTAGATCCCTTGACCTCCGGGGTGCTCCCTAGATCCCTTGACCTCCGGGGTGCTCCCTAGATCCCTTGACCTCCGGGGTGCTCCCTAGATCCCTTGACCTCCGGGGTGCTCCCTAGATCCCTTGACCTCCGGGGTGCTCCCTAGATCCCTTGACCTCCGGGGTGCTCCCTAGATCCCTTGACCTCCGGGGTTCTCCCTAGATCCCTTGACCTCCGGGGTGCTCCCTAGATCCCTTGACCTCCGGGGTGCTCCCTAGATCCCTTGACCTCCGGGGTGCTCAAATGATTCCGTTTTTGTACAACTTAAAATTCCATAAAATAAAAAATTTAAAGATATACTCAATTTACACTCTAGTGCCTGACAATAGCTAATCTGCAATAGTGGGCTCAAGGAATGACATGTGCAGATATCAGAATCTTCGCCGAACGGTCTACCGAGGAGTATTATGTCCTGACCAGCTGATTCCAACCTCTCCAGGAATCCATAAATGGCTGGGTGGGCCAGATATGGTCTGCAATCCTAATCCACACACCCCAACCACCTACAAGATAAAATCTTCAGTACGTGCTTGGAGTTCGAACTCAAGATATCCAGTAAACGAGACCAGTGTACTGCTGGTGACCTACGCGTATCTTTTATACACAACTAGCTGTTACCCGGAGTGCCATGCTACACCTATTTTCTGCATCTAGAAAAGCCCAAATAAATTAGAAACCAAATAAGTAATATTAAAATCTTTTAACACAACTCTAAAACTGTTTGGGTTCACAGTCTCGAATCCGTGACCTACGACACTCCCAGGACCAAGAAGTACCTGTATGCCAAGTTTGGTCAAACGGTGTGGATTTGTATAAGGAACAAGCCCACAAACAGACATGAGATTTTTATACATATATATATATATATATATATATATATATATATATATATATATATATTGATTATTACAAATATATATATATATATATATATATATATATATATATATATATATATATATGACAACTATTTCACATTTTGGGTAATTTCAATGAATAATTTAATAAAATGAATTAATTTTTATAATTAAATTAGCTAATACCAGTTCCTACTATAATATAACTGGAGCTTGTAATAAGAAAGGCCAGGAGGGTCTATGGTTTCCGGCCGGATGGTTGGCTGTAGCGTACCAACTATTAATTTATGTACCATATGGCACCATCTGCCCCCTCCCCCAACTCTCTCTCTCTCTCTCTCTCTATATATATATATATATATATATATATATATACATAACAAGCAAACATAGGACCCTTATAAGAAAATTAGTAATTTGGATCCTCACTAAACTCCCCTTTCCGATGAACGGATTTATTTGAATTTAACAAAACATTTTTTTCTTTAGATGACCACAAAGGATACCGAGTTTCGTTGGAATATAACCAAAATTACAGCAAGTATGGGAAAATAAATATTTTAGATAGGGAGGCCCCCCTCAAGATAGACCGGTTAACGAACTCGTTCAATCGTATGCTAAGTTTCTTGGCGAAAAATCATAAACTCTGGCGGGAATCGTGTTAACTGATATTTGTGTGTATATATATATATATATATATATATATATATATATATATATATAGAGAGAGAGAGAGAGAGAGAGAGAGAGTGAGAGAGAGTTAATTTTTTCCATATATTGTTCCTACAAATCATGTCGTCCCGATTGTGTCAAATTATCGAATATGCAAAATTTCGTTTTTCAGATTGGAGACTTTGCTCTTGGATTGTGGAGGATACGGTTTGTCCCAACTCTAACCCCTTTAGAATAGCCTTTAATGCCTTAAATAAAGTATCGAATAAGGCAATTTTTCAATATACTACTTGGTCAATGGATAGAATATGTGTAGTTCTCTAGTTTACTCCGATTGGCATATTCGATGTTTGACATGGTAGGGACGATATGGTAAGTCTAGACTTCTGTTAGTATGTGTTTTACGGTTAGTTCGCTGTTACATATTTTACATGGAGGCTTTTCTTTCTTAGTCAATAATTACTCGTTTGTTATTTTGACCTTTTCTACGTGTTTCAATAACACAGCACCAAGGACGAACTGGTGACTCTGCAAATAAACCGCCTACCACTCCTGTATTTTGCGACCACTTCCTCATCTATTCTTAACCAGAGCTATCCAATGTTCTAATTTCCCTGCATGATTCTAGTTATGATAATCCTGATTGCGGTTGAAGGTAGATTAATCCCTCAGGGAGTTTCGGTAATTAATTATTGGTTTTAGAATAATTAAACGACGAGGTTAAACCCAGACCTTGATTTGATATCCTGCTCTTCGGGTTAGGAACCACAAAATCGGAGCATTCCAGTTGTATTAAAGGAAAGGAAAATTAATGTTTTATGTTCTTCTCAGTGTACAATTTTTCTACCTTATAGTACCAGGAAAACAAAATGGAGGTCTAGTGGCTAGCTTCTAGATTCATAAGCGAGAGATGGTGTGTTCGATTCCCACCGGCGCCCCCATCGGCCGGTTGGGTGCCGCCCCGGCGGCAGGAATTTTCTCATCCCACGGCTCGTTAGTAAAATTCCTCGCTGCACCCTGGATGTCGCCTATTTGTCGAAAAAAAAATATCGTTAAATATATATTTCTAATAGTTTATACAAATTATTCGACTAGAAATTACCTAATTGATCCGGAATACTAAATATTAGAAAATTACAGTTTTTCTGTACATTTTACAATTACACTAAAATACAATTTACAGGTAATGAATAATTCTAAGAATACAAATGAATTCACATTATTTTTTTTGGATATATATATTCAAAAAAAATAATGTGAATATATACAGGGTGTGTCGCAAGTTAGTGACAATCCTTCAGAGGATGAAACTAGACAAAATATGTAGTTTGGGGGTGTTAAAGTACATTTTTACCACATATTTCTATCTCATTCCGTTCTTTACCGTTCTAAAGGTTCTTCAGAAGAAACCGTGTTTTTTATGGAACAACTCCACTTTTCTCTGTTAGTAAACATTTTTTTTCAACGATTCATTACATTTCTAAAATCAGCATTAAATTTTCTTTAAGGCTAATGCACATCAATTTTTTTTGTTTACCTTTTTTTAACGAAACTTTAATTTTTAAGTTATAATATCATAATCATACAATTAGATAATTGGAATTGTAATTAGTTGTATAAATGACGGATGTATATGTATAATTCCAATTGTATAATTTTATGTTTTTGCAATTATTCTATTTAGTGAATTGGGGGTACTGAAAGCTAAAATATTTTTTATTTAATCAAACTATGATAAATAAAACGATACAAGGAATGAGAATGTTGGAAACATATATGGATTCAAATCAATGTAGGTAAAGCGCCGTATATCCTGAATTCCTGATCGTCCCTCTAATACATAGGGAAGAGATAGAGATAAATGTAAATGATAAGGGATAAGAGTGGTTATCGTCGGGAACTAGGATAAGGAGAGATGGGTCGAGTGTTTTCATGAGATGGCTGTAGAAGGAAGAAGATTGATCCGATGTTTCTAGATCTACCATCATTAGTAAAGGTTGAGAACCTTAGACCTAATGATTGACCTAATGACTTGATGATACTAAAACACCGGCCCAGCCAGCTCTTAATGACCCAAGAAGGCTGTGTGGGCTCTCTAGTCTCTGTATGGGATTGTCATTCACATCTGGGGGGGGGGGGGGGTCAGCAGTTGCTTCACCCTTTCTGGACGGTGGGCTTCTCCTGCAGCCTGCACAAAGCCGTAACTGGCTGACGGTGGGCTTCTTCTGCAGCCTGCACAAAGCCGTAACTGGCTGACGGTGGACTTCTCCAGCAGCCAGCACAAAGCCGTAACTGGCTGACGGTGGACTTCTCCAGCAGCCAGCACAAAGCCGTGCATAAAGCTTCTCTTGCAGCCACCTCACTCTATATCGTATAAGGAGGGTCGCTTCTTTTCTTTTGTTGTATTTAGTTCTATAAGTTTGTATTTTTGTATAAATCGGTATTTTTTATATTTTAAAAAGTGCAAATCGCCGTCGTTGCGATGCTCGAAAATTAAATTTAAAAAAATAAGGACGGCGGGTTTCTCTAGTTCTTTTAGAATATTAGTCAGATTTCTTAGTAGCCGTGTTTGAGACTTCTCGGAAGATGATAAATCGCAGCCCGGCCCTTCCTCAGCTCCAGGAAGTAATATTGAAGAGCATTCTAGGATTTCGACGAAGACGATAAGCTTTTTCATAAGCGTAAACATTGTAATTTGCTGAGGAAGCATCGCAGTTTCCAGGGATATATGTTTTCTATCAGTAGTACAAAGGTGTTACGTGGAAAAGTTTCTGCACTAATTTGAGAATATATATATATATATATATATATATATATATATATATATATATATATATATAGTTTTATATTTTTTTTTTTACATTTTAAGATAAGATGAACGTACATGTACACATAAGTATAAAAAAAAAAAAAAGTGCTTACATATTTTGAGACTAAATCTTAAGCTCCATATTAGATAAAAAAGAAAAGGAGAAGAGTATGTTGGAGGATTAAAACAGTAGGTTGTTCCTCCTTAAATTCTTTCCATTCCATATCATTCGTAGGCTAGGTAAAAAACGTCTACCAGCTGTCTGTCTGTATGTTTGTTCCTTATACAAATCCACACTGTTTGGCCGATTTTGATCAATCTTGGCACACATCTTGGTTTTGATACGAGGAGAGTCACAGGCTAGGTAAAAAACGTCTACCAGCTGTCTGTCTGTATGTTTGTTCCTTATACAAATCCACACTGTTTGGCCGATTTTGATCAATCTTGGCACACATCTTGGTTTTAATACGAGGAGAGTCACAGGCTAGGTAAAAAACGTCTACCAGCTGTCTGTCTGTATGTTTGTTCCTTATACAAATCCACACTGTTTGGCCGATTTTGATCAATCTTGGCACACATCTTGGTTTTGATACGAGGAGAGTCACAGGCTAGGTAAAAAACGTCTACCAGCTGTCTGTCTGTATGTTTGTTCCTTATACAAATCCACACTGTTTGGCCGATTTTGATCAATCTTGGCACACATCTTGGTTTTAATACGAGGAGAGTCACAGGCTAGGTAAAAAACGTCTACCAGCTGTCTGTCTGTATGTTTGTTCCTTATACAAATCCACACTGTTTGGCCGATTTTGATCAATCTTGGCACACATCTTGGTTTTGATACGAGGAGAGTCACAGGCTAGGTAAAAAACGTCTACCAGCTGTCTGTCTGTATGTTTGTTCCTTATACAAATCCACACTGTTTGGCCGATTTTGATCAATCTTGGCACACATCTTGGTTTTGATACGAGGAGAGTCACAGGCTAGGTAAAAAACGTCTACCAGCTGTCTGTCTGTATGTTTGTTCCTTATACAAATCCACACTGTTTGGCCGATTTTGATCAATCTTGGCACACATCTTGGTTTTGATACGAGGAGAGTCACAGGCTAGGTAAAAAACGTCTACCAGCTGTCTGTCTGTATGTTTGTTCCTTATACAAATCCACACTGTTTGGCCGATTTTGATCAATCTTGGCACACATCTTGGTTTTGATACGAGGAGAGTCACAGGCTAGGTAAAAAACGTCTACCAGCTGTCTGTCTGTATGTTTGTTCCTTATACAAATCCACACTGTTTGGCCGATTTTGATCAATCTTGGCACACATCTTGGTTTTGATACGAGGAGAGTCACAGGCTAGGTAAAAAACGTCTACCAGCTGTCTGTCTGTATGTTTGTTCCTTATACAAATCCACACTGTTTGGCCGATTTTGATCAATCTTGGCACACATCTTGGTTTTGATACGAGGAGAGTCACAGGCTAGGTGAAAAACGTCTACCAGCTGTTTGTCTGCCTGTTTGTTCAGGACTGTGGTTAACTGTGAACCCGAAGAGTTACACATTCGTATTATTAGATTTTAATATTACTTATTTGGTTTCTAATTTATTTAGGCTTTTCTAGATGCAGAAAGAAAGTGTAGCGCGGCACACTGGGTAACTGCTAATATCTTATAAATACAATCCGTGTTTCATATTAATAATGTCATCACGGCCCAATGAATACCTAAGATTGGTACAATACAAGAATAGATTCTATTGGTCGGTATTGTTAGTGAAACCTCCCACAGGACGAATCAGTCCTTCGGTAGTAAAGGCAATCCCCACATGAATCATTCAAGACTTGAACCCACATTCCTGTTTCCCTTTGTGGTGTTGCAGCCTTAAAATACTTCACTATACTCAAAGCCTCTTCTGTATCGGTCAGCTGTGTGACACCTACACCATTCTCACGCGACACAAAGCTACACTTCATCACAATGTCCTTTGCGAATCCCAAAGAGGAATTTGAGAGAGTTTTTTGTTGTTCATCGTTGTAACATGTTCTATCTATCTATCTATATAAAGGGTTGAAATGACATAATTTTAGGGGGTTCATTCTGCACCTTATTTTTAGTTCAGTGACCCAGAAATGAGCATTCTATCTTAACATGCAGCAGAGCTACACAAACTCTGCAAAACTATTGGTTTTTATAATTAAAAACTGTGTCTTTATGTCTTTATTCCGTACATCGTTACAAAAACGATGTACGGAATAAAGACATAAAGATAGCTTTAACTAGACATGCCATCACAGACGGACATGACTTTGGTTTTGACCAATACTCCATCCTTTCCACTCAATCCAACGAAGACAAACGCCTCCTTTCCGAATCAATTTTTATCCACCTAGAAAATAACCCAGTTAATGACAAAATTGACAAAGAAGTCATCTCCTCTACCTACTCCAACATCTTCCATTTATTAAAAACTCCATCCTAATCCCCTATACCGCCTGCAATATAGCCCTTTATACCTGCCTCCCTTTCCATTAACACAGCATTTTATGACTTTATGACCCCTTACTGTACTTCGCCGCTTTCACCGCTCTTTCTTTCATCTTCTATGTTCTCTGTCCATTGGGTGGTCCAGAACCCCCCCCCCTCACCAACTCCTTTCTTCCTATGTTTCCCTGTATTAACTGTCAGAAATGATCTCGCATTTGTGAGGAATAGTTCTCTATCTTCCCATCGGTAAGCCCGTATTGTTTTTTTGTTTGTTTTTTTTTTTCGGCGCATCGACATAAATCTTGGCCATTAGCGCCGACGTCCAGGGTGCAGCCAGGAATTTTCTCAGCGAGCCCTGAGATGAGAAAATTTCTGGCGCCGGTGGGGATCGAACCCACCATCTCCCGCTTATGAATCTAGCGCGCTAGCCACTAGACCACGGGAGACCCCAGCCCATATTGTTATTCTTATATCTAATCTAATATGTAATCTGTTATTCTTATATCTGTTTTCCTAATAATCCAAACACTTCTAGAGCACATTGTTCTTCTATATATTATGTTCTAGTATTTTATGTTTTGTCTTTTTCCATATATGTATGTATGTATATATGTATGTGTATTTCTGTATGTAGGCATATATATATATATAAATATATATATATATATATATATATATATATATATATATATATATATATATGTATATTTCAGTATTACATCCGTCCTACTGTTTTTTACAGCCCTGATGAAGGCTTGAAGTTCAAGCCGAAACGTCGGCACAATAAAACCATTTTTATGATAAAATGTAGTTTTATTAAGGAGGAGTGACCGAACCCAACAATCCCTACCTTGCATCATCTACGGTCAACCATCTCCTCTCAATTAATATCAATAGTTCACATCAACATGGCTTTTAATAAAGCTATTAATTTACATAGAAATATTTCAATAAAAGGGTGTTTCTTATTGGAAGTTTTCATCAACAAAGGCAAATAGTTTTGAAAATATAGATAAGTTTGAATAGCTCTGCTACATGTTGAGATAGGACGCTCATTTATGCGTCCCTGAACTACAAATGAGGTGCAGAATAAA
>OX328130.1:3389794-3527769 GCA_946811695.1 Gonocerus acuteangulatus
GCTACAGTTAAGTTTTTCTTAAAAATGTTGCTTGGCACTATTTTGCACCGACCCCTTCAATTGTTCACCATTTCCAAAAAAAAATTAACATTTCTTAAAAATCCTACGTACTCCACTAGAGTGAACCTTCCGCTTTCAAAAAAATTTTAGTTTTTCGTTCTAGATTATAAATTGGCGCCTACAGACTATCGTGCCTTACTTTAACATCCCATATAAAACGTTTGATATAAAGAATTGAAAAATACTGATTTATTTGTGAGTTATAAATTGAAGAAAATGCCTTTTATTTTGATTGCACAAGGTAGCATTAACCATTAGAAAAGATTTTCTAGTAATATGTCTATTGTTGATAGGAAAGCTATCACGAGTGTAAACTACTGAACATGAAGATTTCGCTATGACAGTTCTTGTCAATACCTCACTAGGTCGAGTTTAGTGACACATTTCGTTCAAATGTTGCACTCAGGATTTTTCAAAATTTCTTTTAATATTCTTGGATCGTTATTGTGATTGCGAGCCCGATTTTATGTCCTAGTGTCTTCGTTCATGGGTTGTTTTAGGGACCCAAGACCACCCCTAAGCCCAACCAGCTTTTATATAATTTATTAACCCATTCAGGACGCCCTTTTTGATGAACACGGTCCCCAGGAGCGAACAATTTTCTCTTTATAATGGAAATTTTTAATAAAAAAAAAGAACATGTTTTCTATGGAAATCATTCAATTCGTATGTTAATTCACATAAATAAGATAACTGCACACCGGCTGTGCAGCTCGCTCTTTGGGAAATTTTGTTTGTGAGGAGCAGATTCCGTACTATTTTTTTTTTTTTTTTTTTTTGGTTTTCCTGTACTTTACAGATTTCATTCCTTAAAAAAAATCATATTTCGACGACTAGTTTACTCAGAATAACTGATAATTGCACATAACTGTTATTGCACATATGGTTTGCAGGCTGTCTTATGGCCTCGGAAATATATTGCACACGTTGTGCAATCGGTCTTGAATGGGTTAATGGGTACCTACAAAGGGGAAAATCAGGGGGCCGGAGCATAGTACTGACCACACTATCTCCCTTGTGTGCCTTATACTCAAGATGGGGAACTGTCTACAGTATTTGCCCCTATATTCCCATAACTACTTGATTGAATACTATGGGTCACTATATTATAATATATTTGTAAAAGAATTTCTCGCGTTGATAAATGTATGAATTAGTGATAACTGTAAAATTCTTTGAAAGAGGTGTATATTTTCATACAGCCATGAAAATCCCTTCCCAACATTGGCAAAACATCAATCCAGGAGCCTTCAATGTCAGAACTTTACTCTTGCCAAATCCATCTGATTGACGGTTATGACTTTTCAATATGACAGTTGATAATTCATTCCTAATAGCTGATTGGGGTCAGCTCTGTAAATCCACATTGACATTGTACGATCTAATAAATTGGCAAATTGGACTTCAATAGATATTTATTCACTTCTATAAATTGTGTTTTTCTCTTGTACCAGCCTTCCAATTTATTGTTTTATGGATTCTTTCGCTCTTTGGTGAGGAAAAAATGTCACGATTTTTTTGATGACTAGATGAAGGGTATTAATTAATAATACCAACAAGGATGAGGAATAACCCTTTACAGCTGTCACGATGTTGATCCTACGATAAGAACGCTATTCTTATTATTATGATAAGAATTGAAATTTGTTTTCATTTTTACTTGTATATATAAAGATATATATATATATACATATGCATGATTATTTGTGTAATTAATATTTCCCATAGCCGTAACTGTTTACAGCCCTGAAAATGGCTTCCATGTCAAGTCTTATCCTTGGCATAAACGTAACTCAAATTTATCATGAAGATTAGATAGTTAGCCGTCGAGGTGATAACCAATCAGGGAATAGTTGGGATTCGGCTAAAAAAAAACTCAATACAATTTCTGTAAAAAATCTATGTTAAGGACGTTTCGGCTACTCTTTGGTAGCCTTCGTCAGCTAAATGACAAAAACAAAAAGAAAAAACCGAATTAATATACATAAAAAAAGGTTTCCAATAAGATAAATGGCAGATCTATACATACAAATCAATTTTTTTTAACAACAATTTGTTGTTAAAATATGAGAACAGATTTTTTACAAACATTGTATATATGTCTTTCTTAACCGAATCCCAACTAATCCCTGTTTGTTTATAACTCAATTTAGTAACAAAAAGTAGTTTTCTTATTTAGGGGGGGGGTTATTTGGCGGGGATATTTAAATAAGATTGGAACCTCTACACAGCAAGGTATAAGTGTTGATAGATTGGAACCTCTACACAGCAAGGTATCAGTGTTGATAGATTGGAACCTCTACACAGCAAGGTATAAGTGTTGATAGATTGGAACCTCTACACAGCAAGGTATAAGTGTTGATAGATTGGAACCTCTACACAGCAAGGTATAAGTGTTGATAGATTGGAACCTCTACACAGCAAGGTATAAGTGTTGATAGATTGGAACCTCTACACAGCAAGGTATAAGTGTTGATAGATTGGAACCTCTACACAGCAAGGTATAAGTGTTGATAGATTGGAACCTCTACACAGCAAGGTATAAGTGTTGATAGATTGGAACCTCTACACAGCAAGGTATAAGTGTTGATAGATTGGAACCTCTACACAGCAAGGTATAAGTGTTGATAGATTGGAACCTCTACACAGCAAGGTATAAGTGTTGATAGATTGGAACCTCAACACAGCAAGGTATAAGTGTTGATAGATTGGAACCTCTACGCAGCAAAGCATAAGGGTTGATAGATTGGAACCTCTACACAGCAAGGCATAAGTGTTGATAGATTGGAACCTCTACACAGCAAGGCATAAGTGTTGATAGATTGGAACCTCTACACAGCAAGGCATAAGTGTTGATAGATTGGAACCTCTACGCAGCAAGGCATAAGTGTTGATAGATTGGAACCTCTACGCAGCAAGGCATAAGTGTTGATAGATTGGAACCTCTACACAGCAAGGTATAAGTGTTGATAGATTGGAACCTCTACGCAGCAAGGCATAAGTGTTGATAGATTGGAACCTCTACACAGCAAGGCATAAGTGTTGATAGATTGGAACCTCTACACAGCAAGGCATAAGTGTTGATAGATTGGAACCTCTACGCAGCAAGGCATAAGTGTTGATAGATTGGAACCTCTACGCAGCAAGGCATAAGTGTTGATAGATTGGAACCTCTACGCAGCAAGGCATAAGTGTTGATAGATTGGAACCTCTACGCAGCAAGGTATCAGTGTTGATAGATTGGAACCTCTACGCAGCAAGGTATCAGTGTTGATAGATTGGAACCTCTACGCAGCAAGGTATCAGTGTTGATAGATTGGAACCTCTACGCAGCAAGGTATCAGTGTTGATAGATTGGAACCTCTACGCAGCAAGGTATAAGTGTTGATAGATTGGAACCTCTACGCAGCAAGGTATCAGTGTTGATAGATTGGAACCTCTACGCAGCAAGGTATAAGTGTTGATAGATTGGAACCTCTACGCAGCAAGGTATAAGGGTTGATTGATTGGAACCTCTACGCAGCAAGGTATAAGTGTTGATAGATTGGAACCTCTACACAGCAAGGTATAAGTGTTGATAGATTGGAACCTCTACACAGCAAGGTATAAGTGTTGATAGATTGGCACCTCTACACAGCAAGGTATAAGTGTTGATAGATTGGAACCTCTACACAGCAAGGTATAAGTGTTGATAGATTGGAACCTCTACACAGCAAGGTATAAGTGTTGATAGATTGGAACCTCTACACAGCAAGGTATAAGTGTTGATAGATTGGAACCTCTACACAGCAAGGTATAAGTGTTGATAGATTGGAACCTCTACACAGCAAGGTATAAGTGTTGATAGATTGGAACCTCTACACAGCAAGGTATAAGTGTTGATAGAATGTAATAAAAGTACATATGCGATCTTCTCCAGGCAATTTGGCGAGCTGTGGTTGATTCCTTTTGCCGTTTTATCTCAATAAGTTTGTAACATGGAAGATAGACTCTACACAACTCGATACGTTTTATTTTTTTTTTGTTTTAGCTGGTTAGTAGTTTAAATTATAGATTAGTTTTATCAGAAATAAATCAAACTGATATTTTCGATAGCAATTACTGAGGGCTGTACGACTAGAGCGATCATCACTTCTATATTTCAATCGTATCGGTGAGTATGACATCAGGCGGTCCATGGAAGTGAGATAGTATCCGACTTTCATCAGGGGTTTAACACATTCGAGACTGATAGCCACTTTGGTGACAACGGGCCGTCATGATCCGTCGTCTGATAGTCACTTTGGTGACAACGGGCCGTCATGATCCGTCGTCTGATTGCCACTTTCGTGATAACGGTCGGGCATGCTCCGTCACCTGATAGCCACTTTTGTGGCAACAGTCCTTCATGATCCGTCGTCTGATTGCCACTTTCGTGATAACGGTCCGGCATGCTCCGTCGCCTGATATCCGCTTTCGTGGCAACGAACCGGCATGCCCCGTCGCCGGATAGCCACTGTTGTGGCAACGGGCCGTCATAATCCGTGGCCTGATAGTAACTTTCGAAACAAGGCCAATTCTTTGGGACTGAAAGCCACCGCTGTGACAGCTTTTGCGATATTTAGCGATAAGTTTTATAAGCTGTAGTCACTCTTGTATTTACCAGGGTTCATCAAAAATATAGTTTGGGCCTTTTGAATGGAAGTTTCCCTGTGCTACTCCGTCCATGCGGTGTAGACTTAGCTATTTTAATGCCGTCCTGTGGAACGAAGTGATATATATATAATTGCGCCTACCTTTAGTGAACGAGTATCTCGCTGCTGTATCTCGTTGGAATTAAGTCGCTTTAGAACTGATTGAGGCGTAGGTGGTAGATCCCGAGAGGTAAAGCTAGATAAGACTCAGCTTGACGAATGATCCTTTTCCCTGAGACAAATAGCTTTGCATTCAGGAGAAGGCTCCGTTCCTGATAACAACACCAAGACTCGTATCAAAAGAAACCAGGCTCTCTAGTTGGCAGAACGATTCTACCTGCGAAGGCTTAAAATTAATCTTCTTACTTATCTGGGGTCGACTTCAGACTTACGAATTCGCTTTGAAATCAACTATTATAAAAATTTAACACGAGATGTGGATGCCAGCGAAAAACCAACTGTGGGTGCAGTTTGTTTCAGTTGGATTTGTTTAAAGAGAAATATGTTATATAAGAAGAATTTAACCGATTCAAATAAAAATATGAATTAGCTTGTGATTTTCCTATACTACAAAATTGCGGATTGATTTGGAATACTTTCCACAGGTCAATGTTCATTTCACCTAAAAGATAAAGCTAAAAATAAAAATTGAAAATTAAATCTAACAGGAATCTCAAGAAAGTTAAGCTAAGACAGGAATCTCAAACAATCATTAAAATATTGAAATCTAAAAATCAAACTAAGATAAAAATCTAACATTCCCAATAACATAGAAATATGATAATCCAGCTAAGATTGAAACCTAACAATAATAATATAGAAATCTAATAATAATATTGAAACCTAACAATAATAATACAGGAATCGAACAATCAACCTAAGATAAAATCTAACATTCCCAATAACATAGAAATATGATAATCCAGCTAAGATTGAAATCTAACAATAATAATATAGAAATCTAATAATAATATTGAAACCTAACAATAATAATACAGGAATCGAACAATCAACCTAAGATAAAATCTAACATTCCCAATAACATAGAAATACGATAATCCAGCTAAGATTGAAACCTAACAATAATAATACAGGAATCGAACAATCAACCTAAGATAAAAATCTAACATTCCCAATAACATAGAAATACGATAATCCCCAGGCTAAGATTGAAACCTAACAATAATAATATAGAAATCTAATAATAATATTGAAACCTAATAATAATAATACATGAATCGAACAATCAACCTAAGATAAAAAATCTAACATTCAAAATAAGACAATTCAGCTAAGATTGAAACCTAACAATGAAAATAAGATAGAAATCTAACAATTTAGATAAGTTGCAAATCTAACAATATCTATAGCTATAATATAAATCTGATAGGAATTTTTTGATGAAAAGAAATAGTTGTTTAGTGTTTATATTTAATGATAAATGTAAACAATTGTAAAATTAAATCGAAATCGAAGCAGGATCTTGACGCCCTAATAGCAAACTGATAGTAATCTGAGAGCAAATCGAAGCAGGATCTTGACGCCCTAATAGCAAACTGATAGTAATCTGAGAGCAAATCGAAGCAGGATCTTGACGCCCTAATATCAAACTGATAGTAATCTGAGAGCAAATCGAAGGAGGATCTTGACGCCCTAATAGCAAACTGATAGTAATCTTAGAGCAAATCGAAGCAGGATCCTTACGCCCTAATAGCAAACTGATAGTAATCTTAGAGCAAATCGAAGCAGGATCTTGACGCCCTAATAGCAAACTGATAGTAATCTGAGAGCAAATCGAAGGAGGATCTTGACGCCCTAATAGCAAACTGATAGTAATCTGAGAGCAAATCGAAGCAGGATCTTGACGCCCTAATAGCAAACTGATAGTAATCTGAGAGCAAATCGAAGCAGGATCTTGACGCCCTAATAGCAAACTGATAGTAATCTGAGAGCAAATCGAAGCAGGATCTTGACGCCCTAATAGCAAACTGATAGTAATCTGAGAGCAAATCGAAGCAGGATCTTGACGCCCTAATAGCAAACTGATAGTAATCTGAGAGCAAATCGAAGCAGGATCTTGACGCCCTAATAGCAAACTGATAGTAATCTGAGAGCAAATCGAAGCAGGATCTTGACGCCCTAATAGCAAACTGATAGTAATCTGAGAGCAAATCGAAGCAGGATCATGACGCCCTAATAGCAAACTGATAGTAATCTGAGAGCAAATTTCTTCGTTTAAGCAAGGATTTCTTTAAATGAGATCACTGATGAAATTCACAAGATACTCAACAGTGAAGTCATAACAAAAGAGAACACTGTTTCAATCAAAGCTATCATGAAAATGACATAGAGCAGTTTAAGTCCATCGTATGACTGATTAAGAGAATGTAAATTACATTATCCACGAGGTTTAGGGTGTATAAGAGACGAGAAGAGTATACTGTCCCCTAACTCCCACATCCTGGAGGTTTGATGGTAATTCGATGAAGGATGAGGTGGGGGATGAAGGAACAACTCTAGACAGGGCGATGAGGTAACATCACTTCGTCTCGGGATATAATAGATTCTGACCAGGTTCGTTGAAGGCAATAATACAGCTGACGACATTTTACGGCTGATGGTAGTATACAGCCGACGGTAGTATACACCTGACGGCAGTATACAGCTAACTGTAGACTACAGCAGATAGGAGAATACAGCAGACGGTAGTATACAGCTGATGGTAATATACAGCTGAGGGTAGTATACAGCATACGGTAGTATACAGGTGACGACAGTATACATTTGATACCAGTATTCTGCTGATAGGAGTATACAACTGAAGGTAGTAGCTACGTGAAGGCAGTACACATTTGATAGCAGTATACAGCTGAAGGTAAAATACAGGTGACGGCAGTATACATCTGATAGCAGTATACAGCATACGGTAGTATACAGGTGACGGCAGTATACATTTGATACCAGTATTCTGCTGAAAGGAGTATACAACTGAAGGTAGTAGCTACGTGAAGGCAGTACACATTTGATAGCAGTATACAGCTGAAGGTAAAATACAGGTGACGGCAGTATACATCTGATAGCAGTATAGAGCATACGGTAGTATACAGGTGACGGCAGTATACATTTGATACCAGTATTCTGCTGATAGGAGTATACAACTGAAGGTAGTAGCTACGTGAAGGCAGTACACATTTGATAGCAGTATACAGCTGACGGTAGTATACAGCTGATGGTAATATACAGCTGAGGGTAGTATACAGCATACGGTAGTATACAGGTGACGACAGTATACATTTGATACCAGTATTCTGCTGATAGGAGTATACAACTGAAGGTAGTAGCTACGTGAAGGCAGTACACATTTGATAGCAGTATACAGCTGAAGGTAAAATACAGGTGACGGCAGTATACATCTGATAGCAGTATACAGCATACGGTAGTATACAGGTGACGGCAGTATACATTTGATACCAGTATTCTGCTGAAAGGAGTATACAACTGAAGGTAGTAGCTACGTGAAGGCAGTACACATTTGATAGCAGTATACAGCTGAAGGTAAAATACAGGTGACGGCAGTATACATCTGATAGCAGTATACAGCATACGGTAGTATACAGGTGACGGCAGTATACATTTGATACCAGTATTCTGCTGAAAGGAGTATACAACTGAAGGTAGTAGCTACGTGAAGGCAGTACACATTTGATACCAGTATACAGCTGACGGTAGAATACAGGTGACGGCAGTATACAGCTGATATCAGTATACAGCTGATGGTAGTAGCTTCCTGGCGGCAGCATACATCTGAGAGTAGTATACAGCTGATGATAGCATACAGCTGACGGAAGTTTACACCTGATGGTAGAAGAGGCATAGCCCAACCAATAACTAACTTTGAAGTTAGTTTAAACCGATATACTAAAATCACTTTGATTGTCCTAAATTTTCGGCAGACCAAAAAAATATTACTTGTTTTTTTTTGTTTTTTTTTTATGCTGCCTCCGTTTTGACTAATAAAAGTAACGTTTCTACTCCTTCAAAATTCACTACAATCCTTAGAAAAACTACAGAGCACATCGTCCCTACCATGAAAAACTATCGAATATGGAAAATCTCGTTCTTCATACTCGAGACTTTGCTCTTGGATTGTGGACGATACGGCTTGTCGCAACTCCAACCCGTTTAGAATAGCCTTTAATGCCTTAAATAAAGTATGGAATAAGACCATTTTTCAATATATTACTTGGTCAATGGATAGAATATGTTAGTTCTCTAGTTTGCTCCGATTTGCATATTCGATAGTCCAACATGGTAGGGATGGTATATTAGTTTTGCTTGACGAGTAGCCTCCTGTTATGTTATGTAATCAACTGATCCCTTAGCTAACAACACGGAGCTATATGTGGTCTCATAATATGAGAAGATATTATCTTCTGTAGGTAGATGTTTTACAGAAGTAAGTTACCAACGAGGTAATATTTGATATTCTTGGACAAGCAATGAAATGGTGACAAGCAACATTATCAACAAAACTTAACTTTAGCTGCTATAAGCTATGTGGGACTATCAGTTGAAATGGTGACAAGCAACATTATCAACAAAACTTAACTTTAGCTGCTATAAGCTATGTAGGACTATCAGTTGAAATGGTGACAAGCAACATTTTCAACAAAACTTAACTTTAGCTGCTATAAGCTATGTGGGACTATCAGTTGAAATGGTGACAAGCAACATTATCAACAAAACTTAACTTTAGCTGCTATAAGCTATGTGGGACTATCAGTTGAAATGGTGACAAGCAACATTATCAACAAAACTTAACTTTAGCTGCTATAAGCTATGTGGGACTATCAGTTGAAATGGTGACAAGCAACATTATCAACAAAACTTAACTTTAGCTGCTATAAGCTATGTGGGACTATCAGTTGAAATGGTGACAAGCAACATTATCAACAAAACTTAACTTTAGCTGCTATAAGCTATGTGGGACTGTCCGTTGAAATGGTTAGGAGCAACAAGATTAAGTAGCATACAGAGCTTGTAGTCATATTTTAGTAGGATTTCCATCATAGACTGATAGTTCTATATAATATCCAACATATAGCAGCTACAGTTAAGTTTTTCTTAAAAATGTTGCTTGGCACTATTTTGCACCGACCCCTTCAATTGTTCACCATTTCCAAAAAAAAATTAACATTTCTTAAAAATCCTACGTACTCCACTAGAGTGAACCTTCCGCTTTCAAAAAAATTTTAGTTTTTCGTTCTAGATTATAAATTGGCGCCTACAGACTATCGTGCCTTACTTTAACATCCCATATAAAACGTTTGATATAAAGAATTGAAAAATACTGATTTATTTGTGAGTTATAAATTGAAGAAAATGCCTTTTATTTTGATTGCACAAGGTAGCATTAACCATTAGAAAAGATTTTCTAGTAATATGTCTATTGTTGATAGGAAAGCTATCACGAGTGTAAACTACTGAACATGAAGATTTCGCTATGACAGTTCTTGTCAATACCTCACTAGGTCGAGTTTAGTGACACATTTCGTTCAAATGTTGCACTCAGGATTTTTCAAAATTTCTTTTAATATTCTTGGATCGTTATTGTGATTGCGAGCCCGATTTTATGTCCTAGTGTCTTCGTTCATGGGTTGTTTTAGGGACCCAAGACCACCCCTAAGCCCAACCAGCTTTTATATAATTTATTAACCCATTCAGGACGCCCTTTTTGATGAACACGGTCCCCAGGAGCGAACAATTTTCTCTTTATAATGGAAATTTTTAATAAAAAAAAAGAACATGTTTTCTATGGAAATCATTCAATTCGTATGTTAATTCACATAAATAAGATAACTGCACACCGGCTGTGCAGCTCGCTCTTTGGGAAATTTTGTTTGTGAGGAGCAGATTCCGTACTATTTTTTTTTTTTTTTTTTTTTTGGTTTTCCTGTACTTTACAGATTTCATTCCTTAAAAAAAATCATATTTCGACGACTAGTTTACTCAGAATAACTGATAATTGCACATAACTGTTATTGCACATATGGTTTGCAGGCTGTCTTATGGCCTCGGAAATATATTGCACACGTTGTGCAATCGGTCTTGAATGGGTTAATGGGTACCTACAAAGGGGAAAATCAGGGGGCCGGAGCATAGTACTGACCACACTATCTCCCTTGTGTGCCTTATACTCAAGATGGGGAACTGTCTACAGTATTTGCCCCTATATTCCCATAACTACTTGATTGAATACTATGGGTCACTATATTATAATATATTTGTAAAAGAATTTCTCGCGTTGATAAATGTATGAATTAGTGATAACTGTAAAATTCTTTGAAAGAGGTGTATATTTTCATACAGCCATGAAAATCCCTTCCCAACATTGGCAAAACATCAATCCAGGAGCCTTCAATGTCAGAACTTTACTCTTGCCAAATCCATCTGATTGACGGTTATGACTTTTCAATATGACAGTTGATAATTCATTCCTAATAGCTGATTGGGGTCAGCTCTGTAAATCCACATTGACATTGTACGATCTAATAAATTGGCAAATTGGACTTCAATAGATATTTATTCACTTCTATAAATTGTGTTTTTCTCTTGTACCAGCCTTCCAATTTATTGTTTTATGGATTCTTTCGCTCTTTGGTGAGGAAAAAATGTCACGATTTTTTTGATGACTAGATGAAGGGTATTAATTAATAATACCAACAAGGATGAGGAATAACCCTTTACAGCTGTCACGATGTTGATCCTACGATAAGAACGCTATTCTTATTATTATGATAAGAATTGAAATTTGTTTTCATTTTTACTTGTATATATAAAGATATATATATATATACATATGCATGATTATTTGTGTAATTAATATTTCCCATAGCCGTAACTGTTTACAGCCCTGAAAATGGCTTCCATGTCAAGTCTTATCCTTGGCATAAACGTAACTCAAATTTATCATGAAGATTAGATAGTTAGCCGTCGAGGTGATAACCAATCAGGGAATAGTTGGGATTCGGCTAAAAAAAAACTCAATACAATTTCTGTAAAAAATCTATGTTAAGGACGTTTCGGCTACTCTTTGGTAGCCTTCGTCAGCTAAATGACAAAAACAAAAAGAAAAAACCGAATTAATATACATAAAAAAAGGTTTCCAATAAGATAAATGGCAGATCTATACATACAAATCAATTTTTTTTAACAACAATTTGTTGTTAAAATATGAGAACAGATTTTTTACAAACATTGTATATATGTCTTTCTTAACCGAATCCCAACTAATCCCTGTTTGTTTATAACTCAATTTAGTAACAAAAAGTAGTTTTCTTATTTAGGGGGGGGGTTATTTGGCGGGGATATTTAAATAAGATTGGAACCTCTACACAGCAAGGTATAAGTGTTGATAGATTGGAACCTCTACACAGCAAGGTATCAGTGTTGATAGATTGGAACCTCTACACAGCAAGGTATAAGTGTTGATAGATTGGAACCTCTACACAGCAAGGTATAAGTGTTGATAGATTGGAACCTCTACACAGCAAGGTATAAGTGTTGATAGATTGGAACCTCTACACAGCAAGGTATAAGTGTTGATAGATTGGAACCTCTACACAGCAAGGTATAAGTGTTGATAGATTGGAACCTCTACACAGCAAGGTATAAGTGTTGATAGATTGGAACCTCTACACAGCAAGGTATAAGTGTTGATAGATTGGAACCTCTACACAGCAAGGTATAAGTGTTGATAGATTGGAACCTCTACACAGCAAGGTATAAGTGTTGATAGATTGGAACCTCTACACAGCAAGGTATAAGTGTTGATAGATTGGAACCTCAACACAGCAAGGTATAAGTGTTGATAGATTGGAACCTCTACGCAGCAAAGCATAAGGGTTGATAGATTGGAACCTCTACACAGCAAGGCATAAGTGTTGATAGATTGGAACCTCTACACAGCAAGGCATAAGTGTTGATAGATTGGAACCTCTACACAGCAAGGCATAAGTGTTGATAGATTGGAACCTCTACGCAGCAAGGCATAAGTGTTGATAGATTGGAACCTCTACGCAGCAAGGCATAAGTGTTGATAGATTGGAACCTCTACACAGCAAGGTATAAGTGTTGATAGATTGGAACCTCTACGCAGCAAGGCATAAGTGTTGATAGATTGGAACCTCTACACAGCAAGGCATAAGTGTTGATAGATTGGAACCTCTACACAGCAAGGCATAAGTGTTGATAGATTGGAACCTCTACGCAGCAAGGCATAAGTGTTGATAGATTGGAACCTCTACGCAGCAAGGCATAAGTGTTGATAGATTGGAACCTCTACGCAGCAAGGCATAAGTGTTGATAGATTGGAACCTCTACGCAGCAAGGTATCAGTGTTGATAGATTGGAACCTCTACGCAGCAAGGTATCAGTGTTGATAGATTGGAACCTCTACGCAGCAAGGTATCAGTGTTGATAGATTGGAACCTCTACGCAGCAAGGTATCAGTGTTGATAGATTGGAACCTCTACGCAGCAAGGTATAAGTGTTGATAGATTGGAACCTCTACGCAGCAAGGTATCAGTGTTGATAGATTGGAACCTCTACGCAGCAAGGTATAAGTGTTGATAGATTGGAACCTCTACGCAGCAAGGTATAAGGGTTGATTGATTGGAACCTCTACGCAGCAAGGTATAAGTGTTGATAGATTGGAACCTCTACACAGCAAGGTATAAGTGTTGATAGATTGGAACCTCTACACAGCAAGGTATAAGTGTTGATAGATTGGCACCTCTACACAGCAAGGTATAAGTGTTGATAGATTGGAACCTCTACACAGCAAGGTATAAGTGTTGATAGATTGGAACCTCTACACAGCAAGGTATAAGTGTTGATAGATTGGAACCTCTACACAGCAAGGTATAAGTGTTGATAGATTGGAACCTCTACACAGCAAGGTATAAGTGTTGATAGATTGGAACCTCTACACAGCAAGGTATAAGTGTTGATAGATTGGAACCTCTACACAGCAAGGTATAAGTGTTGATAGAATGTAATAAAAGTACATATGCGATCTTCTCCAGGCAATTTGGCGAGCTGTGGTTGATTCCTTTTGCCGTTTTATCTCAATAAGTTTGTAACATGGAAGATAGACTCTACACAACTCGATACGTTTTATTTTTTTTTTGTTTTAGCTGGTTAGTAGTTTAAATTATAGATTAGTTTTATCAGAAATAAATCAAACTGATATTTTCGATAGCAATTACTGAGGGCTGTACGACTAGAGCGATCATCACTTCTATATTTCAATCGTATCGGTGAGTATGACATCAGGCGGTCCATGGAAGTGAGATAGTATCCGACTTTCATCAGGGGTTTAACACATTCGAGACTGATAGCCACTTTGGTGACAACGGGCCGTCATGATCCGTCGTCTGATAGTCACTTTGGTGACAACGGGCCGTCATGATCCGTCGTCTGATTGCCACTTTCGTGATAACGGTCGGGCATGCTCCGTCACCTGATAGCCACTTTTGTGGCAACAGTCCTTCATGATCCGTCGTCTGATTGCCACTTTCGTGATAACGGTCCGGCATGCTCCGTCGCCTGATATCCGCTTTCGTGGCAACGAACCGGCATGCCCCGTCGCCGGATAGCCACTGTTGTGGCAACGGGCCGTCATAATCCGTGGCCTGATAGTAACTTTCGAAACAAGGCCAATTCTTTGGGACTGAAAGCCACCGCTGTGACAGCTTTTGCGATATTTAGCGATAAGTTTTATAAGCTGTAGTCACTCTTGTATTTACCAGGGTTCATCAAAAATATAGTTTGGGCCTTTTGAATGGAAGTTTCCCTGTGCTACTCCGTCCATGCGGTGTAGACTTAGCTATTTTAATGCCGTCCTGTGGAACGAAGTGATATATATATAATTGCGCCTACCTTTAGTGAACGAGTATCTCGCTGCTGTATCTCGTTGGAATTAAGTCGCTTTAGAACTGATTGAGGCGTAGGTGGTAGATCCCGAGAGGTAAAGCTAGATAAGACTCAGCTTGACGAATGATCCTTTTCCCTGAGACAAATAGCTTTGCATTCAGGAGAAGGCTCCGTTCCTGATAACAACACCAAGACTCGTATCAAAAGAAACCAGGCTCTCTAGTTGGCAGAACGATTCTACCTGCGAAGGCTTAAAATTAATCTTCTTACTTATCTGGGGTCGACTTCAGACTTACGAATTCGCTTTGAAATCAACTATTATAAAAATTTAACACGAGATGTGGATGCCAGCGAAAAACCAACTGTGGGTGCAGTTTGTTTCAGTTGGATTTGTTTAAAGAGAAATATGTTATATAAGAAGAATTTAACCGATTCAAATAAAAATATGAATTAGCTTGTGATTTTCCTATACTACAAAATTGCGGATTGATTTGGAATACTTTCCACAGGTCAATGTTCATTTCACCTAAAAGATAAAGCTAAAAATAAAAATTGAAAATTAAATCTAACAGGAATCTCAAGAAAGTTAAGCTAAGACAGGAATCTCAAACAATCATTAAAATATTGAAATCTAAAAATCAAACTAAGATAAAAATCTAACATTCCCAATAACATAGAAATATGATAATCCAGCTAAGATTGAAACCTAACAATAATAATATAGAAATCTAATAATAATATTGAAACCTAACAATAATAATACAGGAATCGAACAATCAACCTAAGATAAAATCTAACATTCCCAATAACATAGAAATATGATAATCCAGCTAAGATTGAAATCTAACAATAATAATATAGAAATCTAATAATAATATTGAAACCTAACAATAATAATACAGGAATCGAACAATCAACCTAAGATAAAATCTAACATTCCCAATAACATAGAAATACGATAATCCAGCTAAGATTGAAACCTAACAATAATAATACAGGAATCGAACAATCAACCTAAGATAAAAATCTAACATTCCCAATAACATAGAAATACGATAATCCCCAGGCTAAGATTGAAACCTAACAATAATAATATAGAAATCTAATAATAATATTGAAACCTAATAATAATAATACATGAATCGAACAATCAACCTAAGATAAAAAATCTAACATTCAAAATAAGACAATTCAGCTAAGATTGAAACCTAACAATGAAAATAAGATAGAAATCTAACAATTTAGATAAGTTGCAAATCTAACAATATCTATAGCTATAATATAAATCTGATAGGAATTTTTTGATGAAAAGAAATAGTTGTTTAGTGTTTATATTTAATGATAAATGTAAACAATTGTAAAATTAAATCGAAATCGAAGCAGGATCTTGACGCCCTAATAGCAAACTGATAGTAATCTGAGAGCAAATCGAAGCAGGATCTTGACGCCCTAATAGCAAACTGATAGTAATCTGAGAGCAAATCGAAGCAGGATCTTGACGCCCTAATATCAAACTGATAGTAATCTGAGAGCAAATCGAAGGAGGATCTTGACGCCCTAATAGCAAACTGATAGTAATCTTAGAGCAAATCGAAGCAGGATCCTTACGCCCTAATAGCAAACTGATAGTAATCTTAGAGCAAATCGAAGCAGGATCTTGACGCCCTAATAGCAAACTGATAGTAATCTGAGAGCAAATCGAAGGAGGATCTTGACGCCCTAATAGCAAACTGATAGTAATCTGAGAGCAAATCGAAGCAGGATCTTGACGCCCTAATAGCAAACTGATAGTAATCTGAGAGCAAATCGAAGCAGGATCTTGACGCCCTAATAGCAAACTGATAGTAATCTGAGAGCAAATCGAAGCAGGATCTTGACGCCCTAATAGCAAACTGATAGTAATCTGAGAGCAAATCGAAGCAGGATCTTGACGCCCTAATAGCAAACTGATAGTAATCTGAGAGCAAATCGAAGCAGGATCTTGACGCCCTAATAGCAAACTGATAGTAATCTGAGAGCAAATCGAAGCAGGATCTTGACGCCCTAATAGCAAACTGATAGTAATCTGAGAGCAAATCGAAGCAGGATCATGACGCCCTAATAGCAAACTGATAGTAATCTGAGAGCAAATTTCTTCGTTTAAGCAAGGATTTCTTTAAATGAGATCACTGATGAAATTCACAAGATACTCAACAGTGAAGTCATAACAAAAGAGAACACTGTTTCAATCAAAGCTATCATGAAAATGACATAGAGCAGTTTAAGTCCATCGTATGACTGATTAAGAGAATGTAAATTACATTATCCACGAGGTTTAGGGTGTATAAGAGACGAGAAGAGTATACTGTCCCCTAACTCCCACATCCTGGAGGTTTGATGGTAATTCGATGAAGGATGAGGTGGGGGATGAAGGAACAACTCTAGACAGGGCGATGAGGTAACATCACTTCGTCTCGGGATATAATAGATTCTGACCAGGTTCGTTGAAGGCAATAATACAGCTGACGACATTTTACGGCTGATGGTAGTATACAGCCGACGGTAGTATACACCTGACGGCAGTATACAGCTAACTGTAGACTACAGCAGATAGGAGAATACAGCAGACGGTAGTATACAGCTGATGGTAATATACAGCTGAGGGTAGTATACAGCATACGGTAGTATACAGGTGACGACAGTATACATTTGATACCAGTATTCTGCTGATAGGAGTATACAACTGAAGGTAGTAGCTACGTGAAGGCAGTACACATTTGATAGCAGTATACAGCTGAAGGTAAAATACAGGTGACGGCAGTATACATCTGATAGCAGTATACAGCATACGGTAGTATACAGGTGACGGCAGTATACATTTGATACCAGTATTCTGCTGAAAGGAGTATACAACTGAAGGTAGTAGCTACGTGAAGGCAGTACACATTTGATAGCAGTATACAGCTGAAGGTAAAATACAGGTGACGGCAGTATACATCTGATAGCAGTATAGAGCATACGGTAGTATACAGGTGACGGCAGTATACATTTGATACCAGTATTCTGCTGATAGGAGTATACAACTGAAGGTAGTAGCTACGTGAAGGCAGTACACATTTGATAGCAGTATACAGCTGACGGTAGTATACAGCTGATGGTAATATACAGCTGAGGGTAGTATACAGCATACGGTAGTATACAGGTGACGACAGTATACATTTGATACCAGTATTCTGCTGATAGGAGTATACAACTGAAGGTAGTAGCTACGTGAAGGCAGTACACATTTGATAGCAGTATACAGCTGAAGGTAAAATACAGGTGACGGCAGTATACATCTGATAGCAGTATACAGCATACGGTAGTATACAGGTGACGGCAGTATACATTTGATACCAGTATTCTGCTGAAAGGAGTATACAACTGAAGGTAGTAGCTACGTGAAGGCAGTACACATTTGATAGCAGTATACAGCTGAAGGTAAAATACAGGTGACGGCAGTATACATCTGATAGCAGTATACAGCATACGGTAGTATACAGGTGACGGCAGTATACATTTGATACCAGTATTCTGCTGAAAGGAGTATACAACTGAAGGTAGTAGCTACGTGAAGGCAGTACACATTTGATACCAGTATACAGCTGACGGTAGAATACAGGTGACGGCAGTATACAGCTGATATCAGTATACAGCTGATGGTAGTAGCTTCCTGGCGGCAGCATACATCTGAGAGTAGTATACAGCTGATGATAGCATACAGCTGACGGAAGTTTACACCTGATGGTAGAAGAGGCATAGCCCAACCAATAACTAACTTTGAAGTTAGTTTAAACCGATATACTAAAATCACTTTGATTGTCCTAAATTTTCGGCAGACCAAAAAAATATTACTTGTTTTTTTTTGTTTTTTTTTTATGCTGCCTCCGTTTTGACTAATAAAAGTAACGTTTCTACTCCTTCAAAATTCACTACAATCCTTAGAAAAACTACAGAGCACATCGTCCCTACCATGAAAAACTATCGAATATGGAAAATCTCGTTCTTCATACTCGAGACTTTGCTCTTGGATTGTGGACGATACGGCTTGTCGCAACTCCAACCCGTTTAGAATAGCCTTTAATGCCTTAAATAAAGTATGGAATAAGACCATTTTTCAATATATTACTTGGTCAATGGATAGAATATGTTAGTTCTCTAGTTTGCTCCGATTTGCATATTCGATAGTCCAACATGGTAGGGATGGTATATTAGTTTTGCTTGACGAGTAGCCTCCTGTTATGTTATGTAATCAACTGATCCCTTAGCTAACAACACGGAGCTATATGTGGTCTCATAATATGAGAAGATATTATCTTCTGTAGGTAGATGTTTTACAGAAGTAAGTTACCAACGAGGTAATATTTGATATTCTTGGACTGTTACTTCTTCAACGGGAATTAATTGAATTTTAATCAGACTCCAGAAGAACGAAGGGAATTCTCTGAGAAAATCCCATGACATGAACTGAATAATTCATCCTTCGATGCATTTAATAAGACTTATTTCCTCAGGTGAGAAGGATTCCAGCATAATAATCCTTCTGGAAGGACGGCGGAGGAATACAGCCATGTATTATCCGTTAATTAGTTCTGTTTAGCTTCAATATAATTCGAAACGTCACACTAAGAAAAAAAAGGCCCTATTGCATGACGCTATTCTCATAAACTAAGGTTATTTATTTATTTTTTTTTTATTTAAAAAACATTCCCAAGGAAACAGCTGCTTTCTTCCAGGAAATAGGAATCTGCGAGGATATTCTAGGAAGAATAGCAGAATCAATTCTTATTGACTCCCTCGCCATTATTCAGAACCACCTATATGGCTGACCACATATTTTCTCCTACCGTTTTAATTACTATTTAACTCTTTTGTATATTTATTATTATTATTTTATTGCCCCCCTCCCATTTTTATCACTAATTTCATCATTTTATATCATTTATATAATTTTTGTTGTTGTTTTATTCATTCGTTTATATAATTTTTTTTTTTTCATTGGAATACCCAGATTTGAAGGGTTGATTACTATGTTGTGTGTGGAGCAACCCAATTTAGTTGGGCAACCAAACTTTTCTGAAATAAAGTTTTTCTCTCTCTCTATGAGTTTCGATACGGAGGCGATTTACTCATAAGAACAGCAGAATCAAAGCCCGTTAAAGTAGTAGTCAGGTCGTATATATAATATTAAAACGGATTACACTTAAATAAAACACAAGAAAAAGAAAAAAAAATAGAAGAAAAAAAATTTTGTTTGAAAAAAAACACAAAACATGATATAAACAAAGGTTATATCCCTTATATTTAGATTGTGGAAAGACCCACCAGGATAGGCCGCACTCAGGCCACCAGACGCGTTAGACTGTTACAACACCAGACCGGTATAATAGCCCAATAGATAGAGGGGGTCGAGCTGACATTAATTCCCCCACAAAATTATTTTTCTAACATCCTTAGGTATGGTGTGAGTATGCTCAAACCAATTTTTCCAACTCGAAACCCGGGGGGAGAAATTTTAGCACTTTTTTCAGATATTCTTCATTAATTTAAAATCCGTTGATTTTGGATAAACAAACTTCAAATAGGGAGTAAAGAATATTCGATTCAGCTTCAAATGAACTGGTCCAAATTCGCAATTTTAGGAGGCCGAATTTGGACTTTGTTCAGCTCATTTGACGCAGAATTTGGACTTTGACCTGCTCATTTGACGCAGAATTTGGACTCAGCTCATTTGACGCAGAATTTAATGCTGTTTAATAATAATGTGATAGAAGATACTCCATCTGACGATGAGCGATAAAAATAATAAAAACGTAATATAATTCCATTAACTTAATATCATTTCAATCAATAAATGATGTATATTCCTGTTTTTAATTTAGTATTTACTTCAAATGCAGTCATTTTCAATACAATGTACGTCATTTCTTTGTTGCTTCACTGAAGAAATATTAAAGTACAGTGATAACAATTTCCCGGACACAGGTATCAGTCTTTAACTCTTAGGAAGGGGGGGGGGTGTATCAAAAGAATTGATGAATCCAAGCTGTAACTCGTTAAAAGTAGGCTCACCACAGTTTTTCGCAAAATTGGAAAAAAGTGTTGCTTTTTGGCTAGCGATTGCGGCACTTTTACCTGGCAGAATTTGGACTTCGACCACCTCATTTGAAGCAGAATTTAATTTTCTTTACTCCCTATTTGAAGTTGTTTCATCCAAAATTAGCGGGTTTTAAATTAATGAAGAAAAACTAATAAAAAAAGTGTAAAAATTTCGCGGTTTTCGCCTGTCAAAAGTTCTACCCCCGGCTTTCGAGTTGAAAAAATTGGTTCGAGCATACTCAAACCATACCTAAGGATATTACAAAAACAAATCTTGTGGGGGAATTAATGGCAGCTCGACCCTCTTTTGAAACCTCAATATACTGAGATGAACCTTAAAACAGTATTGAGGTTCAGCTCAGGTAACCTCCTTGGTTCAGCTCAGGTAACCTCCTTGGTTCAGCTCAGGTAACCTCCTTGGTTCAGCTCAGGTAACCTCCTTGGTTCAGCTCAGGTAACCTCCTTGGTTCAGCTCAGGTAACCTCCTTGGTTCAGCTCAGGTAACCTCCTTGGTTCAGCTCAGGTAACCTCCTTGGTTCAGCTCAGGTAACCTCCTTGGTTCAGCTCAGGTAACCTCCTTGGATCATCAATGAAGTCCGTTTCACAGTGCAGATTCATGTTGCCTGCAAGCACCGAACACCTACATCTGTTAGGGTACGAAGTTACGCCATCTTCAAAGTGTATTCGACACCACGTATCACTGGTCACTCCCATGGAATGAACATGCCGATTTAATCTGTATTGTTAGGTGAGCAGTTAGTAGTAGCCATATCTTACTTATGCTGAGGTTAAAAGAGAGCTTAACTCCTTCTTTTTCTGCATTGTACTGTAATGTCACTCCCTCCTGTGATTAGCTTTAGACCTAAGACTTGCCACGTGTCGGTGTTATCCCGCATAGCAGTTCTGGTGAAATAGTACTTGTAGAAGAATGAATATTAGCCAACTCATCTGCTTTTTCCATACCCTTGATGTCCGAATGTCCCGGAACCCACTCTAGCCTCACCCTATTTGGAAGTCCTAGGATATTTAGGCTGTCCTTAGAGTCCTGCTTTTTCCATACCCTTGATGTCCTAATGTCCCGGAAACCACTCTAGCCTTACCCTATTTGGAAGTCCTAGGATATTTAGGCTGCCCTTAGAGTCCTGCTTCAACTTTGGGTCTATTCAATTCATCGATAAAACTCTTATTGCACCTTGACTGCCCAAGAATATGGTAAGATTCTTGCCGCAATAAACAAATAAGGTTATTATTTAAGAATAATCAGTACATAGGCCCTTTATACTTTACATAATGGTCTAGCAGTCCTGATCCTACCCTTCTAGCAGATTGACCTCCAGTAGCCTAGCAGTCCTGATCCTACCCTTCTAGCAGATTGACCTCCAGTAGCCTAGCAGTCCTGATCCTACCCTTCCAGCAGATTGACCTCCAGTAGCCTAGCAGTCCTGATCCTACCCTTCTAGCAGATTGACCTCCAGTAGCCTAGTAGTCCTGATCCTACCCTTCTAGCAGATTGACCTCCAGTAGCCTAGTAGTCCTGATCCTACCCTTCTAGCAGATTGACCTCCAGTAGCCTAGCAGTCCTGATCCTACCCTTCTAGCAGATTGACCTCCAGTAGCCTAGCAGTCCTGATCCTACCCTTCTAGCAGATTGACCTCCAGTAGCCTAGCAGTCCTGATCCTACCCTTCCAGCAGATTGACCTCCAGTAGCCTAGCAGTCCTGATCCTACCCTTCTAGCAGATTGACCTCCAGTAGCCTAGTAGTTAACATACCTCTGTTGAAACTTAGTATTGAATCGGATTTACTTTGTTTATTATTGCATTTAGGAATAAAAATAATTTGTCATTCTAACCGTATATCGTTGATACAAATGCAAAGTAACGAATGTGAAAAAATGCATCTTTCATTGTCAATCTTTACTAATTTCTGCTGGACTTATGTACCGCAAATTCTTGAATCTTAGATCACTCTATAAAAGGGAAAGTATTCAACGATCAAAAGGTCAAATCTGCCGAATATTTGACTGTCCAAAAAAAAGTTATGAATAAATGCTTTTCCACTCTGAAAAGTGGTGATTTTCACATTCGATACTTTGCATTTGTAGCGACGATATGTGAACATCTGTATAATAGAGCTTTTTCCGCATGAATGAAAAAAAAAAACATGTTGGCTATGTGAATAAGTTCTTGTTACAGTTAGCTGCTCTTGGTTTCCTGTCCATTTCAGTACATTAAATTATTTTCTTAAATTTCTCTTTTTTTTTATAAATGCCGTTCAAGTACATTTTTAAAGTGTTTATGAACTGCAGCAAGCATTAAACGAATTTGTGACCTATTATAAGCTTTGTTAGCTGTTTGAATTTATAGATAGTCGTAAAATAAGGGCTGCCAAATATCCGAGTAGAAGGGCTTTAATGTCTATATACCGAGATGAAAGACAGCTTTAGAAGGAAGATTTAATACAATTCTCCCTCATCATGATGAATGTTAGATCCGGCATTTAATATCACCACCCCTTTTAGTATAACTGTTCCTTCTTTTTTTCTCGCTTTTTGTGAGCTCGAAATGAAATGGCTCAGAGCCATTAGACCATTCGATACTACAAGCTACTTTTTTCACAACGGACCGTTGTCAACGGGCTTGCACCCCCTATGGCCAAACAGCCACTTTCGTGACAAAATGGCTATCAATCGACGGGGGCCGGCATGCCCCCGTCGATTGATAGCCATTTTTGTGACAACGGGCCGGCATGCCCCCGTCGATTGATAGCCAATTTTGTGACAACGGGCCGGCGAGCCCCCGTCGATTGATAGCCAATTTTGTGACAACGGGCAGCAAGCCCCCGTCGATTGATAGCCACTTTCGTGACAACGGGCCGGCATGCTACTTCGTCTGATAGCCATTTGAGTGTCGACAGGCTGGCATACCCCGTGGACATCTAGCGATAAGTTTTGTAAGACCTTGCAATTTTTGTATCATTTAGCATTCATAAAAAAATGCATTTTGCGCCTGTTGACAAAGACAATCTTATTGTCTACTCCCAAAAAGGTGCAGGCTAACAAAGACAGATAGATTAAGATAAGGTCGAGCTGGTAATAGTGGAATTCACAATTAGAGAGAGAACTTGCACGTCGGTATAAGCCGAAGTTGGCCGTGGCGAGAAGTGTAAGGGGTGTCAGTATATGCCGACGTTCGTAGTTGTAAAAAGTGTGAGGAGTGTCGGTATATGCCGACGTTAACAGTGTGAGAGGTGTCGGTATATGCCGAAGTTGGCCGTGGCGAGAAGTGTAAGGGGTGTCAGTATATGCCGACGTTAGTAGTGGTAAACAGTGTAAGAAGTGTCGGTACATGCCGACGTTAGCAGTGTGAGAGGTGTCGGTATATTCCGACGTTAGCAGTGGCGTGTAGTGTGAGGGGTGTCGGTAAATTCCGACGTTAGCAGTGGTGAGGAGTGTGAGGGGTGTCGGTATATTCCGACGTTAGCAGTGGCGAGTAGTGTGAGGGGTGTCGGTATATTCCGACGTTAGCAGTGGCGAGTAGTGTGAGAGGTGTTAGTATATTCCGACGTTAGCAGTGGCGAGTAGTCTGAGGGGTGTCGGTATATTCCGACGTTAGCAGTGGCGAGTAGTGTGAGGGGTGTCGGTATATTTCGACGTTAGCAGAGGCGAGTAGTCTGAGAGGTGTTAGTATATTCCGACGTTAGCAGTGGCGAGTAGTGTGAGGGGTGTCGGTATATTTCGACGTTAGCAGTGGCGAGTAGTGTGAGAGGTGTTAGTATATTCCGACGTTAGCAGTGGCAAGGAGTGTGAGGGGTGTTAGTATATTCCGACGTTAGCAGTGGCGAGAAGTGTGAGGGGTGTCGATATATCCCGACGTTAGCAGTGGCGAGTAGTGTGAGGGGTTTCGTTATATTCAGACGTTAGCTCTGGCGAGGAGTGGCAGGGGTGTCGGTATATCCCGACGTTAGCTGTGGCGAGTAGTGTGAGGGGTGTCGGTATATCCCGACGTTAGCAGTGGCGAGTACTGTGAGGGGTGTCGGACTATCCCGACGTTAGCTGTGGCGAGTAGTGTGAGAGGTGTTAGTATATGCCGACGTTAGCAGTGGCGAGTAGTTTGAGGGGTGTCGGTAAATTCCGACGTTAGCAGTGGGGAGTAGTGTGAGGGGTGTCGGACTATCCCGACGTTAGCTGTGGCGAGTAGTGTGAGGGGTTTCGTTATATTCCGACGTTAGCAGTATCGATTGTAACCGTTACCACGACCAATACTTCTCCTCTAGCCAATCCCTATAGGACCGTGTCACCGATATCGAGTCCTAGGTACGTAACTCGTCTACCGAAGTGACATTAGATCTCGTATCCAGGGAAAAGACACTTTACGCCCGAGTGGGTTGCTGACCCGATCAGTAAAACCTAAATCAGGAACAATTTACATTTTTTTCAGACTCATATGTAAAAATACTCTCGATATATACATTCAGATATATATTTCGTTTATATATATATAGATATATATATATATATATATATATATATATATATATATATATATATATATATATAGGTAATAAAAATCACTAAAATATTTGACGCTTTGGACAATGTGGAACCAAAAGACGCAAGATCCTTTATCCTCTACCCTAACCACTACAATTAGAAAGATTGGTAATCAAAACTTGGTGTTTTACTAAACTTTTAGCTCATACACATGCATGCAGAAATAAATGCCTAAACCTAATCTATTAGGGTTTACTCAGTTGAGCAGAAAAAAGTGCTGAATTTATTTGAACCGGAGACATGTTGGATAGTCGGTGCAGAGACAAATGTCCTCCCTGGAAAACTCATAAGCTCTGTTTCCGTTACAAGTCAGCCCTTAATGAGACTTTATTGCTCAAAGAGAGGAAATTGACGAGAAAAGAAAATTCAAAGAAAAGTCTGGAAATTTGTGCTCTTCGTTTAACCTAAATTCTGACGAGTAGTTATACATGTTGTTAATTTTATAAGAATTGGTCTTTATAAAAATTATTATTTACAGATATAATGAGTCTTTTTTAAAGAAGTTGAAAGTAGAGGACATTACAACTATAGAATATAATACCCTATGGAGATTTTAAGAAATGTTTTGTAAATCATATTACAAGTGCGACGAAGCCTTCGTAAGACAAGTCGTTTGTGTAATTAATCGGTAGGTCAGCTATTATCAATCCTTTTATGGTATTTTTAACACTAGATTTACCAGACGAGTCATTTTGACTGGTCATGAAATTTCAATTCAAAATTCCCACTACATATAACACTACTAGATTTACCAGACTAGTCATTTTGACTGGTCATGAAATTTCAATTCAAAATTCCCACTACATATAACACTACTAGATTTACCAGACTAGTCATTTTCACTGGTCATGAAATTTCAATTCAAAATTCCTACTAGATATAACACTACTAGATTTACCAGACTAGTCATTTTCACTGGTCATGAAATTTCAATTCAAAATTCCTACTAGATATAACACTACTAGATTTACCAGACTAGTCATTTTGACTGGTCTTGCAATTTCAATTCAAAATTCCTACTAGATATAACACTACTAGATTTACCAGGCTAGTCATTTTGACTGGTCCTGCAATTCCAATTCAAAATTCCTACTAGATATAACACTACTAGATTTACCAGACTAGTCATTTTGACTGGTCCTGCAATTTCAATTCAAAATTCCTACTAGATATAACACTACTAGATTTACCAGACTAGTCATTTTGACTGGTCCTGCAATTTCAATTCAAAATTCCTACTAGATATAACACTACTAGATTTACCAGACTAGTCATTTTGACTGGTCCTGCAATTTCAATTCAAAATTCCCACTACATATAACACTACTAGATTTACCAGGCTAGTCATTTTGACTGGTCCTGCAATTTCAATTCAAAATTCCTACTAGATATAACACTACTAGATTTACCAGACTAGTCATTTTCACTGGTCCTGCAATTTCAATTCAAAATTCCTACTAGATATAACACTACTAGATTTACCAGACTAGTCATTTTCACTGGTCCTGCAATTTCAATTCAAAATTCCTACTAGATATAACACTACTAGATTTACCAGACTAGTCATTTTGACTGGTCCTGCAATTTCAATTCAAAATTCCTACTAGATATAACACTACTAGATTTACCAGACTAGTCATTTTGACTGGTCCTGCAATTTCAATTCAAAATTCCTACTAGATATAACACTACTAGATTTACCAGACTAGTCATTTTGACTGGTCCTGCAATTTCAATTCAAAATTCCTACTAGATATAACACTACTAGATTTACCAGACTAGTCATTTTGACTGGTCCTGCAATTTCAATTCAAAATTCCCACTACATATAACACTACTAGATTTACCAGGCTAGTCATTTTGACTGGTCCTGCAATTTCAATTCAAAATTCCTACTAGATATAACACTACTAGATTTACCAGACTAGTCATTTTCACTGGTCCTGCAATTTCAATTCAAAATTCCTACTAGATATAACACTACTAGATTTACCAGACTAGTCATTTTCACTGGTCCTGCAATTTCAATTCAAAATTCCTACTAGATATAACACTACTAGATTTACCAGACTAGTCATTTTCACTGGTCCTGCAATTTCAATTCAAAATTCCTACTAGATATAACACTACTAGATTTACCAGACTAGTCATTTTCACTGGTCATGAAATTTCAATTCAAAATTGCTACTCCATATAACACTACTAGATTTACCAGACTAGTCATTTTCACTGGTCCTGCAATTTCAATTCAAAATTCCTACTACATATAACACTACTAGATTTACCAGACTAGTCATTTTCACTGGTCCTGCAATTTCAATTCAAAATTCCTACTACATATAACACTACTAGATTTACCAGACTAGTCATTTTCACTGGTCCTGCAATTTCAATTCAAAATTCCTACTACATATAACACTACTAGATTTACCAGACTAGTCATTTTCACTGGTCATGAAATTTCAATTCAAAATTCCTACTACATATAACACTACTAGATTTACCAGACTAGTCATTTTCACTGGTCATGAAATTTAAAAATTCCTACTAAATATAACATTTTCTTTCCCAAATGATGTTATGACTTTTGTAGCTATAAGTAGAGAATACATCGTCGATACAAAGGCGAACTAACGAATATGAAAAAATGCATCTTTCATTGTCAATCTTTACTAATTTCTGCTGGACTTATTTACGGCAAATTCTTGAATCTGACTTCACTCTATTAAAGGGAAAGTATTCCACTATCAAAAGGTCAAATCTGCCGAATATTTGACTGTCCAAATAAAAGTTATGAATATATACGTTTCCACTCTGAAAAGTGTTGATTTTCATATTCGTTAGTTTGCTTTTGTATCCACGATATTTAATGAACTTAATGTTAGTTTATATATAAGATATTAGTAACAAATAAGTTTATTGTTATTCACATTTATACCAGTACAAGATCTGGTAAATCTAGTGTTAATTGTGCTATTTGGATCTTGTATGTTTTATACCAGTACCAGATGTGGTAAATCTAGTGTTAATTGTGCTATTTGGATCTTGTATGTTTTAAAGCTTTGATTTATCGTAGTTACCAGTTCTTTAGTTCACAAATGTCTGTTCCAACACTATATATATATACATATATATATAGCTCAGTGGTAGAGCACTGGATTAATAAGTTGGAGGATCTGAGTTCAAACCCCGAGCAAGCACTAAAGATTTTTTCTTCTAGCGTCTTCATTCATGGTCAAGAATCAGATACCTCTATAGTATCTGTCCCTGAGGGCCCTCATGGCCTGTTACGGGACTGATTTTTTTTTCTTTCTATATATATATATATATAAATATATATATATATATATATATATATATATATATATATATATATATATATATATATATAAATCAAAATCAGTCCCGTAACAGGCCACGAGGGCCCAGAGGGGCAGATACTGTAGAGGTATCTGATTCTTGACCATACGGCACACTAGGGAGATAGTGTGGTCAATACTATGCTCCGGCCGCCTGATTTTCCCCTTGGCTGCTTCGACTGTTAGAGTCATTAGCACCCAAGGTCTGGGACCCCAAATCCAATCCTCGAACGGCAGCACTAGAAGAAAAAATCTTTAGTGCGCGCTCGGGTTTTGAACCTGGTCCTCCAGTTCATTAGTCGAGTGCTCTACCAATGAGCTAACCTCGCCCCTATATATATATATATATGTGTGTGTGTTTGTGTTGGTATATTTGTTAAAGTAGCCGTTTTGTCATTTTGCACTTAAAAATCGTTGATACATATTTAACATTAAATTTTCGTTATGTAGATAACTGATATTGAAAAAATATAGTCAATGAAAAGATAGCCTATTTTTTATGGAAAAAAATATTTTTTTCAGACATACACATATACATGCATACAAATTTTAACTACTAGTTCAAGTTAAAAAAGTCCGTCACGCAGGAGCTGCATAACTAAGCACTTTCCTCAGAATTTGGTTAGTGTAGACTGCTTTCCAGAACAATTTGTTTCAAATATCCTACATAAATAAAATAAAAACATGCATAGTTCTCTTTTAAATTTGTAATGAGTAACTGATCAATTATTAATTTGCTTCCAGAGTTATGTTTACACATGGTACCTACTACACTACGTAATAAATACAAAAAACCTCATATTATCGTATTTTGATCTAACGCAGGAACAGGATACAGTCACTCTAGTGGTAGAAAGCGCTCCTTGCGGCGGCTTTGTGAACCTACGTTTGGCGGGCTTTTCTATTGAAATATATTACAAATTAAACCCCCGCTTTCCGATTGACCGATTCAGCTCATTTTTACACTTCTTTCTCATGAGTTACCCACGACGTATACCGCGTTTCGTTACAATACAGCAGAAATTACGACCGGTATGAGTATATTAGGAATTTGGGTCCGGAGTAAACCCCCCCTTCTAATGAACCGATTTAGTTTATATTTACAACACATATTTAACTGTCGATTACGACTACGAATACCGAGTTTCGTCGAAATATACCAAAAATCACGGCTGGTAGTGGCGAATTGGTATTGTGGGTCCGGAGTAAACCCCCCCCCCTCCTAATGAACCGATTTAGTTTATTTTTACAACACATATTTACCTGTGGATTACCACTACGAATACCGAGTTTCGTCGAAATATACCAAAAATCACGGCTGGTAGTGGCGAATTGGTATTGTGGGTCCGGAGTAAACCCCCCCCCCCCCTTCTAATGAACCGATTTAGTTCATTTTTATGTCTCACTTTTCTCTCTATATTACCACTACGAATACCAAGTTTCGTTGAAATATAACAAATATTACGGCTGACATAGTCAAATTAGTGTTTTGGGTTCGGGGTAAACCCCCCCTTCCGGTGGACCGACTTTGGTGGTTAACGAACTCGTTCAATCGTTTGCTAATTGAATGCTATATATCAAGTTTCGTGACGAAAAAACAAAAACTCTGGCCGCTATCGTGTTAACAGACATATATATATATATATATATATATATATATATATATATATATATATATATATATATATGTATATGCATATATATATATATATATATATATATATATATATATATATATATATATAGATATATATAAATTTTAACGGGGGTCATTTTTGGTGTCTACTAGATAGGATCGATAAAGATTTTAAGAAATTTTTCAAAAATTCCGTCATGAGTCCAACCTCAATAGCTACTTTCCTTCGGAGGAAAGTGCTAAAAGGGGGGAAGGGAAACAAGGAATAGGGAGGCGGAAATAAATATGGTGACCAGAAGGTACTTAAATAATGAAAATGAGAGTGCTTAACCTTTACTCATGAGGAACTTTAATTCCAGAAATAGCTCTGCACTCGCAGCTCTGTAATTAACTACTCCAGCAGTAAAGGGTAGGGTTGGATTAACTCCACGTTCAGGCCCACGTTCCATTTTTTTTTTTTTTTTTTTTTGCCTGTTTTTTAACATATTTTCTATCTAAATATAAACATTTTGCCCCGTAACTATTAGCAATTGATTTTTTTTTCTCTAAATTAATTGTATGTAATTGTAGGGTGTAATTCCAGGAAGGCACTTAAAATAGGGATCTTTGATAGTTATTTAAGGGAGGAAACATACTTAGGAAGATACTTAAGGGAGAAAAAACCGGGAACATTAACCAGAAGACTTCACCAGGTACTTAAAGTAAGGGTGGATTTACACGTGCTAGTTATTGCAGGATATTTATATCAGAGAGAAATTGCGACTATTGAAACCCATGTAAAATGTATGTCTGTAATAAATTCTACCATGAGCAATTTATTGCATACATACATTTTACATGGGGTTTCAATAGTCGCAATTTCTCTCCGATATAAATATCCTGCAATAACTAGCAGGTGTTAACCCACCCTAAGAAACATAAGAAGATATTTTTTTTTTTTTTTTTTATTTTTATTATTATTATTGATTATTACAACAAAATGAGTAACATATTTCTAGTAATATTGCTGGTTCTGTTATAATGACATTGTGAGGCTTGATGTGGGAATATGAACAATTACAAAACCCACAATAGTAATGCATTAAAGAAAAAATAAATAAATAAATAAAAATATAATATAAAATAATAATGAAACAACTGTAAAGAATTTTAAATGAAAATATAACACACTTTGTGCACTGGAGATGTTAAAGCAAATTGTCTCTAGGCCACCTCCGCTTCAGCCTTCTATGGGGATTTTGTGGATTTTGGAACGAGGATAGAGAATTTATCAAAGGATTTGGATGGCCTGGGAGATTGGAATGGAACTTCTGATAGACTGATTTGGCCAGGGATTGGATAAAGGGGATATTGAAGTCATTATGGAGGGTTAGGTTCGAGACATAGTAAGGAGCATTGGATATTTTTCGAAGGATTTTGGATTGTATTGTTTGTATTCTGTAGGAATTGGAAGGTTTAGTGGAGCCCCATAGTTCTAGTCCATAAGTCCATATTGGTCGGAGTATGGTATTGTATATAAGTCGTTTGTTAGTCAATGATAGTTTTGAGCGTTTGTCCAATAAGCGTGATAAAAGTCTAAAACGTCTGTTTAGTTCCTGTCTTTTCTGAGTTATGTGTGGCTTCCAAGTTAAGCGTTTGTCTAGTATCAGTCCTAAGTATTTTACTTGCGATTTCTGCGGGATTATAATGTTTTGGAGGGTTATTGGCGGGCAGCTTGACTTACGAAGTGTGAAAGTTGCATGGCTAGATTTTTCTGCATTTACTTTGATTCTCCATTTATTTAGCCATGGTTGAAGTAGGCACAGGTGTTCTTGGAGGGAATTAGAAGCAAGAATTGGATTTTGGTTGACAGTAAGGATAGCAGTGTCATCAGCATACATGTGGATGGACATCCAAGAAGATATTTAAGGGAAGAAACACAGGAAGGTAATTTCTACAGGTTATAATAGGAGGCACTTAAGGATGGGAACAAAAGGAAGGGTCAAAAGTAATTGTTAACTTTTATTTAAAAAAATTATTTTTTCAACTTTTACTTTTGTTTCCATTTAAAACAATTAATAGTTAGAAAATAACTTTTTGGTTTTAAACTTTTTTTAAAATAAGTTTTTTTTTACTATTATTTACCAACATAATCAATTGTTAATCGCGGAGGTCTGAATTAACAATGAATTCAGCATTTAAATTCCGGATACAATAAAAAGAGGTAAAAAAGCTCTTCTCGCATCCTTTACACTTCCGGTCCTATTCCTCATCAGAGTACGGTGCAGGAAGTGAACCAGTAGAGACCCGGATGTAACCGGGTTGATTACCCGGCTGACCCAGCCTGGGGACAAATACAGTTCCTCACAAGTAATTATCGGAGACCGGGAGTGAACAGGAAGTACCATGAAGTGCCCTGATACACCCGGATATACCCGGAAGTATACCGACAGTTTTCAATGGTCACTTATACCCACCCGGAAGTGACCCAGGATTGAATTTAGTTCCCAAAAGTGATTGTTAGAGACTTCAAAGCACCCGGAAGTAATCCAAAGTGGATAGAGTTAGCGAAAGTATGAGAGGTAGAAGTGAAGCGGAAGTACTTGGAAGTGTATATTATAGCAAAATTTCAAGATCCCTATAACACTTCATGAAACATACGGTTACTGGCTGTCGGACTATAATCATTGAGTGGTAGCACAACAATCTTTAACAATATTAGTGGCATTAGGCCTATAAGACCCGTATTTATCTAAAATTGGTCCTAAGGGAGGAACCATAATAAAGAATTCAAGGAAGATACTTAGAAGAGGAAAATAGAGAGAGATGCCTAAGAGTGGAAACATAATGAGGTGTTTAAGGGAGGTACCTCAGGGAGAAAACGGAGAGAGAGGTAATTAAAGAAGATACATAAGGAAGGTACTTCTTACGGAGATAACAGTCATTCCATCTTTTCAATTCTTAGCACATAACAACATTACAAAGTGCAAGAGTTTATTTCCTTAATGCTAATCTAAATTTTTGCTACGAATTCTCTTTTTGGTCATAAGTTTACAGTAATTTTCGCAGTCTGATGTATGACACATCTAGAAATGAGAGAGAGAGAGAGTACGGGTGAGTGATCTAGAGCCAAGAACGTGTGAGTAAAGGAGAGTGAGCCGGAAGACAGATGAAGGTCCGAGAGTAAGCGATAAACCAACCCACTAGAAGAGTGAGAGGACAAGAAGATTTCTTGAAAAAGAGAAAGAGAGAACTCTAAGAGAGAAGGATTCTTTAAGAGGTAGAAAGAAGAGAAAAGAGACCGTGTAGTCATCAGAAAAGAAAAACTTGGCAACCCTTCGCCCGAGGAACAAAGTAAGAAAAAAGAATCTTTTTCACAGTTGCAGAGTAACTTGAGGTTTTCCTCTTTTTTTGTAAATCAAAGGGAATTAGGTCTTTACAAATGTCGACTAATTTCTACGCTGTTTCTCATTATGTCCTCCTCTCAAAGTAGATCGGGCAAAGTATGAAAAAAAGGCGACAGTTTCATCGTGGGATGCTTCAACATTCATTTTTATCTTTTTGAGTTTCAGGAATTTTTTGTGCGTTTCCTCAAACACTATCTGAAGGAATCCTCGGTTAAAATGATCTGATGATGATGCGTTATGAAACTTCGTGGCACCTAAAGCAGGCCACTCCGATTTGCAGTACGACGTAGTCAGACTACTAGTTGGATAGTTGACTCCACTCACGCTCCGACTTGCTGTCTAATTTTAATGTTAATCTGTGTTTAGGACTGTGTACGTTGCTCTAGAGCCGAAAAATGTATCGAGTGGAGACCGAAGTTGCCCGACTGAGCTAAGTTGGACGACTTTGGTCTGACTCACGTCCAAATCCGACGCCAGTCGGATGTCGGATCTTCGAGTCGTCCCTCTAAAAGTCCCGACTAGTCCAACTAGACTTCCGACAATCCAACAAGTCCATTTACGATCCGGTATCAGATCCAGCTTCCGAAGTTGGGCCACAAGTCGTACTACGAATTGGAACGTGTGTGGCCTGCTTAAGTCAGAAAATATTAGGGTCAAATATATTAGGGTACAACCAACGCTCAAAAAACCCTTAATGTGAACGTATTCATCGGCTACTGCCAGTTTCCATTCCATTGAATCTCGCCTTTCATCTTAATTTCATTGCAATGTCTGGTTAAATGTGTAACGAAATATCAAAAAAGTCCGACTCCCAGGAACTGCGTCATCTTAGCGCGGTTCCGTTCATATCTCTAGTGCTATTAGTAAAGGAATAGTAGCAGTTATTGGTAGGGTTTGATCTTGCGTGAAAAATATAAAATAAAATCTCGAAGAAAAAGTAGATTTAAGGCTCCACAACAGGAAACTGACAGTATCATGGCGACTTCCATCATCTTGTAAACGTTCGCTCTTGGAATCAGTATAACAACGTTTCACATTTTCTTACCTGGTTTTAGTCAAATACTCGTTCTACTGTTAAAGGAAATTAAAATGGGAAACCACCAGTTAAAAGTTTATGTTAAAAAAAAAATACAAAATAGCAAAACTAAAAATTGCGAATTTTGAAGTCCTAATTTCTCCGACTGACATCGCCGCATCGAAAATTACATCAAAACCTCAGAATTTAGTAAGCTTTTGAATGGTCACCTTCCACTTACCACGATTTTAGAAAATATAAGAAAATCCTGACGAACTTTTCATGCCTATCAATGAAATATTTTATTTCTAGTACTTCCTTAACTCCAAACGGAACCTTAATTTACCTATCATAGATTGGATGAATATCAATCGTCTGGAACAAGTTCCAACTGAAATATCTCTTGGCTTATTTTAGTCAAATACTCGTTTCACTTTTAAATTCATTTAAAATTAGCACCAACGAATTAAAAATTTAGGTAAATACATACAAAAGCCCGTTCAAAAGATCAAAAACCTAACAATTTCAACGTTTCAAGCAGGGTTTAATTTTGTGATCCGCAAGCCATTTTGAGAACCCGGAAGTGAAACCGGAAATGGCCAAAAGCTGCTGAAATTCGCCAGGAAATGCCCCAGGGATTCTCAAAATGGCTTGCGGGTCACCAAAATTATCCCTGACTGTTTCTTGAACTATCTGGGCAACTTTTGACCAATTCCGGTTTCACTTCCGGGTTCTCAAAATGGCTTCCGGGTCACCAAAATTACTCCTGGACCTTTTCCGGATGAATCTGGGCAACGTTTGGACCACTTCCGGTTTCACTGCCGGGTTCTCAATATGGCTTGCGGGTCACCAAAATTACTCCTGGACCTTTTCCGGATGAATCTGGGCAACTTTGGACCACTTCCGGTTTCTCAAAATGAATTGGGGGCACCAAAATTACTCCTGGACCTTTTCCGGATGAATCTGGGCAACTTTGGACCACTTCCGGTTGCTTACAATTACTTCCGGGTCACTGCCGGGGGAAGGCCCAGGGGTACTTCCGGAAACGACCCAGGGATGAATATAGGACCGGAAGTAACCTAGATTAAGGAGTGTCAGAGTGTGCCATTGTCTTTGAGTGACCGGAAGTGACCCAGATCGAACAGGAGTTACCCAGTGATAGGCATGAGTCGACCGGAAGTAACCGAAATTGACATTGATGTGATCGGAAATCCTGTAGATTGAAGTGGAAGTGGAACAGGAGTGAGGAGGAAGCTGCTCAAAGCAGACCGGAAGTGAACTTTGAGATGACAAAATGTAACTATAGCTTAAGCTATTAGCAATCACGATATTTCATAAATAGATTAGCGATTAGCGCACTGCCGTCGCTAAGCGCTAATTATTAGCGCTGGGGTTCTACGGTATCGCTAAATTGGCAGTGAGGTATGAGCTTTTAGCGCGCGCTAACTTTTGCCCAACTCTGGTTTCAAGTCCTTATATCTCCGATTGACATCGCCCCATTGAAAATTACATTAGAACCTATTTTGTAGAGAATACAGTAAGCTTTCGAATGGCTACCTTCCACTTACGACGATTGGTAAACCGTTTTTGAGATGTCGTAGAAAATATACGAAAATTCCCAAACATTTCATGCCTATTAATTAAATATTTTATTTCTAGTACTTGCGAACGGAACCAAAATTTAACTATCTTAAATTAGATGGATGTGAAACGTCTAGGACAAGCTTTCACTTGATGATTCGTTTCCGAATACCCAAACTGAAAATTAGTTTGGGAAAATGTTTGTATGAATTTACTTGGTAAAAGGTTACAGATTTTGCTCAGCTTATAAGTTGGTTCCTCCCTAAGGGGAGAGAGGAATTGCGCTATGAATGTATTACATAGTTCCATTCCAATTTTTCTAAATAAAACGAAGGATAAAAAATATTCTTAATATTTACGAGGCCATCGAATAAATTATAGCACAGTTTATGTTGGCAGCAGGCGATTCAGTTTATATTAGTCGATCCAATAGTTTATAAATAATCAAATTATTAATAATAACACTTAATATAAATTTAATTAAATTTCTGCCACAAGGAAAACCAATTTGGAATACATGAAACCCTAAAATATAATCATCAGATTCCAATCCAACAAAAACCCTCTGGGATTGCAATTTTTTTTGTGTGTAATTACAACCCTTGGTAGAATTTGTAAACCTCGAATTAAACAGCTCTGGTGATTTGTTTATTAAAAAAAAAAAAAAAAAAAAAACTTGTTCAAACGTCGAGATTCGAACTTTAACCCCTTCTCCCCTTGTTTTGGTAATTGGGGAGAGATGGAAAGTTTTTTTTAGTTCATTTGCTGCCTCGATTCCATTTATTTTTTGTAATTGTTTGCCGAACGTGAGGAATTTATAGAAGTTTAGTTTAGCTGGGATTTTTTATTTCTTTGTGAAATTAATATTAGAGATTAAGGAAATTATTTATTTGTATTATCTCTTTTTGCAAAACAGGAGTTAAACATTTAACAATTTCACTGAAATTCTATTACATGAGCTGTCAAACTTTTAGAAAACGATAAATCCAAGTCGTAAAACTATTCAGGCGACACAAAAACGTCTAAGCTAGTATAATTTCTTTAGGAAATTAATATTACGAGGCCACACTAACATTTATTTCCTTGTTTTTGATGTGGTCTAATAAATTTTCGAAATAAAAATTTCTGCTGTGAAAAAAAAACATTTTTAGAGAAAAAATTATTTCGATGAAAAAGTGTATTTAACACTTTTTGAATGGCATCCCGTTATTTATTCATTTAGATTTTAACATCCAATTATACTTAACCCAAAATTCTGGTATGGCTTATCCAGAGGCTACTATCATTCTGTACCATAGTAGGAATTGAACCCACGACCTTTCGAATTATTTGGTCACCCCTTAGCAATTACGGTCTTTAAAAACTCATCTGAACCACCGTTATTTCCGAGCTCTAAGGGTAGTGAAGTCTTCTAGTCGGCACTTCCGGATTGGGTCTTGAGGTCAGCCTTATAAGCGGGTTTCCTCTCTCTAAAGAGAGGGAGGGAGGAACGACGCTAAACTAAAGAGCGATGTGGTAATGAAAACAATTTGGATCCGGATTAGCAGCCCGTAAGACTGACTTTGCTGTTTAACGAAATCTGTTAATCATTCGTTAAAACTGTGTGTGTCTGTGTGTGTGTGTGTGTGTGTGTATATAATAAATATTAAATGGGATCATTTCAGATATGTAGTAAGTTAATGAATGAAGATTTGATTATACCCTCAAAGAATAACGCTTTCTAGATACGTCAGTGACCGCTTCTAACTGAATTCCCTAATCCGGTGTTTTCTCTAATCCGACTCTACCCCGGACGACGCCGGATTAGGGAGAGTCTACTATGTATATATATACTATATATGTATATATATAGTATATATGTATATATATATATATATATATATATATATACACATTATAATAAATGTTTGTAAATGATATGATTACAATGTATCTGCTAACGGTAAATAATTCATTGCCTTGGCTGTTTGAATCCTAGGTCTCCAATGACCGAAGCCATTAAGGATCGTTAGAGAACTGCTGCAGATTCAGGTTCGAATCCCGCTTCGAGTGGATTGACCTCTTTTCTCTAGTGGCCTCAGAAGATGGATCTATTTCTGGAGGGTTGTTTATAAAGGGTGGCTACCGGTTGATAGCCCGTTGCTAATGGCCCTGGAAATCGATACGATGTAAACAAATATAAAACCTTCCCGGTGTGTTTAATGGGCAAATTCTTCCTCGTGGCTAAGACACACATGATATTTATTATTATCAGCTGTCTTAATAATTGAAAAAATATTGACATATCACACTAGTATTTCTAAAGTGACACAACTGAATAGGTTTTATTCACACCTTCAGAGTTATGACTATGAAAGACATGGTAAATATCTCTTTATGAACCATCAAAACTGTATGTAGCTAGCTTCAGAGCTTCTACACCAGAGGGAACTTGTGTCACTCTTCCTGTCTTAATGCTATTCCATATACATAGGCATTCAGTTCTGACTATAAAAGACACTGGTAAATATCTCTTTATGAACCATCAAAACTGTATGTACCTAGCTTCAGAGCTTCTACACCAGAGGGAACATGTGTCACTCTTCCTGTCTTAATGCTATTCCATATACATAGGCATTTAGCTCTGAGTATGAAAGACATGGTAAATATCTCTTTATGAACCATCAAAACTGTATGTACCTAGCTTCAGAGCTTCTACACCAGAGGGAACTTGTATCACTCTTCCTGTCTTAATGCTATTCCATCTACATGGGCAAGAGTGTATGTACCTAGCTTCAGAGCTTCTACACCAGAGGGAACTTGTGTCACTCTTCCTGTCTTAATGCTATTCCATCTACATAGGCAAGAGTGTATGTACCTAGCTTCAGAGCTTCTATACCAGAGGGAACTTGTGTCACTCTTCCTGTCTTACTGCTATTCCATCTACATAGGCAAGAGTGTATGTACCTAGCTTCAGAGCTTCTACGCCAGAGGGTACTTGTATCACTCTTCCTGTCTTAATGCTATTCCATCTACATAGGCAAGAGTGTATGTACCTAGCTTCAGAGCTTCTACACCAGAGGGTACTTGTATCACTCTTCCTGTCTTAATGCTATTCCATCTACATAGCCAAGAGTGTATGTACCTAGCTACAGAGCTTCTACACCTGAGGGAACTTGTGTCACTCTTCCTGTCTTAATCCTATTCCATGTACATAGGCAAGAGTGTATGTACCTAGTTTCAGAGCTTCTACACCAGAGGGAACTTGTGTCACTCTTCCTGTCTTAATGCTATTCCCCCTACATAGGCAAGAGTGTATGTACCTAGCTACAGAGCTTCTACACCAGAGGGAACTTGTATCACTCTTCCTGTCTTAATGCTATTCCATCTACATAGGCAAGAGTGTATGTACCTAGCTTCAGAGCTTCTATACCAGAGGGAACTTGTATCACTCTTCCTGTCTTAATGCTATTCCATCTACATCGGCAAGAGTGTATGTACCTAGCTTCAGAGCTTCTACACCAGAGGGCACTTGCATCACTCTTCCTGTCTTAATGCTATTCCATCTACATAGGCAAGAGTGTATGTACCTAGCTACAGAGCTTCTACACCAGAGGGAACTTGTATCACTCTTCCTGTCTTAATGCTATTCCATCTACATAGGCAAGAGTGTATGTACCTAGCTTCAGAGCTTCTACACCAGAGGGAACTTGTATCACTCTTCCTGTCTTTTTTTATTTTTTTTTATTTTTTTTTTTTTTACGGCGCATCTACATCTAGGTCATTAGCGCCGACATCCAGGGTGCAGCGAGGAATTTTCCCAGCGAGCCCTGAGATGAGAAAATTCCTGCCGGAGGTGGGAATCGAACCCACCATCTCCCGCTTATGAATCCAGCGCGCTAGCCACGAGACTACGGGAGACCCCTACCTCTTCCTGTCTTAATGCTATTCCATCTACATAGGCAAGAGTGTATGTACCTAGCTTCAGAGCTTCTACACCAGAGGGAACTTGTGTCACTCTTCCTGGCTTAATGCTATTCCATCTAAATAGGCAAGAGTGTATGTACCTAGCTTCAGAGCTTCTACACCAGAGGGAACTTGTATCACTCTTCCTGTCTTAATGCTATTCCATCTACATAGGCAAGAGTGTATGTACCTAGCTTCAGAGCTTCTACACCAGAGGGAACTTGTATCACTCTTCCTGTCTTAATGCTATTCCATCTACATAGGCAAGAGTGTATGTACCTAGCTTCAGAGCTTCTACACCAGAGGGAACTTGTATCACTCTTCCTGTCTTAATGCTATTCCATCTACATAGGCAAGAGTGTATGTACCTAGCTTCAGAGCTTCTACACCAGAGGGAACTTGTATCACTCTTCCTGTCTTAATGCTATTCCATCTACATAGGCAAGAGTGTATGTACCTAGCTTCAGAGCTTCTACACCAGAGGGAACTTGTATCATCTTCCTGTCTTAATGATATTCCATCTACATAGGCAAGAGTGTATGTACCTAGCTTCAGAGCTTCTACACCAGAGGGAACTTGTATCACTCTTCCTGTCTTAATGCTATTCCATCTACATAGGCAAGAGTGTATGTACCTAGCTTCAGAGCTTCTACACCAGAGGGAACTTGTATCACTCTTCCTGTCTTAATGCTATTCCATCTACATAGGCAAGAGTGTATGTACCTAGCTTCAGAGCTTCTACACCAGAGGGAACTTGTATCACTCTTCCTGTCTTAATGCTATTCCATCTACATAGGCAAGAGTGTATGTACCTAGCTTCAGAGCTTCTACACCAGAGGGAACTTGTATCACTCTTCCTGTCTTAATGCTATTCCATCTACATAGGCAAGAGTGTATGTACCCAGCTTCAGAGCTTCTACACCAGAGGGAACTTGTATCACTCTTCCTGTCTTAATGCTATTCCATCTACATAGGCAAGAGTGTATGTACCTAGCTTCAGAGCTTCTACACCAGAGGGAACTTGTATCACTCTTCCTGTCTTCATGCTATTCCATCTACATAGGCAAGAGTGTATGTACCTAGCTTCAGAGCTTCTACACCAGAGGGAACTTGTATCACTCTTCCTGTCTTAATCCTATTCCCCCTACATAGGCAAGAGTGACACATTTTCAGTTGAGTTTTTTTTTTAGTTGTGATTTTAGAAATACTAGTGCGATATAACGTATGGATTAATCTGATTTTGGGAAGTCTTGTTTCTAACTAGTGACATCTGCAGAAGATATTTCTATAGATGCAAAAGTTAACATTTTTTTTTTTTTTTTAGACGTCAAGGAATGGTTTGTGAAGGGGTTAGGAGAAGACGTTCAACTTTTAGAAAAATGTATATTCCGAACGTTTCGGCCTGCTCTCTGGCAGCCATCTTTAGCACTACATGACTAAGGAATTAATGGAGGCCACGATAAGTTTTATGTGACAATATATCTATATATATAAAAATCACGTGTCAGTCTGTTTGTCCGTATGTCCGTTTGTTCCTTATACAAATCTACGCCGTTTGACAGATTTTTACCAAACTTGGCACACAGGTAGGTCTTGATACGGGAAATCTCCTAGGCTAGGTCAAAATAGTCAAATTTCAAAATTTGGTCAAAAGGTCAAAAGTTTTGTTCAAGAAAAATTGGCTACACTGAACCATTCAGATTCTGACGGCTATTTTGAATAATGTCTCAAATTTATTTGTTGATGTTCTTGATAATTAGAATAACTCGAACTCATTGATGACTTTACATCATTATATAATCATTTAATGCAGTTTATTTCAATTTTATATCAACAGTCACTGTCTAACTAAGGAGCGCTGGCGTTTCTTTGATAAGAGCTATCTACTCGCAGGCTCTGCCGGCTGCATTATGTATTACTCGACAGATTTAAACAAATTCACACCGTTTGACCGATTTTAACGTAAATTGGTACACAGGTAGATCTTGATACGGGGAGAGTCATAGGCAGAAAGTAGGTGTAGCATGGCACACTGGGTAGCAGTTAGTAAGTCTATAATAATACTAGCTAAATACCCGTGCTTCGTCACGGCAGATAAGTAGTTATTTTATTGCGTTAAATAATGTATCATCAAAATTACCACTACCACACCATTTTGTGTAGTTTATTATATCACGGCTCCCGTCATACTATAAGTTAATCAACAATTGATAAGCAATCAAAGTATAATGTTTCTCGACACTAGGGCGCTCCGGACCAGTGTCAACAAACAAATAAGCTAGAGATAACCCGTTATCTATAGGTTACCAGTAACAAGGAGTTATACCAGTACAGGCTAAAATTCGATGTCAATGATGAATGAACGTTATTATTTAATAATTTATTTTTATCAGGTGTTATTTGGAAACACCCATTATATTTGCGAGCATTACCAAGGATCGACCAGTAATACCATTTCTATCAGGTGTTATTTGGAAACACCCATGATATTTGCGAGCATTACCAAGGATCGACCAGTAATACTATTTCTATCAGGTGTTATTTGGAAACACCCATGATATTTGCGAGCATTACCAAGGATCGACCAGTAATACTATTTCTATCAGGTGTTATTTGGAAACACCCATGATATTTGCGAGCATTACCAAGGATCGACCAGTAATACCATTTGCGAGCATTACCAAGGATCGACCAGTAATACCATTTGCGAGCATTACCAAGGATCTACCAGTAATACCATTTATCAATATATTACTTCATCGTTGTATCTAATTTGTTCGTTCGCTAGTTTGACAAGGTAGGGACGATATTTTCTTTTCAAATCACAAAAACATGAAGATGAATTAGGAAAAGGCGAAAGGTCATCATCCCGACCTTGGTATAAAAACCCCGCTTTCGGTGAAGTCAGGTGAAGGATCGCGGCGAGATGAAAGACAAATCGCCCTACCAGCTGATTAATGACGGACCACGATAAGGGAACAGCCAGATCCTGTTTTCCACAGAAAATTGATCCTCAAAGGCCACACCAATATGGCCACCTTCCTATTCCATTCCACAAAAACTCTCTTCTGATTTATAGTTCCCGTCTTCTACTGAATAGATCTTCGAAGGCGTTTCCCGTCTTCGCCTCTGTGAAAAGGCTGGCTAATATAAACGTAGAAAAAGGGCGTATCTTCACACGGCTTATGATCTTCTGATGATTTTGCAGGCTATATTTTCTATATTAATGATTTTATTATTGTATGATGTTCTCGATTCATAATAATTATTTATTTTTTGCATGTAACAAACATCTTTCGGGGCCGAGGTTAGCTCAGTGGTAGAAGCTAGTGGACCTGAGTTCAAAACTAGAATTTTTATGTTGGTTTTATTAGTAACTAGGTGACTACCCGTGCTTTGTCAAGACAGATAAGTAGTTATTTTATTGCGTTTAATAATTTATCATCAAAAGTAACGCTACTACATAATTTTGTGCAGTTTATTATAGTACGGTTCCCTTCATACTATATGTTATTCATCAAGTGACAAGTAATCAGAGAATAATGTTTCTTGACACTGGCGTGCTCCGGACCAGTGTCAACAAACAGATAACCTAGAGATAAACCGTTATCTATTGGTTGGTTAGCAGTAAGAGGAGTTTAACCAGTTCAGGTTAAAATTCGTTGTCAATAATAAATGGACCTTCAAGTTTAAAAAAAATCCGAGATGTCATTTGGAAACACCCATTATATTTGCGAGCATTACCAAGAAGTGTTCTGACTGGGGATGCTGATGGGTGAGGAGGCTGTGCAAGGGTTCGGGATATTATTACCTCGGATGAACTATCACCAGGAAAACTCTATTGGGGAAGAGTTGAAATGAAGCTCAAATAAAGTGGTGATTTTGTCCCTCATAGCGGAAACTCTCTGAGGGAAAGTTTATTTCTGGTAATTGAAGATCTGCCATCATAGTTTAAATGAACCTCAATTAAAAATAATACTATGAAATAGAAAATGTACGGTAAGAGGTGACCTGTTATCGTCCTAGCAACGCATGCTGCCTAGGAGCACCTGTTGTCCAACTAGTGTTGTTAAAAGCGAGCCCTGACTAGAGGCTTCAGGCCTGAACCTTGAACCTAGCTTCTACAGCCCCAGCTCTGAGGGCTCGATGAAGGCTCGGGAGTGAGGCTTCAGCCTAACCTTATCAAGCCCTCAAGGTTCGGCAAGGTTCTCTCTCGAGTCTTGAAGGCTCGGCCTTGGAGCCCTGGGAAGGTAGAGCTTAGGCAAGTACGGTTATAGTCAAACCCTTTCTAGTGCTTTAATAGATTATCTATATACAATAATTACTTACTCTTTAATTATAGCTTTTTATTCGTTTCGATTTGTTGGTGACATATCTCACCATTTATTTAACAATAATAAATATAAATTTTTAACGGCATCTTTATTTACAAAGGGAGGTAATTTAGCTGTTATCTCTGATAATTCTTATTTTGCTTCATTTGTAATTTATTAAAATTCAACAGAGTTCAGTTTATAACGTTAATGATTACGCTAAATAAAGTGCCTCATTTAGCTGATTTTTTAAATTTTGTATTCTTATGGATTAAAATCTGCATTAAAAATTGTATGGACTATTATTATTTAAGGGAGATAAAAGTATGACAGTGTCATACAGTTAAGAAGTATGACAGTGTTACCATCACCGTCTAACAGAATTGATTTTTTAGAAAAAGTTCCTATTTTTAACCGATTAGTGATCCATATAATCTAGTTTATCGATGTCATGATAAATTTAAATGCTAGCGAATAATTTCAGTGTGGCGGAAACAATTTTGGACGAATCTACCAAAGTATATTTCATGGAACAGCTGTTTGCCCACCATCCGCCATTTTGGAAATGAAAAGTAAAAGGCTTCAAAGCATGCGCCTTCTGCCGAGCCGAGCCTTCAAGGCTCGCGCCTTCTACCAAGCCGAGCCTTCAAAGCTCGCGCCTTCTATCGAGCCCTGTCCAAGCTCTGAGAGCTCGAGCTTTTAGGAGCCGCGCCTTCTAGCCTTAAAGGCGCGCTTTTTTACAACACTACCTCCAAATAACTAAAAATTCAAACCCCTCTAAAAATACTTAAAAATTTGAATCCCAAAAAAACCTTTCATAGCGACTGTTTACATGCTAAGGGGAGTGTCCATGCAAAATTTCAAATTATTCATTCAAGGTGTTTGGTTGGGCAATGATTGGTGAGTGAGTGATATCTTACAATTATATAGTAGATAAAGCCCACTTATCTTTAATCACCTAAAAGTTAACATGAAAATTCCGCCCTCACACAGGCGTTTAGTGCTAAAGAAGCGTTCCAAAGAGAAAAAAAGTCAGAAATCTATATTGGACGTTTAAATATACACAAATTGCAAGTAAGAATAATCAGACAGTAAGGAGCTTTTTTCAAACATAATGTAAAAAAAAAATGAACAGAACTTATTTTTTTAAAAAGTAACATTTCTGAATATATATTTATTTACAGGTATATTGCAATCTACATTTTCCATTGTATTGTGTAATGTGATGATAGACTTAGCCAGGTCTCGGGTACAGCAGGTTGTCAGCCGAATACCTTCCTTAGGGTACGTTCATGGTGAGGATTGATTCTGCGATGCTACGATTGCTACTCCGATGAGCGCTGCCCCGATGTATTCTACATCGATGGAGGGTGTTCTTGCTGACTCACCATTGCATTGGTTCTTGCTGGGAGTAAAGTAACCTTCAACAGTGAATTAGCTTTTGTTTATGAAAAAGCTCTGCTTATGTTAGTGAGAAAAAATGAGCCTTTACAATTAGTTCGCGATGTTCCTGACAAAGAAAAAGGGATTGGTTTCTCACTCGGAAAAATTAATGGAATCCTATTAATTTTAGCGAGTTGGATAGACTAGAGTCGCTTAAATTAATATAATTCTATTAATTGCGAGTTGGATTGGCTAGGAGACCTGAGCACTAGAGTCCTTTTGAAGGAACCAATCACAGTCAGGCCCACATCGCGGCTTCCCTCCTCACTGCGAGGAGAAAATAAAATATTTGTTCTTCCCCGCGGTCACTGCGCGGGTGCGAGAATAGCATCGGAAGTAAGGATCCTCACTATGAACACTCCCACCTTAATACATGTGTTTGTTTTACATCGGGGCAGCGCTCATCGGAGTAGCTATCGTAGCATCGCAGAATGAATCCTCACCATGAACGTACCCTTAGGGTTCATACTGATGACCTGATGTCTACCTTTCACCATCGAACCATTCTTTGCGTCCAGGGGAGGATAACATTAGGTCGAGTAACATTAGGTCCATAGATAGTTATTATACAAAATGTGGTTGTTAGTAAGTATAACTAATAAGAAAGGTGCAAAGGCAAACAAAATGCAGAAATACATAAGCCAACAATAAACAGAAACGTCCAATATAGATTTCTGCCTGAAGATCTGACGTTTTAGCACATTCCTCTGAAGGAAAGTAGCTATTGAGGTTGGACTCATGACGGAATTTTTGAAAAATGTCTTCAAATCTCCATCGATCCTACCTAGTAGGCACCGAAAATGACCCCCGTTAAAATTTATATATATATATATACATATATATATATATATATATATATATATATATATATATATATATATATATATATATATATATATGTTTGATGTTATTTTTCGTCGCTGGGATAGTATCTTTAGATGGAACGGCATTTTTCTCCAGCGGTGGTACAGCCAGGAAGAAGTGAGGCGTTCCATCTAAAAAAAAAAAAAATATATATATATATATATATATATATGTATATGTGTCTGTTAACACGATAGCGGCCAGAGTTTTTGTTTTTTCTTCACGAAACTTGGTATATAGCGTTCAATTAGCAAACGATTGAACGAGTTCGTTAACCATCAATATCGGTCTACCGGGAAGGGGGGGGGGGTTTACCCCGAGCCCAAAACACTAATTTGACCCTACCAGCCGTAGTTTTTGTTATATTTCAACGAAACTCGGTATTTGTTATGTTGAAATAAAGAGAGGCATACGTTGTCAAAATAAACTAAATCGGTTTCTTAGGAGGGGGGGTTTATTCTGGACCCACATTACCAATTTGCCACTACCAGCCGTAATTTTTGTTACATTTCAACGAAACTCGGTATTCGTGGTGGTAATCAACTGAGAAAAATGGGTTGTAAAAATAAACTAAATCGGGTTATTTGGAGGGGGGGTTTACTCCGGACCTAAAGTACTAATATACTCATACCGGTCGTAATTTCTGCTGTATTGTAACGAAGCGCGGTATACGTCATAGGTATCTCATGAGAAAGAATTGTTGTAAAAACGAAGTAAATCGGTCGATTGGAAAAGAGGGTTTACTTTAAACTCTGTTTCATTGGAATTAGCCGGCCAGACGTAGGTTCCCAAAGGCTCCGCGAGGAGCGCTATCTCCTACTAGAGGGACTGTATCCTGTTCCTGCGTCAGATCAAAAGTCGGAAAATGAAGTTTTTGTGTATTTATTAAGTAGTACAGTATCATATATTAACATAACTCTGGAAGCAAATTATTTACAAAATTAATAATTTAACAGTTCTCATAAGAAATGCAAATGAGCAGAACTATTCACGTTTTTATTTTATTTATATAGCTTATTTACAGCAAATTATTCAGTAATGTAGTCTACACTACAAAGGAAAGTGCTTAGTTATGCAGCTCCTGCGTGACGGACTTTTTTTTCTCCTAGCCGATTCCCAACCATCCCTTGACTTGGTATCACCTCACCGGTTAACTATCTCCTACTCGTTTGGAATATAGTTTTTCCTGAAAAATTGAACCTTTTCTATTGGTCGAATCCTAACCATTCCTTCCAGTTAGCTACCTACATATTATTAGCAGTGGCTCCTTTTATACCGTCTCCCCAGCCCTGTTTCTTCAATTATTAAAGATAGACATTCACAGCTTCAGAATAAATTGCTAAAAATAGACAATACTGTTGTTACTATCAGAATAGTACTTAGGATCTGCAATAATAACTGACCCAGGAAGTGATTCTGAGCTCCCACCTCAGAGGAACAGAGGGTTTGTCAGAGACGCAGGGCTGCTATAAGTGACCCAGCAGGTTGTCAGAGGCACAATAGATCTTTGAAGTCGAGCTGTTTTCCCCCCTAAGGGGTCCTAATTATATCTATCTATCTATCTATCTACTATCAGAATTAAGTTAGCGCATATCTTGATCTGAATAACTGGCTATATATAAACAAATACATATGTTATATGTTGTAGATCCTAAGTTGAAAACTAATATGTTGTAGGTAGTTGGTAACAGCTGATTAAGTCTTCAATTATTTTATATATATAACTACTCAGATGGAGCTTACCAAAAGCAGCATCCATGGAGAATATTCCAAAATAATAATTGGATTGAAAATGGCTTGTAGCCGAAACGTTTCCACAACAACAATGTAATATAAAATATAAAATAATTGAAGACTGAATAAGCTGTTACCAACTACCTAGAACTATTGAAGACTGAATAAGCTGTTACCAACTACCTAGAACTATTGAAGACTGAATAAGCTGTTACCAACTACCTAGAACTATTGAAGACTGAATAAGCTGTTACCAAATACCTAGAACAAATATATATATATATATATATATATATATATATATATATATATATATATATATATATATATATATATGTATAAATATGTGTATGTATCTACTACATATATATTTCTCAAATACCACTCACTCACTGACCTATCATCGCCCAGCCCAAACCACTCGACAGAGAAATTTGAAATTTTGAATGGACACTCCCTTTAATAAAAAAAAAAAAAAAAATCAGTCCCGTAACAGGCCACAAGGGCCCGGAGGGGCAGATACTGTAGAGGTATCTGATTCTTGACCGTACGGCACACTAGGGAGATAGTGTGGTCAATACTATGCTCCGGCCGCCTGATTTTCCCCTTGGCTGCTTCGACTGCTAGAGTCATTAGCACCCAAGGTACCCATTATTAATTAAATTAATTAAAGGCTGGGTGAGCCTAGGGACGATCTGGGACCCCAAATCCAACCCTCGAACGGCAGCACTAGAAGAAAAAATCTTTAGTGCGCGCATGGGTTTTGAACCTGGTCCTCCAGTTCATTAGTCGAGTGCTCTACCACCGAGCTTAGGTCACTGAGCTAACCTCGCCCCCACTCCCTTTAATAAACTCTCGATAATAAACTTTTTCTTTTATATTCAAATTTTTAAGTATTTTTGAGGGGGTTTGAATTTTTTGGGGGGTTTTAAAGAGAGCAGGCCTAAAGAGCATGCGTTGAAGGACGATTACAGTTCAGCTATTACTCATACAGCTATATTATTTCACAATAGGGGTCTCCCGTAGTCTAGTGGCTAGCGCGCTGGATTCATAAGCGGGAGATGGTGGGTTCGATTCCCACCTCCGGCAGGAATTTTCTCATCTCAAGGCTCGCTGGGAAAATTCCTCGCTGCACCCTGGATGTCGGCGCTAATGACCTGGAAGTAGACGCGCCGTAAAAAAAAAAAAAAAAAAAAAAAAAAATTATTTCACAATATTTGTTTTATTTGCGGTTCATGTCAACTATGATGGCAGACCTTGAATTACTAGAAATAAACTGTGATTTTGTCCCTCATAGAGTTTACGCTATACCTGGTGATGGTCCATCCGAGGTAATAATATCCCGAACCCTTGCTCAGCCTCCTCACCCATCAGCATCTACAGTCAGAATACTTTTTGGTAATGCTCGCAAATATAATGGGTGTTTCCAAATAACACCTGATAAAAATAAATTATTAAATATTAACGTTCATTCATCATTGACAGCGAATTTTAACCTGTACTGGTATAACTCCTTGTTACTGATAACCTATAGATAACGGGTTATCTCTAGCTTATTTGTTTGTTGACACTGGTCCGGAGCGCCCTAGTGTCGAGAAACATTATACTTTGATTACGCATCAAATGAAAAATAACTGATAGTATGACGGGAACCGTGCTATAATAAACTCCACAAAATTAAGTGGAAGCGTTAGTTTTGATGATACATTATATAACGCGATAAAATAACTACTTATCTGCCGTGACGAAGCACGGGTAGTTAGCTGTATACACATATATATATATATATATATATATATATATATATATAATGTGTATAATGTGGCGTTGTTTCAGACGATGAGATGACCTAGACGGAGATGCGGCGGTATGTTGAGCTGGTGCCTTCTCCTAGCCTGCCTTCTTGTACCTCTCGCTGCTGGGCCGAGGTATTCCTCCAGGATAGTGGAGACAAAGTCTGGACCGATAAGAGGGGTATGTACGCATAGGATTAGTATATGTATACATAATATATATATATATATATATATATATATATATATATATATATATATATATATATATATATATATATAATAAGTCCTTCCAATGTCTGTTATCATTTTTTAAATGCATATATTTAATTAAAACCTATTTTAAAATTTTAAGCAATGATATATTTTTCTTCATTCCACAGGCACAAAAAAGTGGTCTTTTCCAAAGACACCATACATAAATTCTTATTAATCCTCCAACTGACCTTATTCTTAATCTTCGTATTTTCGTGATAGGCGGAAGGTGAAACAGTAAAAACTTCACCACAACTTTTCACCAAATTTATTACCTCCCTACATGTTTCACACCTTCTTTTGGTGCCTCTTCAGGGGAAAAAACGTCTGACGTGGCCGTACTGGTGGAAGGTTGTCTTCCTCAGATTGAGGCTGTAAGTTTTATATATATAACTTTTTCCCCTGAAGTGGCACCATAAGAAGGTGTGAAACATGTATGGAGGTAATAAATTTGGTGAAAAGTTGTGGTGAAGTTCTTTTTATTTGACCATCCGCCTACCACAAAAATAAATTCATATTTATTTCGACGCTGAATCCGAATCCGGAATCCGTTCCACCCCAGCTAACCCTGACGTGTTGGGGTGAAACGGACTCCCCAGAACATTTGATGGTCAAATTTCCTATGAAGTCGTCCGATAAAGAAGAAATAAATAGAGCTTCCATGGTTTTGAAGTTCGCTAAATTCGAATCCGAGAAACGTTTCAGCACATCGGCGCAAAATAAAGATAATTTCAAGGACAATTAAGTTTATTTTGAAATAAATAAATCTGAAGTCAACCTTTTTCTTTGCAAAATAGTAATATTTTTCCTTGAAATAACCTTCATTTTGCGCCGATGGAGTGAAACAGACCTCGGATTCGAAATCAGCGACCCTCAAAACCACGGAAGATCTAGTTATTTCTTCGTAAACGATTTCATGCGAAATTAGACCTTCAAATGCTTCTAAAGCTGACGTGCTGGAGTGAAACAGACCTCGGATTCAAATCAGTGACCCTCAAAACCACGGAAGATCTAGTTATTTATTCGTAAACGATTTCATACGAAATTAGACCTTCAAATGCTTCTAAAGCTGACGAGCTGGGGTGAAACAGACCTCGGATTCAAATCAGTGACCCTCAAAACCACGGAAGATCTAGTTATTTATTCGTAAACGATTTCATACGAAATTAGACCTTCAAATGCTTTTAAAGCTGACGTGCTGGGGTGAAACAGACCTCGGATTCAAATCAGTGACCCTCAAAACCACGGAAGATCTAGTTATTTCTTCGTAAACGACTTCATACGAAATTAGACCTTCAAATGCTTCTAAAGCTGACGAGCTGGAGTGAAACAGACCTCGGATTCAAATCAGTGACCCTCAAAACCACGGAAGCTCTAGTTATTTATTCGTAAACGATTTCATACGAAATTAGACCTTCAAATGCTTCTAAAGCTGACGAGCTGGGGTGAAACAGACCTCGGATTCAAATCAGTGACCCTCAAAACCACGGAAGATCTAGTTATTTATTCGTAAACGATTTCATACGAAATTAGACCTTCAAATGCTTTTAAAGCTGACGAGCTGGGGTGAAACAGACCTCGGATTCGAAATCAGTGACCCTCAAAACCACGGAAGCTCTAGTTATTTATTCGTAAACGATTTCATACGAAATTAGACCTTCAAATGCTTCTAAAGCTGACGTGCTGGGGTGAAACAGACCTCGGATTCAAATCAGTGACCCTCAAAACCACAGAAGCTCTAGTTATTTCTTCGTAAACGATTTCATACGAAATTAGACCTTCAAATGCTTTTAAAGCTGACGAGCTGGGGTGAAACAGACCTCGGATTCAAATCAGTGACCCTCAAAACCACGGAAGATCTAGTTATTTCTTCGTAAACGATTTCATACGAAATTAGACCTTCAAATGCTTCTAAAGCTGACGAGCTGGGGTGAAACAGACCTCGGATTCAAATCAGTGACCCTCAAAACCACGGAAGATCTAGTTATTTATTCGTAAACGATTTCATACGAAATTAGACCTTCAAATGCTTCTAAAGCTGACGAGCTGGAGTGAAACAGACCTCGGATTCAAATCTGTGACCCTCAAAACCACGGAAGATCTAGTTATTTCTTCGTAAACGATTTCATACGAAATTAGACCTTCAAATGCTTCTAAAGCTGACGAGCTGGGGTGAAACAGACCTCGGATTCGAAATCAGTGACCCTCAAAACCACGGAAGATCTAGTTATTTATTCGTAAACGATTTCATACGAAATTAGACCTTCAAATGCTTCTAAAGCTGACGAGCTGGGGTGAAACAGACCTCGGATTCAAATCAGTGACCCTCAAAACCACGGAAGATCTAGTTATTTATTCGTAAACGATTTCATATGAAATTAGACCTTCAAATGCTTCTAAAGCTGACGAGCTGGGGTGAAACAGACCTCGGATTCAAATCAGTGACCCTCAAAACCACGGAAGATCTAGTTATTTATTCGTAAACGATTTCATATGAAATTAGACCTTCAAATGCTTCTAAAGCTGACGAGCTGGGGTGAAACAGACCTCGGATTCGAAATCAGTGACCCTCAAAACCACGGAAGATCTAGTTATTTATTCGTAAACGATTTCATGCGAAATTAGACCTTCAAATGCTTTTAAACCTGACGTGCTGGAGTGAAACGGACTCCGGATTCGGATTCAGCGTTTCGAAAGGAATATATTGAAGAATGTATTGAAAAGTCCATTATTTTATTTTTTTGTGTGTGCGTATCTATAATTGTGTGTGCGTATCTATAATTGTGTGTGCGTATCTATAATTGTGTGTGCGTATCTATAATTGTGTGTGCGTATCTATAATTGTGTGTGCGTATCTATAATTGTGTGTGCGTATCTATAATTGTGTGTGCGTATCTATAATTGTGTGTGCGTATCTATAATTTGTCGCTATCTTACAGAAAGCTCTTACATTTCATGGCTGTAAAATGATTTCTGATTTGATGGAAAGAAATTTGAAAGTCCATGTGGTAAATCCTGTTTACAATTTTGCTTTTTCGCTATTAAGGAATTTCGCAAAGCACAAAATAAGTGAAAATGTCTTGGGACAATGTCAAAATCTTTCAAATAAATACAATAATTTTTAGCGCGGTTACTCCCTATCTCTATAGGGAGAACCCGCTTATGAGGTTGACCTTATGACGCAATCCGGAAGTGCCGACTAGAAACTTTCACGTTTCAGACCCTATAGATCACGAAAATATAGGTGGCTAATATAGGTGGTCCGATTTTGATGAAATTTGGCAAAAAAATCTGTCTTCTAATTTGAAAGGTCAAGTTCGTTAACCAGCAGAATCCGCTCACTAGAAGGTAGTGTTTGGGGCGAAATTCGCGCAAAAAAAATCGTAACGCTTACGTTTTTGAGTTCATATGCTTGCAGGTACTTGTTTTATAGGTTTGTTAACATAGGAAAACGAATGAAACCATTTTTAAGGCGATATCTGTAACTGTTTCTGAGAAAAGTGGAATCAATGTTTATGTAAGTCATTATTTTTTTGTGAGTACTTAGAATCGCGGGATTCCATTGAAATATTTTCTACATCTTGGAAATTAATCCCAACTAAGATGATTAAATTTTGGTTATATTTGAAGTTAAGGAAGTATGCGAGAAAAAATATTTTATTAATAGACGTGAAAGACGTGAAAAGTTTTCGGATCTCCATACATTTTTCGTAAATATCTCGATAACGGTTGGGAAATTGTGGTAAGTGGAAAGTGACCATTCGAATGCTTACTAAATTCTCTACAAAAAATGTTCTGAAGCAATATTCGATGGGACATCGTCAATGAGAGATATAAGCGCTTAAAACTTAAAAAGTGTTTGTTTTGTTGTTTTGAAATGGGTTTTCTCTTTATTTATTTCACTTTTTAATTGGTTGTTTCTTGTTATAATATATATATATATATATATATATATATATATATATATATATATATATATATATACACATGAATTTGAATCACCTATATTTTCGTGATCTATGAGGTCTGAAACGAGAAAGTTTCTAGTCGGCACTTCCGGATTGCGTCGTGATTTCAACCTCATAAGCGGGTTCTCCCTATGGAGGTAGGGAGGAACCGCGCTAAAATACAACCTGCCACTGGCGAAACTCGAACCATCTGAAGAATCCAGCGCGCTAGACCAGGAGAAAACCACCAAAGCTTTCTTTATACATCCAATATGAATTTCTGTCAACACTTGGCTTTACTTCTCCTTTAATTCTTGAGTAATAATAATGCATTTAGTCCAAAAATCAGGTTTCATGTAAAAAAAGTCCGTCTCGCAGGAACTGCATCATCTTAGCGCGGTTCCTTTCTTATCCCTAGTCTAATTTGGAAAGATTAAAATATTTATTTATTGATAAGGCTTCGCAACTTTGGCGAATCGCCTGAAGATTAAAATAGAAGCAGTTATTATTTTGGTTCCACCAGTCTTGAAAGGTCTTGATTTACGATCTTACCTGGAAGGGTCGGTCAACACTTGAAAGGGTCCCGCTAGTTACAAGGTCTTGGAATCTAGGAAATCTATATTTCTAACAATAATTTTTTTTGTAATTTTACTTAACTAGTTTTATTGTAAAATACATTATCCAACTATAAGCAATTAAGAAATAACAAGGAATAAAAACAGACAAAAAACCGTTCGAATGAACGAAATCAATTACTTTAATGGTTTAAGCACTTATTTCTCCGATTGACATCGTCTAATTAAAACTTTTGTCAGAACATTTTTTGTAGAGCATTTAGTAAGCTTTCGAATGGTAACCTTTCGCTTCCCAAGATTTTCAACCGTTTTCGAGATATTAATGAAAGTATACGAAGTTCCCAAAACTTTTCAATATTTCTAGCTATAGACAATTGGTCTCATTTTACCTATCCTGTTTTACACACAAATACATTTTCTTAACATAAGAAATTACAAAAATAAAAATCAATAAAAAACTAAGGGAAAGAGACAAAAATTACAAAAAGAACGACCAACACCCGTTCATAAGAACTAAACAGACGTATTTGAAGTTTTAAGCACTTATTTCTTCGACTGACATCACCTAATCAAAACTTGTTTCAGAATATTTTCTGTAGAGATTCTAAATTCTCTACAGAAATTTATCTACAGAGAATTTAGTAAGCTTTCAAATAGTTTCTATCCACTTATGAACATTTCCCAACCGTGTTCGAGATATTAATGAAAATATACGAAGTTCCCAAAACTCTTCATGTCTGTTCATAAAATATTTTATTCTAACCCTTCCTTAACTCCAAACGTAACCAAAGGTTTAAGATATTAGTTTTGATAAAATTTGAACATGCAAAAAATGTTTCAACTGAATCCCATGATTTTATGTACCAAAACCAAAAACGTTATTCAGCAACTATGTTCCCAATTTTCTCGAAAACGGTTAAAGTTATCGCCTTAAAAACGGTTTCATTCGTTTTCCTAGGCCAAGAAGCCTACAAAACGAGTACTTACAAGCATATGAACTCAAAAATGTAAGCGTTGCGATTTTATTTGCGCGAATTTCGCCCCAAACGCCATCTTCCAGTGGGCGGATTTTGCTGGTTAACGAACTTGACCTTTCAAATAACAGACAAATATATGTATACAAATTTGAACCACCGTTATTTTCGGTCTCAAGGGGTTCTGAAACGCGAAATTTTCTAGTCGGCACTTCCGGATTGTTTCATGAGATCAATTTTATAAGCGGGGTTCCTCCCTATGAAGGGAGGGAGGAAGCGCGCTAACAATATAAACAGATCTAAGGTGTTACACGGGAGCTGGTGGAAGGAAGAATGAGAATGTCTCGTATTGCAATTCTCATTATGCAGGGTCTGCTTCCAGGTAGTCGTATACTTTTACTGCCCTTTACCGTTACTCAGAAGGCTCTTTGTGTTTACAAACAAAGGACTCGGTATAGACCACCCGTATTAACCCAAAAGTGATTATATCAAGCTTGATAAACTTCCTCAATTAAATTAAGGAATTTAGAGTGCTTAAAATAGGTTCTTGATCTAGTCAAAAAATTCAAGGAGAATTAGATCATGAATAGAAAATCTCGGCCAAACAGAAGGAAAATAACAATAACAAGGATAGTCAAACTTCGTTTTCAAAGATTGTTAGTTGTAACAAAAAAACGGCCACTCATGATTCTAATAAATTAACTGTGAAGGGTGATTACACAAATATTCCTGTTGAGGCTTTAAAGCTTCAATTTAAAAAACATATTAACCCATAGGAATTATAGATTGGCCTAAAAACATAAAATCATTGAAAAAAGGATTTCTTATTATTGAATCAAACAAAAACGATATAGAGGTTATATCAACAGAGTTTTTAAATATATGCAAAGACCTGTTGATCAATAAAATTAAAATAAAAAATAGAGTTCTCTGTAAAAGGTTTAATGAGTTCTATTAAATACATATTTTCCAATTTAGTTATAATTTTAACTATTGGAATTATTATCCAAAGATTCATATAATTACTCAACAATAGATTCTAATTTGAAGCACAGCTATTTTCGATATCTACCTGTTCGAATTGTTTTTCTTATTTTAATTGATCTATTTTATTGTCAAATACATTATCCAACTATAAGCAATGAAAAAATAGGAATAAAAACAGACAAAAAAAACGTTAGAATAAAAGAAATCAATTACTTTAATGGTTTAAGCACTTATTTCTCTGATTGACATCGCCCAATTAAAACTTTCATCAGAACATTTTTTGTAGACCATTTAGTAAGCTTTCGAATGGTAACCTTTCGCTTCCCAAGATTTTGAACCGTTTGCGAGATATTAATGAAAGTATACGAAGTTCCCAAAATTTTCATTATTTCTAGCAACAGAAAATTGGTCTCATGTTTCCTATACTGTTTTACAAACAAATACATTTTCCTAACATAATAAATTACAAAAATCAAAAGCAATAAAAAACCAAGGGAAAGAGACAAAAATTACAAAAAGAACGACAAAAACCCGTTCATAAGAACAAAACAGACGTATTTGAAATTTTAAGCATTTATTTCTCCGATTGACGTAACCTAATCAAAAATAGTTTTAGAATCATTTTTGTAGAGAATTTAGTAAGCTTTCAAATAGTTTCAATCCACTTACCACGATTTCCCAACCGTGTTCGAGATATTAATGAAAGTATACGAAGTTTCCAAAACTTTTCATATCTGTTCATAAAATATTTTATTCTAACCCTTCCTTAACTCCAAACGTAACATAACTTTCAACATATTAGTTTTAATGAAAGTAGAACATGCAGATAATGTTTCAACTGAATCCCGTTATTCTAAGTACCCAAACCAAAAACGGTATTCAAAAACTATTTTTCCAATTTTCTCGAAAACGGTTAAAGCTATCGCCTTGAAAATGGTTTCATTCGTTTTTCTAGCCCAAGAAGCCTATAAAACGAGTACTTACAAGCTTATGAACTCAAAAACGTAAGCGTTACGATTTTTTCTGCGCGAATTTCGCCCCAAACGCCATCTTCCAGTGGGCGGATTTTGCTGGTTAACGAACTTGACCTTTCAAATTGGACGACAGATTTTTGTACCAAATTTCATCAAAATCGGACCATTGGTCTTCTATTTAGAGAGCGAACAGACAAATATATATATATATATATATATATATAAATAAATATATACATATATATATATATACAAATTTGAACCACCGTTATTTTCGGTTTCTAGGGGTTCTGAAACGCAAAATTTTCTAGTCGGCACTTCCGGATTGTTTCATTGTATCAACCTTATAAGCGGGGTTCCTCCCTATGGGGGAGGGAGGAACCGCGCTAAAAAAACCTTGCTTCACCAACCAGGTACAGACCAATAGCCTACAGCGTTCCGTTGGATGATGGTTAAACCTGTTAACGATATTTGCCCCTGGGGCCTAAAACTTCCAAAACAGACGCCACAAAACACATCAACATGATTTTTTTCCCATTAGCTTTTAACGAGAAATAAGTCAATAATATCCATTACTCATGTATGATTTTGAAACAAAAATATATCCATAAATTTTCATTAAACATGCTATAAACATACGAACGTGCTGTTTCATTATTATTTTCGCGTAGCAAATCTGTCGTTTCTGTAGTGATAAAAATGGATACTTGTACGTGGTGAGAACACTAGCAGTTTTAAAGTACTATCAGGACTGTGCTGAAGTAGTTTAAAAAATTTAAATTTAGTGAAATCAGCTTGTCTGTTCGCTCTCTAGCAAGCTCAAAAATAATCCGATTTTGATGAAATTTAGTACAAAAATCTGTCGTCTAATTTGAAAGGTCAAGTTGGTTAACCAGCTGGATCCACCCACTGGAAAATAGTATTTGGGGCGAAATTCGCGCATAAAAAATCGTAACGCTTACGTTTTTGAGTTCATATGCTTGCAGTTACTTGTTTCATAGGTTTCTAAACATAGGAAAACGAATGAAACCATTTTTAAGGCGAGATCTGTAACCGTTTTTGAGAAAAGTGGAATCAATATTTTTGTAAGTCATTATTTTTTTGTGGGTACTTAGAATCGCGGGATTCAATTGAAATATTTTCTACATCTTGGAAATTAATCCCAACTAAAATGTTTACATTTTGGTTATATTTGGTGTTAAGGAAGTATGCAAAAAAAAAATTATTTTATTAATAGACATGAAAAGTTTTCGGATCTTCATACATTTTTCGTAAATATCTCAATAACGTTTGGATAATCGTGGTAAGTGGAAGCTGACCATTCGAATGCTTACTAAATTCTCTACAAAAAAGGTGCTGAAGCAATATTCGATTGTTGTTTTGAAAGGGTTTTTCTCTTTATTTATCTCACTTTTTAATTGGTTGTTTTTTGTTTTAAATTGAATTTATCTGTAAAATTAGTATTGTAGCAAAATAAGCTAAGAAACTGTGATAGGTATTGGTAATAAGTTTGGAGTGGCTGTGGTAATCAAGATGGCAGTGGCTAATCATGATGAGGTAGTTTGTTTTGAATTCTCCTATCTATATAACCTTCCTCATAGCCTCCAACTGAGTTATCATTATTTCTTATTTTATAGAAAGATTTGACCCACGACAGAATGGAATTTTACGTACCCTAACATGATTGTGTACACGCCTACTATTTGCAAGGACACAAGGGCATTTCATTATAACGATCAAACTGAAACTGCCCAAGTTGGAATTGCACAAATAAGTGAGAGGGTATTATTAGGTTCTTGACAAGGTATTAAGAGCCTAAAACGTGGCCCAATACTATGATAACATAACTGAGAGGGTATTATTAGGTTCTTGACAAGGTATTAAGAGCCTAAAACGTGGCCCAATACTATGATAACATAACTGAGAGGGTATTATTAGGTTCTTGACAAGGTATTAAGAGCCTAAAACGTGGCCCAATACTATGATAACATAACTGAGAGGGTATTATTAGGTTCTTGACAAGGTATTAAGAGCCTAAAACGTGGCCCAATACTATGATAACATAACTGAGAGGGTATTATTAGGTTCTTGACAAGGTATTAAGAGCCTAAAACGTGGCCCAATACTATGATAACATAACTGAGAGGGTATTATTAGGTTCTTGACAAGGTATTAAGAGCCTAAAACGTGGCCCAATACTATGATAACATAACTGAGAGGGTATTATTAGGTTCTTGACAAGGTATTAAGAGCCTAAAACGTGGCCCAATACTATGATAACATAACTGAGAGGGTATTATTAGGTTCTTGAGAAGGTATTAAGAGCCTAAAACGTGGCCCAATACTATGATATCATAACTTTCATAGGCAAATTGTTTTTTGGAGGAGCCTGGAACATGGCGGTTTTTTCAACGTTAGGACTTTTTAAGGATACAATTTCCTGTCTTAATCGGAATCGAATAGTGCTCTAGACATTATCCAAGAAACACTCTTCCGGATAATAATTTCACTTCGCTCGTGCAATTCTACAAAAATACGTTTAAATCACCCGTTATACAATTAAAAGGAGACTATAATTAAAATGGGAAGCCTTTTAATTATGTCATACCTGCTAAATGTTGTTAAAAACACGAATGGACTTCAAAAAAAAAAAAAAGCCTTGTTTAACTCCTAAAAAAAAGTGTCCATTTATTCACATGTTTAGGTGACATAAAGGAGACGAAAAAAAAAACCGTTGCATGAAAGAGTTTTGTATAAATGCTGTGTGTTTTTCACAAAAGGACGAAAGCAGTGACCCGGATTCCTCTCTTCGTCGGCTGGGTATTTGCCGGGGAGATGGAACCCTGGATATGCTCTTATCATCACACAACAAATACCAGTTCATTCATTCCACTTTTCAATACAAAACAATGCAGAGAGAAATAGAGGGAGAGGAAGTGATGAGTGAGAGAGAGAGAGAGAGAGAGAGAGAGAGAGAGAGAGAGAGAGAGAGAGAGTGAGAGAGAGGGAGAGGGAGAGAGAGGGAGAGAGAGAGAGAGAGAGAGAGAGAGAGAGAGAGAGAGAGAGAGAGAGAGAGAGAGAGAGAGAGAGAGAGAGAGAGAGAGAGAGAGAGAGAGAGAGAGAGAGAGAGTTTCAATAATCAACGAAAAATTTCATTAATTTCTTATTGAATCTGATAGAATTTAAAACCAGAATATACAATTAAATATTTCGAACATAAGTAATGTATTAAACCTTACTAATTTTTGAAAAACGAAAGAAATAGAATGAACAACTAAAAAACCTTATACAATTACTGGATAAATGCTTGGAATAGAAATGTTTATTAACTAGAAAGGTTGGTGCTAATGACCACCCACACGTAGTAGATGCACTAAAATAAACAAAAAAAAAAACAACTAGAAAGGTGAGATGGTGTTTTTGAATTCATGTCTGCTATTCGTCAAGAATTCATACATACCAGTTGGTAAATGTTTTCATTAGATTTACTGGGTCCAATCATTCATAGAATCTATTACCTGGGAGTCTAGTACAAAGAAATGGTAGGTGTTACGTTTAATTGTACCAAAAACCCTTATTTGGTAGACGGAAATCACTGAAAGTATTTTTTTACGACATATAATTAAGATTGATTCACATAAAAAGTAGATTTGTACCACGATCATTTTCGTGATCTATTTGTTCTGAAACGTGAAAGTTTCTAGTCGACACTTTCGGATTGCGACATTATGTCAACCACATAATGAGGTTTCCTCCCTATGGCGATATATCGTGGCATATGCGTCCGAGAAATGTTCTCTGCGGGTCCGGCGTCGTGGCGTATGTGTCAGAGAGATGTGCCCTGTGGGCCCAGCGTCGTGGCGTATGCGTCAGAGATGTGTTCTGTGGGCCCAGCGTCGTGGTGTTTGCGTCAGGAGATAGCTTGGCTTTCTTTCTATCTCACTACTCTAGGCCTTGTCATATGCCCTTCTTATTTAATTTGGGACCCCATTACGTTATTCCCGGTTAGGTTTGCGGGTCTGGTATCGTATTTGATTTGGGACCTCATTACGTTATTCCCGGTTAGGTTTGCGGGTCTGGTATCGTATTTGATTTGGGACCTCATTATGTTATTCCCGGTTAGGTTTGCGGGTCTGGTATCGTATTTGATTTGGGACCTCATTATGTTATTCCCGGTTAGGTTTGCGGGTCTGGTATCGTATGATACTGAATCCGCCTGAAAAATGTCTTCTGCGGGCCCGCTGTTGTGGCGCATTTAACACTTCTTTTTATTATTTTTTAAATATATATTTCCCTAAAAAAAAAAACTAAATAACTATACAAAAGGAAGGCTTGGGCCTTGATGGAAATCTTTTTCAAAGCATTCTGTCCTGAAAGTGTTAAGAAACATCATAAACGTCGAATACAAGATTATTTTGTCATGAAAAGCCCGAACCAATCAAAATGTTCCGTTTAGGCCTCCAGTCCCAGCAGGACCCCGAACCCCTGGAGAATATTCACACATTCAGCTATTGCTTATTCCAGCGTAGGTTCTAGCAGGAATTAATTCTACCCCAATAGACGGCGGTAATTGACCTATCCAGTCAATTAATAGTCAAATTGTACAACCCTCCGGTCCATCGCTTCTCCTAGGGCGTTTGTATATTCACTGTACACCATGTACAAATAGTTGTAGCAGCATTGTAACGGAATAATTGTGAATCGCTCACTAATAATCAGAGATATAGAAGCGTAGGAGCGTGGATACAAAAGTATTACCTATTTTCAATGTCAGAAATGTGGATTATATAGTCGATACAAATGCAAAGTATCGAATGGAAAATCACGACTTTCGAGAGTGAAAAAACTTTTATTCCTTACTTTGCTTTTGGACAGTCAAATAGTTGGCAGATTCTACCTTTTGGTAGTGGTTACTCTCCCTATTCACTTAGTGAACCTAGATTCGCGATCTTGCCGTACTTCAGTCCAGCAACAATCAGTAAAGATTGAAAATGAAAAATACGTTTTTTCACATTCGATTTGTATCGACGATATGTCTAACACCCTCGAACATGATTATTCATTAGTAAACTGATGGTAGTTATATCAACAGTTACAATTTAAAATATTTTTCTTACCAAACTATCAAAGCAACTGTTTGATTGCAAGTCATAAATTCGTAATATCTCCAGTCACATATGACACTAGGATTCGATACTGTCTCAACGGAACCCGAATCAGCGAGAAATAGGAATACAGTAGGTACATAAAGTGAAATATTTGCATGATTTTAGAATAATGTTAACCTATTTCTTATTTCAACCAGTATATTTCCCAAAAATAGATATATTTCATGCATCTTAGAAACATGGGTAACTGATAAAAAACAAATTAATAATAATTTTAAAAAAAAAACAAGCTCTGCGTTTCATCAAGTGGCAATTCAAATTTCAAGAAAGCTTTTGATAAAATCTTGAACAACCAAAGGAAATTGTTCTTTGAAATAGTCAGCTCTAAAACTTTGAGACTTCACCTTCGAACTGAAAATGAAGATTTTTTTTTTTTTTTTTTTTTTTTTTTTTTTTTTTTTTTTTTTTTTTTTTTTTTTTTTTTTTTTTTTTTTACGGCGCATCTACTTCTAGGTCATTAGCGCCGACATACAGGGTACAGCGAGGAATTTTCCCAACGAGCCCTGAGATGAGAAAATTCCTGCCGGAGGTGGGGATCGAACCCACCATCCCCCGCTTATGAATCCAAGGCGCTAACCATTAGACCACGGGAGACCCCTGGAAATGAAGATGAATCTTTATCAAAAATCTTCACCAATATGCCATCAATAAATCCAGCAGCTTTTTATCAGAGAATCAATAAATCCACCAGCTTATTATCAGAGAATCAATAAAGATAATAGTCACAGTTTATCATCAGAGAATCAATAAATCCACCAGCTTATTATCAGAGAATCAATAAAGATAATAGTCACAGTTTTCGAGTGAGAGGTGATTAGTCCTGTGAAAGGTGAAGGTTTTCTTTCGAACCGGAAGTTAAAATATGTACAAAAATTTTTTTTCAATATCGATTTGACTCATAAAAGTAAATGTTTCGTTTATTATCATTATTTTATATACTCGTTTTGTTTTTTGTTTTTTTTGTAGACGTATTAAATGATTTTCGTTTATTTTTTTTTATAGTCAATATTTATAAACCATTATTGTTTGTAAATAACAAAACCAGACTCACTGTAAATTTTATTTTGTTATTTATAACATACAGTAAATATCCATTCATTCAATCACATATTACAATAGAAAAAAGGGATGTTGGTTCACCGAACACTAATGAAAGAGTGAGGTCAGCTCATGTCTACCAGCTTCCTCTCGCCGACTCTAGATTCCGCGAGAGGAAGCTCATGTCTACCAGCTTCCTCTCGCCGACTCTAGATTCCGCGAGAGGAAGCTCATGTCTACCAGCTTCCTCTCGCCGACTCTAGATTCCGCGAGAGGAAGCTCATGTCTACCAGCTTCCTCTCGCCGACTCTAGATTCCGCGAGAGGAAGCTGATGTCTACCAGCTTCCTCTCGCGGACTCTAGATTCCGCGAGAGGAAGCTGATGTCTACCAGCTTCCTCTCGCCGACTCTAGATTCCGCGGCTCACAATGTCTCAATTATAAAATACATTTTATTTTAATACTAAACACCCCAGGCAATCATTTTCAGAGTTTTTTTTTTTTTTTTTTTTTTTTTTGTAAATAAAAGAAGCATTTTAAATGTAAATATTATTACAAAACTATTAGAATCAAATAATTTCCTATAAATTAGGAAGAACATGTTTATTGTACATGTTATAAACACTTATGTATGATACTATGTAAATAAAGCTTTATTATCTTAAAAAAAAAAAAAAAAAAAAAAAATGTAAATATTCAGCATAGTAGAGAGATAAATAGAGAATGAGCTCCTCATGAAGCGCGCAGACTAATTATGCAAGACCCGCACAACACCCGTGTATTGAATGTAGCCATGACAAGGTTATTGCAGAGGATAGACAACTGGCCCTATGAACCTCATAAATATCCTTAAGCTACGAAAATGGTTAACTTACCATACTGTAAATTGTGCGGACTAATGTCATGTGAAAGAAAACAATTTGGTTTCAAAGTTGACCTCCATTCTTAATAGGCTGATTTTTTTTTTTGTTTTTAAATGTTTTTCTCCACATTTTTTTCTCATTATGAGATGACGATAGTAGCCGTTTAGGTGATAAGAAGTAAAGGAATTGCCAGAAACGTCAAAAGGATGGAGAAAACCAGATTTTCAGAGAAATCAATATTCCGAAACTTTGGTCATTCTCTTTGACAGCTCTTAGACAACTAAAAAACCAACACAAAAAAATTTAAACAAAAAATTAAGTTTTCTTTTTTGTAATTCTTTATTTGTGTTGGTTTTTCTTCATGGCTACCAAAGAGCATACCGCAATAACCTTTTGTGAAAATCTCATGTCTTGACTTCTTATCATTCTTATTCCCTATGAATGTATATATATATATATATATATATATATATATATATATGTATATATATATATATAAGTTAATGGAAAAAGGTACGTTCTAAGGGTCAGGTAAACGTTTTCTGCTTAATTTTCCTCATTGTGATTTTTTTTTTCATTTACATCAGTACAAAAATGGCCATTGTGTAATTACTTGGAGTTTGTACAAGATAACACACTGCATAAGGTCAGTTAGACCTGAACAGTCCGCCTGAAAGCCGGTCAGGCAGGCCTGTCAGTTAGACCTGAACAGTCCGCCTGAAAGCCGGTCAGGCAGGCCTGTCAGTTAGACCTGAACAGTCCGCCTGAAAGCCGGTCAGACAGGCCTGTCAGTTAGACCTGAACAGTCCGCCTGAAAGCCGGTCAGGCAGGCCTGTCAGTTAGACCTGAACAGTCCGCCTGAAAGCCGGTCACCTAAAAGCGTGTTTATATTCCAGCCGCCTGAACAGTCTTAACTGGCAGACCAGACGGAATATATCCACCTTCAGGAAGACTGTTCAGGACAAACTGACAGGCCTGCCTGACCGTGTGTAGCCTGCTTTAGAAATTAGGCCTTTGATTGGTGGACAATTAACACTTGACGACTTAAGTACTAAGTACATTAGTACTTCACTCCGACCGTAAGCATTCAACTCGAACTTAGAAGTCTAAGCAGTCCTGAAACCTCAGATCATTCTCCTAGTACGTGCCAAGAGTAAAGGGCTTAACATTGAATGATAAATTTATGACAGACGACTTAAATCTTAAAGAGGAGCTTAAGATTCACGCGGAGTCATTTCAAGTTTGATCTTTATTAGTATTGCCGTCGTAAAGTCATAAACCTTTAAGGGTTAGAAGGATCCTACTAAGAAACTTCAACATGTTAGTCATGTTGTGAATCATAATTTGCTAACTCTAGAAGTATATTTTTGTTTTGTGCTCTCTAGGATCAAGTAACAAATCATATTTACAAAATTCGCTATTTGATAATTACAGTATAGGCGGTCACCCATCCTAGTAAAAACCAAGCTCGACGTGGTTTTTACAGGGATCAGTGTCCTACGTGAACCGATGTTATTGAAAGTGGGTATAGACCAGTGCGTATCAATAAAAAAACACTATAAGCAATATGTTTCACTAAAATATTATTTTTACTGTTAAATGAAATTTAAAAAGCGACCAATGTAATGGCTCAGAGCCAAAGGTGACTAATCCACAATTAGAAATAACTGAGAAAATTGGACTTAAAGTTAAGAAGAATCTGAAAAATTAGTGTTGGTGACATAAATGATTTTAAGTGAACCAATTAAAACCATATCTGTCACCAAAATTAATTTTTTCAGATTCTTCTTAACTTTAAGTCCAATTTTCTAGGTTATTTCTTATTGTGGGTTAGTCACCTTTGGCACTGAGCCCTTCAATTAAAAACTGAGTTAAACTGAGATAAAAACCCTTTATAAAGAGAAAAAAAAAATAATACTTTCGCAGTTTTAAGCATTCAACACTAAGAAGGGGAGTATACAGTGGTGGGGTCACCAATCTGGTCTATTTTTTCTCTCTGGTGATTCTGTAACGAAATGTAGTCCACACCTGTCCGACCGTTCACCATCGCCATGGCTGGTGATTGTTCATATTATAATTAAAAAAAAAAAATAATTTATTGACGATGTTATAAATGACGACTACATTGTATAAGTATTCTACGACTACGTTGTATAAGTATTCTACGACTACGTTGTATAAGTATTCTACGACTACGTTGTATAAGTATTCTACGACTACGTTGTATAAGTATTCTACGACTACGTTGTATAAGTATTCTACGACTACGTTGTATAAGAAATGTTCGTCTGCTTTGAGAGGCCAAGTTGCTAGAAACTAGTCGAAATGAGTAAAATGGTCTAAAAGAAATTTTGAAGCAATTTTTTGACCTATAAGTCCTTATTAAAAGAAGAGGAAATGGAAGAGGTCAAGTTATGAGAGAATATACATATATATATATATATATATATATATATATATATATATATATATATATTTAGATGGAACGGCATTTTTCTCCAGCGGTGGTACTCCTCCTCACTACTTCCCGGAATATTTCGATGGATTCATCTCCATCTTCTTCAGCCAGGTACTTGTTCTTCCTCGGTGGTAGCCAAGGGAATGACATTTAAATGGGCTGAAGAAGATGGAGATGAATCCATCGAAATATTCCAGGAAGTAGTGAGGAGGAGTACCACCGCTGGAGAAAAATGCCGTTCCATCTTAGAATACTATCCCAGCGACGAAAAATTACATCAAACATATATATATATATATATATATATATATATATATATATATATATATATATATATGTATATATATATATATATATACATATATTGTGTGTGTGTCTGATTTTTATTCAAAGTATTAACAAATTAAAATCTAGGTATATATGTGTAGAGACGGTATAATTATTGAAGGTAAGGCGAAACCGTTGTTTTGTCGGATCCTCTGAAACGAACGAGGGATTTAGGGGGGGGGGGGGGGTTTCTCGCCCGTCTACTGGTTTTTTGCAGAGTTAATCACCCTCGGCCGGAGCCCCTCGATTCCATCATTTAAAAACAAAACTTTTCCGGGCTCTAGAAACCTCTTCTGTCGGAATGAGGGATCGTCTCCCCTTTGGTTCCGAGCCAAATTCAAACAATCCTAAAATCGCTTTGTTATTTCATCTTTTTTTCACCTACATCATCCATATTTGATCCTGAAAGTTTTTCCATCTCTACACTAGGAAATATGCCTTCGCTAGTTCGTGAGAGAATTGAATAACGTAAAACGTATAAAGTACACATATTTCTGTAGTAAACACGCAAGAAATAATGTTTCTTCTTCTTCGTCATTTTAAGGCAAATCGCACCAAAATTGGAATGCATAACTTACCGAATACTCTCGAAGTTACCGAAAAATATGCCTAAACGTATTTAGAAGACTTTTGAGAGTGAGTACTTCATAAGGTTAACGGGAGTGTTTGAGTCGCTAACTACATTTTCAAGTACTTACTGATAGTTGCATATCGAAATTACAAATTATAAACGTGTAATTGAGGCGTTGCGGATACGAAGGGCGAACGCAACATCCGGTCAAACGTTTTTCCCGCCATCCGAATCTAGACGCTTCAGAGAATCTACAGATATATTTTTCCATGTTGAATTCAATCCTTCTTTCCTTCACAAAATACACAGAGAGAATGAAAACAAGCTGACTACAAACTGCCATCGGAAGGCGGATACGAAAGGCAAACTCAACACTCCACTACCATTCCGATGGATCATGATAGAAATTAAATGCTGGTTTTGTTGAAAGTGAAGTTCACAATAATACTAATCCGTGCTCAATTATTATATAATTTAAACAATAAGACATCCCACAACGAAAAAATGTTTTGAATATACTATAGTGGAGTTCGACCTTATGGAAAAAATATACGAACAACATATGTTGAAAACTACCTTCTGTTGAGTTTGCTCTTCTTCTAAACTAAATTAAAACTACTTTCAACTTATAGATACTAATTGAACTTTTTAAATATTAACTATTGAATTCTCAAAAAGTAATTGTTTATCAGTAACTATAAACTACTAGCTGTATTTTAAAGCAAGATGTAGTAAACTATAGTAGTTCTGTTGAAGTTAATGTTATTACAAGTAAATATTATTCTTGCGTTAGTTCCTGAGGAGTAAGTAGTAGGAAAAGGGGGCTTCTGGCGCAATTTCAAAAATACCCTAAATCCCTAAAAAAAATGCGAACGTGCTAATTTTACTAATTTTCAAATAATCGCTAAAAATACATAAAAACATAGTTCAAAAAAGTTAAAGTGATTTAAAGTAAGTTAAAGTGAGTTAAAGTAAGTTAAAGTGATTTAAAGTAGGTTAAAGTAAGTTAACTGACTTTAACTTACTTTAACTCACTTTAACTTTTTTGAACTATGTTTTTATGTATTTTTAGCGATTATTTTAAAATTAGTAAAATTAGCACGTTCGCATTTTTTTAGGGATTTAGGGTATTTTTGAAATTGCGCCAAAAATCTCCTTTTCCTTCTACTTCTATTTGAACGAACGAACCTTTAAGGACCACAACTTTTTGTTCAAAAACAAGCAAAATCCCTTTTCCCAAACTTTTGATACCAAATTGTCCTTCGATCCCAATCCCAGAGCACAAACAATTTCCTCCCCAACCCACGCAAAAAAAAAAAAAAAAAAAAAAAAAAAAAAAAAAAAAAAAAAAAAAAAAAAAAAAGGCTAAATATACATGGGACTCGTGATCAGTTAACTGACTAAAGGACAAAAATATATTCAAAAGTGGAAAGTGCCAATACTGATTTGCTCCCTAACACTCCAATGGTCGGGCCATTGAAACTACCTTTGGTGGTCGCTTCGTATCTGAGAGATACGCCTGAGTTTCAGTCTTATTTACCGTAAATAACTTTATCTATTGTATTAAGAATGAGCAAAAACTCTTAACAGGAGATTAATATATAAAAAATGAGTAAATTCACCAAGAAAAAGTTATTTATTTAAATATGTTGATGAAAAGGGGAAGGGTATTAATTAATAATACAATCCAAGACGAGGAATAACCCTTCAAAGTTCAACATATACTTGTATTATATATTAAATGTATATGTTGAACTTTGAAGGGTTATTCCTCACCTTGCATTGTATTATATCTTATTTATTTATTATAGGCAAACTCATATAGTTGAAATATACAAATAACAAGTAGGTAGGAAATATTAGGGCAAATATTAATAATATTTCGTAGTAATATATAACTTCAAAAAACGTTTTCTGTATCATCATCTAGGCGCACGGTAGTGCGCCAGGCCAAGTTCCGGCCTAAGCATACTGTGTGTATATTACAGGCGGTCTTAGAGCCGATTTTTACCCTCTCATAACTTTCAACCAGGTAAAGATAAAGTTATGAAATTTTACACAGGTATTATACTACTAGATTCATAATTCATAATTCTACATCAAATAGTTTCTGAGATATAAGCGATCGAAAATCGGGATTTATAGGACTCACTCACTCACTGACTCATCAAAATTATTAGGCACTTCCCATGATGCTAGGGACTTGAAATTTTGCATGAAGATAGATATAAAGACGTTATTAAAGGAAAAAATCGAAAAATCGCGAAAAGTTGTGTTTGACTCCGCTTCCGGGGCGGGGGCGTGCCAGTTTTGTACTTCCTTCGGAACCCCATCATTCCGTCCGAAACCCATGATGTGGGGTATCAAATGAATTATCTCGATATGAAGAACCTATATTTGATGTTTTAAGAAACAATTAGACGCATATAGGCTCGGTAAAATCTTATACCAGCTGTCTGTCTGTATGTTTGTTCCTCTTACAAATCCGTACCGTTTGACCGATTTTGACCAAACTTGGGACACAGATGGGTCTTGATACGGGGAGAATCATAGGCTAGGTTAAATTGTCTATCAGCTGTCTGTCTGTCTGTTTGTTCCTCATACAAATACACACCGTTTGACCGATTTTGACAAAATTTGACACACATGTCGGTCTTCATCCGGGTAGTGTCATAGGGTAGTCAAAATCGTCTATGAGCTGTCTGTATGCATGTTTGTTCCTTACACAAATTCACACCATTTGACCGATTTTGACCAAACTTGGCACACAGGTAGGCCTTGGTCCGGGGAATGCACTAGGCTAGGTAAAACAGGTCTTTCAGCTGTCTCTGTATGTTTGTTCCTTATACAAATGCACACCGTTTGGCCTATTTTGACCTAACTTGGCACGCAGGTAGGTCTTGATACGGGAGTGTCATATTACCTATGACGTTTTCTACTTTTTGTTCCATCGAAATGCCATCATTCCTTCTGAAGCCCATCATGTGGGCTATCAAATGAATCGTCTTGGTAAGGAGAACCTATATTTGACGTTTTAAAAAACATTTCGACGCATCTTAACAAAAACAGTTGTAACTTCTTTCTTAAATGTAGTAAATAAAGTCGTAGGGGTTAACTGCATAATATACGTACTTCAAAGCAGATACTAAGTTTTTCAAAGTCGAGCCATCTAAATTACAAAGTTTAGGATCACAAACCCAAAATGTATCGTCTTTGTTCTTATATTTTTCTTGAAGGCCTTCTGCACTTTCCCTATTGTGATCTTTATCCTCGGGATAAGGTTCCTGTGTTTTACAGTGTAATAGTTTAGTTAAGAGAGCAATCAATTTGTCCTCTAGAGTAATGTCATGTGGAAGAGCTTCTAACTTTTCTAGTCTAGTGATTAGATGAATGTAGGTTGATTATTGGTATCAAATATCAAGCAGTAAGGAGAACTTTATGCAGAATCCAAAGACCCTGGTTTTATATGAAGTACAAAAGCCAGTAGGTATGCGGCAACTAAATTCTATTTAATACTTAGAAAAAAGTAATGAGATCCCCCAAAAAACATAAATGTGAAATAGAGGCCAAGTTCTTCCCCCCCACAAAGAAACACTCCCTTCCTCAAAAATATCCCCTCCTAAAAACCCCCCAAAAACGCCTTAACATTCTACTCTCCAAAAAAATTGTATGAGTTGGTGTATTAATTCAACCAAACATATTTGCCAATACAAGAGATGATACAAGAAAGAAATGTCCAAGTTCATTACTTAGAAGACCTCATAGTTACTTACTAAGAACAGTAAAGACAATTCAACTGACCTTTAAAAACAACAATAAAAATACTTATATCCAGTTACTAAAATATCACTTTCCTCAACCAGGTATATTCTTAAACTTGGCAATGTTTTTTTTTGTGACGAAATTATCTTTAGAGAAAAACTAAACATTGCCAAGTTCCAGTTACTAAAATATCACTTTCCTCAACCAGGTATATTCTTAAACTTGGCAATGTTTAGTTTTTCTCTAAAGATAATTTCGTCACAAAAAAAACATTGCCAAGTTTAAGAATATACCTGGTTGAGGAAAGTGATATTTTAGTAACTGGATATAAGTATTTTTATTGTTGTTTTTAAAGGTCAGTTGAAGTGTCTTTACTGTTCTTAGTAAGTAACTATGAGGTCTTCTAAGTAATGAACTTGGACATTTCTTTCTTGTATCATCTCTTGTATTGGCAAATATGTTTGGTTGAATTAATACACCAACTCATACTACTTTTTTGGAGTGTAGAATGGTAAGGCGTTTTTGGGGGGTTTTAGGAGGGGATATTTTTGAGGAAGGGAGTGTTTCTTTGTGGAGGCAGGAACTTGGCGTCTATTTCACATTTATGTTTTTTGGGGGATCCACTTTACATCCATCCTGACAATATAATGTGCAATGATAGAGACATAAATATTGGCCGCACCCCTTGCATTTATACTGGGTGAGCCTTGTAGTCTTGTTTGCCCAAAACATTTGGCATCGCTTTCTAGTTTTGGTGCTCTCGGCTACAGTGCTATTTTTTTACCCCTGTTTCTTCATCAATCGCTGCATCCATATTCATACTTATATCATAACTACGTTTATTTTGTTGTTGTTTTTATTTTGTGGTATTTATGAGCCCAACGTGCCCAATTTTCTAAAAGTACAAATATGGTCGCGTGGTATCTATGAGATACAAAGTAGTTTTAGTGGATAGTTCCTGCTTGGAGGTGCGTCAGGTCAGAACTGACCCATCAGCCACTACCTGTTCTAGGAATAGTAAAGGGTATAGCTAGACCCGCGCACTTGCGTCCCGTACACAGTCTGCGTAAGATGCTCTGTATCTGAGAGATCTCACGCGACCTTTGGAGTGTTAAAATGGTTTTATTTCGGAACATATTATTATGCACATTTGTGTGCATAATTTACAAATCTCTAGATCTACTATATATTTGTCAAATATCACTCACTCACTCACTCACTCACTGATTTATCATCGCCCAGCCCAAACCATTTTACAGACAAATTTGAAATTTTGCATGGACATTCCTTCTAGAACGTAGACACTTGCTAAGACAGTTTTTTTTTTATTCAAATTTTTAGAGGGGTTTGAAGCCAATAGTCAGCATGCGTTGCTAGGACGATAACAGGTCAGCTGTTACCATACTGTATCTATTTCATAGTATTATTTTTATTTGCGGTAATGATGGTAGATCTTGAATTACTAGACATAAACTGTGATTTTGCCCCTCATAGAGTTTACGCTACACCTGGTGATGGTCCATCCGAGGTAATAATATCCCGAACCCTTGCACGGCCTCCTCACCCATCAGCATCCCCAGTCAGAACACTTCTCGGCAAAGCACGCAAATATAATGGGTGTTACCAAATGACATCTTGAAAACATAAATTTTAAAATTTTATCGGCCATTTATTATTTACAACGGAATTTAACCTGTAATGGTTAAACTCCTGATACTGGAAATCTATAGATAACGGCCTATCTCTAGGATATCTGTTTGTTGACACCTCTGTGTCGAGAAACATTATTATTTAATTACTTATTAACCCTCCTTCGACCACGTGAGAGTTACACCGTCGCCCACGTGGGGTCCACCAGGACCCCACTTACATTTATGGTGGTAACGTGCTAATACTTCATAAGACTACCTTCAAAAAAATATTTAATCAATTTGTAAGTGTCTGTGTAGATACCCTTCAAATATGGAGTCTCAGACTCCCAAATTGTGGTTGTAGGATTTGAAATTGCATTACAGAGAGACAATAACACAGGAAAATGGTATCCTTTCGTCAGATTGTAAAATTCGACGAATTCAGTTTTATCTTGATAGCAGATACTACCATGATGCAAACTAATTAAATTGGAAAAATAAAATACATGTAAATATCCTAAAAAAACCTTATCACGGAAGCCAACGGTCCGACCCCAACCCCGTTTTTCATCAAAAACTAATCAATTTGAAGGCTGTACTATCCTTTATGAGGGATTCGACACTGCCTATCTTCGGAGCACTACTGATTAGGAAGCTACTGGAAGAACAGGAAGATAGAGTTATCACGGAAGCCAACGGTCAGACCCCAACCCCGTTTTTCATCAAAAACTAATCGATTTGAAGGCTGTACTATCCTTTATGAGGGATTCGACACTGCCTATCTTCGGAGCACTACTGATTAGGAAGCTACTGGAAGAACAGGAAGATAGAGTTATCACGGAAGCCAACGGTCCGACCCCAACCCCGTTTTTCATCAAACACTAATCAATTTGAAGGCTGTACTATCCTTTATGAGGGATTCGACACTGCCTATCTTCGGAGCACTACTGATTAGGAAGCTACTGGAAGAACAGGAAGATAGAGTTATCACGGAAGCCAACGGTCAGACCCCAACCCCGTTTTTCATCAAACACTAATCGATTTGAAGGCTGTACTATCCTTTATGAGGGATTCGACACTGCCTATCTTCGGAGCACTACTGATTAGGAAGCTACTGGAAGAACAGGAAGATAGAGTTATCACGGAAGCGAACGGTCAGACCCCAACCCCGTTTTTCATCAAACACTAATCAATTCGAAGCGTGTACTATCCTTTATGAGGGATTCGACACTGCCTATCTTCGGAGCACTACTGATTAGGAAGCTACTGGAAGAACAGGAAGATAGAGTTATCACGGAAGCGAACGGTCAGACCCCAACCCCGTTTTTCATCAAACACTAATCAATTCGAAGCGTGTACTATCCTTTATGAGGGATTCGACACTGCCTATCTTCGGAGCACTACTGATTAGGAAGCTACTGGAAGAACAGGAAGATAGAGTTATCACGGAAGCGAACGGTCAGACCCCAACCCCGTTTTTCATCAAAAACTAATCAATTTGAAGGCTGTACTATCCTTTATGAGCGATTCGACACTGCCTATCTTCGGAGCACTACTGATTAGGAAGCTACTGGAAGCCAACGGTCAGACCCCAACCCCGTTTTTCATCAAACACTAATCAATTCGAAGCGTGTACTATCCTTTATGAGGGATTCGACACTGCCTATCTTCGGAGCACTGCTGATTAGGAAGCTACTGGAAGCCAACGGTCCGACCCCAACCCCGTTTTTCATCAAACACTAATCAATTCGAAGCGTGTACTATCCTTTATGAGGGATTCGACACTGCCTATCTTCGGAGCACTACTGATTAGGAAGCTACTGGAAGAACAGGAAGATAGAGTTATCACGGAAGCGAACGGTCAGACCCCAACCCCGTTTTTCATCAAAAACTAATCAATTTGAAGGCTGTACTATCCTTTATGAGGGATTCGACACTGCCTATCTTCGGAGCACTACTGATTAGGAAGCTACTGGAAGCCAACGGTCAGACCCCAACCCCGTTTTTCATCAAAAACTAATCAATTTGAAGGCTGTACTATCCTTTATGAGGGATTCGACACTGCCTATCTTCGGAGCACTACTGACTAGGAAGCTACTGGATGAACAGGAAGATAGAGTTATCACGGAAGCGAACGGTCAGACCCCAACCCCGTTTTTCATCAAAAACTAATCAATTTGAAGGCTGTACTATCCTTTATGAGGGATTCGACACTGCCTATCTTCGGAGCACTACTGATTAGGAAGCTACTGGAAGAACAGGAAGATAGAGTTATCACGGAAGCCAACGGTCAGACCCCAACCCCGTTTTTCATCAAACACTAATCGATTTGAAGGCTGTACTATCCTTTATGAGGGATTCGACACTGCCTATCTTCGGAGCACTACTGATTAGGAAGCTACTGGAAGAACAGGAAGATAGAGTTATCACGGAAGCGAACGGTCAGACCCCAACCCCGTTTTTCATCAAACACTAATCAATTCGAAGCGTGTACTATCCTTTATGAGGGATTCGACACTGCCTATCTTCGGAGCACTACTGATTAGGAAGCTACTGGAAGAACAGGAAGATAGAGTTATCACGGAAGCGAACGGTCAGACCCCAACCCCGTTTTTCATCAAAAACTAATCAATTTGAAGGCTGTACTATCCTTTATGAGCGATTCGACACTGCCTATCTTCGGAGCACTACTGATTAGGAAGCTACTGGAAGCCAACGGTCAGACCCCAACCCCGTTTTTCATCAAACACTAATCAATTCGAAGCGTGTACTATCCTTTATGAGGGATTCGACACTGCCTATCTTCGGAGCACTGCTGATTAGGAAGCTACTGGAAGCCAACGGTCCGACCCCAACCCCGTTTTTCATCAAACACTAATCAATTCGAAGCGTGTACTATCCTTTATGAGGGATTCGACACTGCCTATCTTCGGAGCACTACTGATTAGGAAGCTACTGGAAGAACAGGAAGATAGATTTATCACGGAAGCGAACGGTCAGACCCCAACCCCGTTTTTCATCAAAAACTAATCAATTTGAAGGCTGTACTATCCTTTATGAGGGATTCGACACTGCCTATCTTCGGAGCACTACTGATTAGGAAGCTACTGGAAGCCAACGGTCAGACCCCAACCCCGTTTTTCATCAAAAACTAATCAATTTGAAGGCTGTACTATCCTTTATGAGGGATTCGACACTGCCTATCTTCGGAGCACTACTGATTAGGAAGCTACTGGATGAACAGGAAGATAGAGTTATCACGGAAGCGAACGGTCAGACCCCAACCCCGTTTTTCATCAAAAACTAATCAATTTGAAGGCTGTACTATCCTTTATGAGGGATTCGACACTGCCTATCTTCGGAGCACTACTGATTAGGAAGCTACTGGAAGAACAGGAAGATAGAGTTATCACGGAAGCCAACGGTCAGACCCCAACCCCGTTTTTCATCAAACACTAATCGATTTGAAGGCTGTACTATCCTTTATGAGGGATTCGACACTGCCTATCTTCGGAGCACTACTGATTAGGAAGCTACTGGAAGAACAGGAAGATAGAGTTATCACGGAAGCGAACGGTCAGACCCCAACCCCGTTTTTCATCAAACACTAATCAATTCGAAGCGTGTACTATCCTTTATGAGGGATTCGACACTGCCTATCTTCGGAGCACTACTGATTAGGAAGCTACTGGAAGAACAGGAAGATAGAGTTATCACGGAAGCCAACGGTCAGACCCCAACCCCGTTTTTCATCAAACACTAATCGATTTGAAGGCTGTACTATCCTTTATGAGGGATTCGACACTGCATATCTTCGGAGCACTACTGTTTAAGAAGCTACTGGAAGAACAGGAAGATAGAGTTATCACGGAAGCGAACGGTCAGACCCCAACCCCGTTTTTCATCAAACACTAATCAATTCGAAGCGTGTACTATCCTTTATGAGGGATTCGACACTGCCTATCTTCGGAGCACTACTGATTAGGAAGCTACTGGAAGAACAGGAAGATAGAGTTATCACGGAAGCCAACGGTCAGACCCCAACCCCGTTTTTCATCAAACACTAATCGATTTGAAGGCTGTACTATCCTTTATGAGGGATTCGACACTGCCTATCTTCGGAGCACTACTGATTAGGAAGCTACTGGAAGAACAGGAAGATAGAGTTATCACGGAAGCCAACGGTCCGACCCCAACCCCGTTTTTCATCAAACACTAATCAATTTGAAGGCTGTACTATCCTTTATGAGGGATTCGACACTGCCTATCTTCGGAGCACTACTGATTAGGAAGCTACTGGAAGAACAGGAAGATAGAGTTATCACGGAAGCCAACGGTCCGACCCCAACCCCGTTTTTCATCAAACACTAATCAATTTGAAGGCTGTACTATCCTTTATGAGGGATTCGACACTGCCTATCTTCGGAGCACTACTGTTTAAGAAGCTACTGGAAGAACAGGAAGATAGAGTTATCACGGAAGCGAACGGTCAGACCCCAACCCCGTTTTTCATCAAACACTAATCGATTTGAAGGCTGTACTATCCTTTATGAGGGATTCGACACTGCCTATCTTATGAGCACTACTGATTAGGAAGCTACTGGAAGAACAGGAAGATAGAGTTATCACGGAAGCGAACGGTCAGACCCCAACCGCGTTTTTCATCAAACACTAATCGATTTGAAGGCTGTACTATCCTTTATGAGGGATTCGACACTGCCTATCTTCGGAGCACTACTGATTAGGAAGCTACTGGAAGAACAGGAAGATAGAGTTATCACGGAAGCCAACGGTCAGACCCCAACCCCGTTTTTCATCAAACACTAATCAATTTGAAGGCTGTACTATCCTTTATGAGGGATTCGACACTGCCTATCTTCGGAGCACTACTGATTAGGAAGCTACTGGAAGAACAGGAAGATAGAGTTATCACGGAAGCCAACGGTCCGACCCCAACCCCGTTTTTCATCAAACACTAATCAATTTGAAGGCTGTACTATCCTTTATGAGGGATTCGACACTGCCTATCTTCGGAGAACTACTGTTTAAGAAGCTACTGGAAGAACAGGAAGATAGAGTTATCACGGAAGCGAACGGTCAGACCCCAACCCCGTTTTTCATCAAACACTAATCGATTTGAAGGCTGTACTATCCTTTATGAGGGATTCGACACTTCCTATCTTCGGAGCACTACTGATTAGGAAGCTACTGGAAGAACAGGAAGATAGAGTTATCACGGAAGCCAACGGTCAGACCCCAACCCCGTTTTTCATCAAACACTAATCGATTTGAAGGCTGTACTATCCTTTATGAGGGATTCGACACTGCCTATCTTCGGAGCACTACTGATTAGGAAGCAACTGGAAGAACAGGAAGATAGAGTTATCACGGAAGCGAACGGTCAGACCCCAACCCCGTTTTTCATCAAACACTAATCAATTTGAAGGCTGTACTATCCTTTATGAGGGATTCGACACTGCCTATCTTCGGAGCACTACTGTTTAAGAAGCTACTGGAAGAACAGGAAGATAGAGTTATCACGGAAGCGAACGGTCAGACCCCAACCCCGTTTTTCATCAAACACTAATCGATTTGAAGGCTGTACTATCCTTTATGAGGGATTCGACACTGCCTATCTTCGGAGCACTACTGATTAGGAAGCTACTGGAAGAACAGGAAGATAGAGTTATCACGGAAGCCAACGGCCAGACCCCAACCCCGTTTTTCATCAAACACTAATCGATTTGAAGGCTGTACTATCCTTTATGAGGGATTCGACACTGCCTATCTTCGGAGCACTACTGATTAGGAAGCTACTGGAAGAACAGGAAGATAGAGTTATCACGGAAGCCAACGGTCCGACCCCAACCCCGTTTTTCATCAAACACTAATCAATTTGAAGGCTGTACTATCGTTTATGAGGGATTCGACACTGCCTATCTTCGGAGCACTACTGTTTAAGAAGCTACTGGAAGAACAGGAAGATAGAGTTATCACGGAAGCGAACGGTCAGACCCCAACCCCGTTTTTCATCAAACACTAATCGATTTGAAGGCTGTACTATCCTTTATGAGGGATTCGACACTGCCTATCTTCGGAGCACTACTGATTAGGAAGCTACTGGAAGAACAGGAAGATAGAGTTATCACGGAAGCGAACGGTCAGACCCCAACCCCGTTTTTCATCAAACACTAATCGATTTGAAGGCTGTACTATCCTTAATGAGGGATTCGACACTGCCTATCTTCGGAGCACTACTGATTAGGAAGCTACTGGAAGAACAGGAAGATAGAGTTATCACGGAAGCCAACGGTCAGACCCCAACCCCGTTTTTCATCAAACACTAATCAATTTAAAGGCTGTACTATCCTTTATGAGGGATTCGACACTGCCTATCTTCGGAGCACTACTGATTAGGAAGCTACTGGAAGAACAGGAAGATAGAGTTATCACGGAAGCGAACGGTCAGACCCCAACCCCGTTTTTCATCAAACACTAATCGATTTGAAGGCTGTACTATCCTTTATGAGGGATTCGACACTGCCTATCTTCGGAGCACTACTGATTAGGAAGCTACTGGAAGAACAGGAAGATAGAGTTATCACGGAAGCCAACGGTCAGACCCCAACCCCGTTTTTCATCAAACACTAATCAATTTAAAGGCTGTACTATCCTTTATGAGGGATTCGACACTGCCTATCTTCGGAGCACTACTGATTAGGAAGCTACTGGAAGAACAGGAAGATAGAGTTATCACGGAAGCCAACGGTCCGACCCCAACCCCGTTTTTCATCAAACACTAATCAATTTGAAGGCTGTACTATCCTTTATGAGGGATTGGACACTGCCTATCTTCGGAGCACTACTGTTTAAGAAGCTACTGGAAGAACAGGAAGATAGAGTTATCACGGAAGCGAACGGTCAGACCCCAACCCCGTTTTTCATCAAACACTAATCGATTTGAAGGCTGTACTATCCTTTATGAGGGATTCGACACTGCCTATCTTCGGAGCACTACTGATTAGGAAGCTACTGGAAGAACAGGAAGATAGAGTTATCACGGAAGCCAAGGGTCCGACCCCAACCCCGTTTTTCATCAAACACTAATCAATTTGAAGGCTGTACTATCCTTTATGAGGGATTCGACACTGCCTATCTTCGGAGCACTACTGATTAGGAAGCTACTGGAAGCCAACGGTCCGACCCCAACCCCGTTTTTCATCAAACACTAATCGATTTGAAGGCTGTACTATCCTTTATGAGGGATTCGACACTGCCTATCTTCGGAGCACTACTGATTAGGAAGCTACTGGAAGCCAACGGTCAGACCCCAACCCCGTTTTTCATCAAACACTAATCAATTTGAAGGCTGTACTATCCTTTATGAGGGATTCGACACTGCCTATCTTCGGAGCACTACTGATTAGGAAGCTACTTGAAGAACAGGAAGATAGAGTTATCACGGAAGCCAACGGTCAGACCCCAACCCCGTTTTTCATCAAACACTAATCAATTTGAAGGCGTACTATTCTTTATGAGCGATTCGACACTGCCTATCTTCGGAGCACTACTGATTACTAAGCTACTGGATGAACAGGAAGATAGAGATATCACGGAAGCCAACGGTCAGACCCCAACCCCGTTTTTCATCAAAAACTAATCGATTTGAGGGGCGTACTATCCTTTATGAGCGATTCGACACTGCCTATCTTCGGAGCACTACTGATTAGGAAGCTACTGGAAGAACAGGAAGATAGAGTTATCACGGAAGCCAACGGTCAGACCCCAACCCCGTTTTTCATCAAACACTAATCGATTTGAAGGCTGTACTATCCTTTATGAGCGATTCGACACTGCCTATCTTCGGAGCACTACTGATTAGGAAGCTACTGGAAGAACAGGAAGATAGAGTTATCACGGAAGCGAACGGTCAGACCCCAACCCCGTTTTTCATCAAAAACTAATCGATTTGAGGGGCGTACTATCCTTTATGAGGGATTCGACACTGCCTATCTTCGGAGCACTACTGATTAGGAAGCTACTGGAAGAACAGGAAGATAGAGTTATCACGGAAGCCAACGGTCCGACCCCAACCCCGTTTTTCATCAAACACTAATCAATTTGAAGGCTGTACTATCCTTTATGAGGGATTCGACACTGCCTATCTTCGGAGCACTACTGATTAGGAAGCTACTGGAAGAACAGGAAGATAGAGTTTTCACGGAAGCGAACGGTCAGACCCCAACCCCGTTTTTCATCAAACACTAATCGATTTGAAGGGGGTACTATCCTTTATGAGGGATTCGACACTGCCTATCTTCGGAGCACTACTGATTAGGAAGCTACTGGAAGAACAGGAAGATAGAGTTATCACGGAAGCGAACGGTCAGACCCCAACCCCGTTTTTCATCAAACACTAATCAATTTGAAGGCTGTACTATCCTTTATGAGGGATTCGACACTGCCTATCTTCGGAGCACTACTGATTAGGAAGCTACTGGAAGAACAGGAAGATAGAGTTATCACGGAAGCGAACGGTCAGACCCCAACCCCGTTTTTCATCAAAAACTAATCGATTTGAAGGGGGTACTATCCTTTATGAGGGATTCGACACTGCCTATCTTCGGAGCACTACTGATTAGGAAGCTACTGGAAGAACAGGAAGATAGAGTTATCACGGAAGCCAACGGTCAGACCCCAACCCCGTTTTTCATCAAACACTAATCGATTTGAAGGCTGTACTATCCTTTATGAGGGATTCGACACTGCCTATCTTCGGAGCACTACTGATTAGGAAGCTACTGGAAGAACAGGAAGATAGAGTTATTACGGAAGCCAACGGTCAGACCCCAACCCCGTTTTTCATCAAACACTAATCGATTTGAAGGGGGTACTATCCTTTATGAGGGATTCGACACTTCCTATCTTCGGAGCACTACTGATTAGGAAGCTACTGGAAGAACAGGAAGATAGAGTTATCACGGAAGCGAACGGTCAGACCCCAACCCCGTTTTTCATCAAACACTAATCGATTTGAAGGCTGTACTATCCTTTATGAGGGATTCGACACTGCCTATCTTCGGAGCACTACTGATTAGGAAGCTACTGGAAGAACAGGAAGATAGAGTTATCACGGAAGCCAACGGTCAGACCCCAACCCCGTTTTTCATCAAAAACTAATCGATTTGAGGGGCGTACTATCCTTTATGAGGGATTCGACACTGCCTATCTTCGGAGCACTACTGATTAGGAAGCTACTGGAAGAACAGGAAGATAGAGTTATCACGGAAGCCAACGGTCAGACCCCAACCCCGTTTTTCATCAAACACTAATCGATTTGAAGGCTGTACTATCCTTTATGAGGGATTCGACACTGCCTATCTTCGGAGCACTACTGATTAGGAAGCTACTGGAAGAACAGGAAGATAGAGTTATCACGGAAGCGAACGGTCAGACCCCAACCCCGTTTTTCATCAAACACTAATCGATTTGAAGGCTGTACTATCCTTTATGAGGGATTCGACACTGCCTATCTTCGGAGCACTACTGATTAGGAAGCTACTGGATGAACAGGAAGATAGAGTTATCACGGAAGCCAACGGTCAGACCCCAACCCCGTTTTTCATCAAACACTAATCGATTTGAAGGCTGTACTATCCTTTATGAGGGATTCGACACTGCCTATCTTCGGAGCACTACTGATTAGGAAGCTACTGGAAGCCAACGGTCAGACCCCAACCCCGTTTTTCATCAAAAACTAATCAATTTGAAGGCTGTACTATCCTTTATGAGGGATTCGACACTGCCTATCTTCGGAGCACTACTGATTAGGAAGCTACTGGAAGAACAGGAAGATAGAGTTATCACGGAAGCCAACGGTCAGACCCCAACCCCGTTTTTCATCAAACACTAATCGATTTGAAGGCTGTACTATCCTTTATGAGGGATTCGACACTGCCTATCTTCGGAGCACTACTGATTAGGAAGCTACTGGATGAACAGGAAGATAGAGTTATCACGGAAGCCAACGGTCAGACCCCAACCCCGTTTTTCATCAAACACTAATCGATTTGAAGGCTGTACTATCCTTTATGAGGGATTCGACACTGCCTATCTTCGGAGCACTACTGATTAGGAAGCTACTGGAAGAACAGGAAGATAGAGTTATCACGGAAGCCAACGGTCCGACCCCAACCCCGTTTTTCATCAAAAACTAATCAATTTGAAGGCTGTACTATCCTTTATGAGGGATTCGACACTGCCTATCTTCGGAGCACTACTGATTAGGAAGCTACTGGAAGAACAGGAAGATAGAGTTATCACGGAAGCCAACGGTCAGACCCCAACCCCGTTTTTCATCAAACACTAATCGATTTGAAGGCTGTACTATCCTTTATGAGGGATTCGACACTGCCTATCTTCGGAGCACTACTGATTAGGAAGCTACTGGAAGAACAGGAAGATAGAGTTATCACGGAAGCGAACGGTCAGACCCCAACCCCGTTTTTCATCAAACACTAATCGATTTGAAGGCTGTACTATCCTTTATGAGGGATTCGACACTGCCTATCTTCGGAGCACTACTGATTAGGAAGCTACTGGAAGAACAGGAAGATAGAGTTATCACGGAAGCGAACGGTCAGACCCCAACCCCGTTTTTCATCAAACACTAATCGATTTGAAGGCTGTACTATCCTTTATGAGCGATTCGACACTGCCTATCTTCGGAGCACTACTGATTAAGAAGCTACTGGAACCCAACGGTCAGACCCCAACCCCGTTTTTCATCAAACACTAATCAATTTGAAGGCTGTACTATCCTTTATGAGGGATTCGACACTGCCTATCTTCGGAGCACTACTGATTAGGAAGCTACTGGAAGCCAACGGTCAGACCCCAACCCCGTTTTTCATCAAACACTAATCAATTTGAAGGCTGTACTATCCTTTATGAGGGATTCGACACTGCCTATCTTCGGAGCACTACTGTTTAAGAAGCTACTGGAAGAACAGGAAGATAGAGATACGGTGGCTATAAGGGAGGGGGAAAATAGTGTGCATGGAATCCGCCTAGACCCGACCTGGTCGACGGAGGGTTAATTCATGAATAACATATAGTATGACGGGAACCGTGCTATAATAAACTGCTCAAAATTATATAGTAGCATTAATTTTGATCATACATTATTTAACGCAATAAAATAACTACTTATCTGCCTTGACGAAGCACGGGTAGTCAGATAGTCTATTATATAAAAAGGAATCGCTAAATGTGTTGGTAAGCGCAAATCTCGAGAACAACTGAACCGATTTCGCTAATTCTTTTTTTATAATATTCCTTGAACTACGAGGATGGTTCTTACGGAGAGAAAAATTAAAAAAATTGCCAGAAAAAGTCTAAAAACAACACTTTTTGGGCCTTTTTCACTTCCTTAACGCAAATTCATTTTTAAATAAAAACATACATTCTCAATTATAATATTTTTAACAGTTAACGTATTTGGTTATTTGTGTATAAGCAAAAAAATTAAATAAATTAGAACTGTAAATTAATTTATATTTGCATTAAGGAAGTAAAAAAGACTCCACTTTTCTATATTCCCATACAAAAGTTCGTAATAATACTTAAAGGTCAATTTGAACTTTAATACCATACCATAAAGTGTTAGTGGAGGAGTTCTGGGAAGGCAAAACAATTGAGTGACATTAGTATCGTATAAAAATTAATGTCAATATTTATACGATAGTAACATTACTCAAAAACCAATTGACTATGGTAAAATGTAAATTGTCTGTGGTAAAATGTCACTTGAAATGTAAACATCTCTTTGCTGTGCATCTATAATATTAATAAATCTAAAAGCCACAAATTTCTATAATATTACTAAAGTGTTGTGTGTTTGTGACTTACTAAATATGCCTCCTATAAGGCGGCGGACAAATTTAGGCAGAACCCGAAATGCAACGCATCAAATTAATTATCAATCTAATCGTACTGCCAAGGAACGTGAAGATCGCAATGAACGTGAAAGAATTCGGTTAAGACAGACCCGTGAAGCGCGACATTCGACTAATAATGGTGCAAGTTTGAATCGAGCTGCTGTGAATTCATTACAGTGCCTGCAGCTGTGTTGCTATTGGACCTATGAACTCAGTTTGACTATAAACAAATCCCAGGGCAGTCATTAAGTGTTTGTGGTATTAATCTAGAAAACCCATGTTTCTCGCATGGTGAATTGTATGTTGCCTGTTCCCGTGTTGGAAAACCATCTGCTCTGTTTATTTACGCGTCAGGTAATGAAACAAAAAATATCGTGTACCATTAAGTACTATAATAAAAATGAAACTTAATTTAGAATAAGTAAAAATAAAATGAAATATAATAAGTAGGTATCATAATAAGAAATCTGATGTTGTCATTTTGATTGTGATTTTTTAGTGACTATTAAAAGAATTTTAAGTGTTTTATAATTTTTTATTTTTTGACATAATAGAATTGTCGACTTATTAATTTTTTTTTTATCTTACTAGCTTTCCGGGTGTCCCAAATAGCAGAATAAGTATTAAAAAAAAATAAAGAATTGACTGTTAGGCGGTACGAAGTTCGCCGGGTCAGCTAGTTACTAATAATACCAACATAAAAACTCTAGTTTTGAACTCAGGTCCACCAGCTTCTACCACTGAGCTAACCTCGGCCCCGAAAGATGTTTGTTACATGCAAAAAATAAATAATTATTATGAATCGAGAACATCATACAATAATAAAATAATTAATATAGAAAATATAGCCTGCAAAATCATCAGAAGATCATAAGCCGTGTGAAGATAACTCCCTTTTTCTACGTTTATATTAGCCAGCCTTTTCTACAGAGGCGAAGACGGGAAACGCCTTCGAAGATCTATTCAGTAGAAGACGGGAACTATAAATCAGAAGAGAGTTTTTCTGGAATGGAATAGGAAGGTGGCCATATTGGTGTGGCCTTTGGGGATCAATTTTCTGTGGAAAACAGGATCTGGCTGTTCCCTTATCGTGGTGTGTCATTAATCAGCTGGTAGGGCGATTTGTCTTTCATCTCGCCGCGATCCTTCACCTGACTTCACCGAAAGCGGGGTTTTTATACCAAGGTCGGGATGATGACCTTTCGCCTTTTCCTAATTCATCTTCATGTTTTTGTGATTTGAAAAGAAAATAGCGCCCCTACCTTGTCAAACTATCGAGTATGAAAATCGGAAGAAACTTGCTAAGGAACATATTCTATCCATTGACGAAGTAATATATTGAAAAATGGTCTTATTCCATACTTTATTTATGGCATTAAAGGCTATTCTAAAGGGGTTAGAGTTGGGACGATTTACGACAACCAGTATCGTCCACAATCCAATTTAAGGCTATTCTAAAGGGGCTAGAGTTGTGTCAATTTACCACAACCAGTATCGTCCACAATCCAATTTAAGGCTATTCTAAAGGGGTTAGAGTTGTGACGATTTACCACAACCAGTATCGTCCACAATCCAATTTAAGGCTATTCTAAAGGGGTTAGAGTTGTGACGATTTACGACAACCAGTATCGTCCACAATCCAATTTAAGGCTATTCTAAAGGGGCTAGAGTTGTGACGATTTACCACAACCAGTATCGTCCACAATCCAATTTAAGGCTATTCTAAAGGGGTTAGAGTTGTGACGATTTACGACAACCAGTATCGTCCACAATCCAATTTAAGGCTATTCTAAAGGGGTTAGAGTTGTGACGATTTACCACAACCAGTATCGTCCACAATCCAATTTAAGGCTATTCTAAAGGGGTTAGAGTTGGGACGATTTACGACAACCAGTATCGTCCACAATCCAATTTAAGGCTATTCTAAAGGGGTTAGAGTTGTGACGATTTACGACAACCAGTATCGTCCACAATCCAATTTAAGGCTATTCTAAAGGGGTTAGAGTTGTGATGATTTACCACAACCAGTATCGTCCACAATCCAATTTAAGGCTATTCTAAAGGGGTTAGAGTTGTGACGATTTACCACAACCAGTATCGTCCACAATCCAATTTAAGGCTATTCTAAAAGGGTTAGAGTTGTGATGATTTACCACAACCAGTATCGTCCACAATCCAATTTAAGGCTATTCTAAAAGGGTTAGAGTTGTGATGATTTACCACAACCAGTATCGTCCACAATCCAATTTAAGGCTATTCTAAAAGGGTTAGAGTTGTGATGATTTACCACAACCAGTATCGTCCACAATCCAATTTAAGGCTATTCTAAAGGGGTTAGAGTTGTGACGATTTACCACAACCAGTATCGTCCACAATCCAATTTAAGGCTATTCTAAAGGGGTTAGAGTTGTGATGATTTACCACAACCAGTATCGTCCACAATCCAATTTAAGGCTATTCTAAAAGGGTTAGAGTTGTGACGATTTACCACAACCAGTATCGTCCACAATCCAATATAAGTCTGGAATCTGAAAAAAACAATATTTTGCATATTCGATAGTTTGACATGGCAGGGACGATATGGATGGTACCTTTGTGATCTCAAGATGTATATTTCAGAAACGACAGAGCACTAGTGTCTTTTAGATGCCTTATACAAAATAATTAACAAAAAGAGAAAGAATAATGGATAATATAATTCTCATAAACAAATTAATGACTAAAAAAAATGCAATTGAGGCGTGAAATTTAAAAAAAAGGATATGTAAAAACCGTAAAACTATTCAGGCGGAAAAAAAAAAGTCTTTGCTATACGGGTAGTCGTAATTATTACACTAAAGAATTTTCAAATAATACGTTCGACTTCTTACAGTTTTTTTCATCGTGTATGTGTAATCTTAAGCTGAAAATAGCAACAATAACGTGTAATTTTGCAGCGGAATAGTGTAAAAACATGAATCGCTATAACGCTCATAAGATATTTGTATATTCCACAACTATAAAATGAAAATTTTATAACATCATTCATGAAATTAGAGTCATAATTAAAATGTAACTACTATTATTATTATTTTGTTTGAGGAATGCGATAAAAAACCACTCCCTGACTGATTATTGTATATGACGATTTTCCCAAATTGAGGTTTAACATGAAGTTGTAAATTAATGAAGAAAATGGATACTACCACCATGGCTATGAGTTTGAAAGTATCAAATGTTACCCCAATAATAAAATCCCCAAAAGACAATACTGAACCTGGAAAGCTACAGGCCAATTCCCACCCTTAACCAGTTGGATATTAAATACATTCGAATGGATGTTAAATAATCGCCAAATATCGTATGTGAATTCAAAAGAATAATAAATAAATACAAAATTTACATATTGAAGCTAGATAGTGAGATACAAACGTTTTAACAAGAACATTACTTTATGTCAGGACAGCCGTTTATATTTTCAAAATTTCAAAGTTCAAGGTAAAAATTTGATATGAAATCCTCTCTGAAAAGAATTTCCATGTAAGTAAAGGCACATAAAAAAAACTGTAATAGAAGGATCCTAAAGAGTATATAAAAAAAAAAAAATAATAATATTTTAAAAATTTATATATGTTCCGGGGTAGATCTACTAAAGATTAAACTACATGGTGTATCTTAGTTTCTGTTTTAATCTAAGATAAACTTGGTAGTTGAAAAGCTAAATCGGAAAAGGTTTCCGCATGTTTTTAAATTAAATAATAAAATACAAAATAAGGAATTTAATTACAATGAATCAATCATTAAAACTTTAAAAACATTATTGCAATTTCCTGACATGAAGACTTACATTGATTTGGCAGGGTGGTGACGATACTGAATTTTGAAGCTACAAAAACATCTAGTTACACCGAAATATTTTTTTTTTTACATCCCTGGTGCAGCGATGAATTTTCTCAACGACCCGTGAGACTCGAACCCATCATTTCCCGCATGAGAATCTAAAGCGTTAGCCACTAGACCACGGGGAGACCCCGACAAATTAATTATATCAACTAATCATAAATCGACACTTTCCGTGTAAAAGGATCGTAATCAATGATTTAAATATATGAAAACACGCATTAAAATTTTAATTTTATGTATATCAATGCTTAAAAATATAATATATCCGCCTTCTTCACTCATTCAAATCTAACTCATCCAACACTTTTTCTTTGTGCAAATATCACTCAATCTTGAAAATCAACAATGTAGAACAAGAAAAACGGTCTATTAGCATAATTATACAGAAACTATTGTTAATTAATTTAATGTTTGATTTTGAATTGGTCAAATTTTCGATTCTTCCTAAGAGACATCTGTCCCGATTTTTTTAAATTACATTTGTCGCACTTGACCAAAAAAAAGCCATTGCTGACACTGTACTTAGTCACTGGAGCAGATCTCTGGGCCACTGCCTTCTGAGTCGCCTTGATGGGTGCCGCTCGATAGAGAAAGGGCTTCAAGATTTATCTGAGTGAATAGTTTGGTGTAAAAACTTTTGAAACTGAATTATTCAATTTATGAATAAGAAAGTTTTATTTATTTCATATAATGCGCTAAAAATTGAGCAATTTGTACTTACGTACTAGTTGCGCCGATCTCGAGAAGTGGGTCTCGTTCATGGATCCGGATCATGAAATGAGAACTCAATTGAAGTTGTGGCAATATGGCGACCGAAAGACCATTTATTAATATTATCAACGAGTTGGATTGACTAGAGTTTCGATATAACCTTTAGCGAGCGGTAACGCATAGTAATTATGCTATTAACATAAGTGGTACTGGTTTCCTAGGTTATGTAACATTAGCACTTTTGTTAATTGCATAATTGATATGCGTTTCCGCTCGCTCAAGGTTATATCGAAACTCTAGTCTATCCAACTCGTTGGTAATATAGATCACTGGGTTTTCGGTGGAAATTGGGCCGCTATGCAATTTAACATTGCTTCAAAAGAGTACTTTTTCAGTCGTTGATAAGTCAAAAATACACATTATCCTAGCCGAAAGAACAGCACAAAGAACACTACAACTCTAAGAATTAAATCGAGAAACAATAAATATAACTCGTAAAAAACACAACACTAACAGCAAGTGAACACAAAACAGCCAATGAAATTGCTCATAGGAAGAAACCAATAGAAATGCTTCATTTGAGTTCTCATTTCATGATCCGGATCCCTGAACGAGACCCACTTCTCGAGACCGGTCCAACTAGTACGTAAGTACCGGCAATTCTACCACAAACTATTTTCACCCGACCATACTAACCTCAACAAACTGTTTCAGATAATCCTGGAGTTGAACTCCGGCCGGCTGGAACCCGTGGAAGCCTTCCTTGGCGTTCCTTACGGCGAAGTGGAGACCAGATTCGGCCCTTCGACCAGAGGAAGAGGTTGGTCAGGTCTCAAGTTCGCCGAGACCTTCCCTCCCGTCTGTCCTCAATCCCTGCCGGAGATCAGCAACAGAACAGCAGCACTACAGTACATGCCCAAGGCGAGGTATGTCTTCCTCAAGAAGCTAGCCCCGCACTTGACCAATCAGAGCGAGGACTGCTTGTATCTCAACATATATGTACCGGGAAGTGGTGAGTGAGATCAATTAATCTTTTTATTTACTTTACATAATATTTTATTTTACACGCTATACTATTGTTTAAAGTTGATGTACAAAAATATATCAAGAATATCTCAAAAAATCAAAATTATATACAGAAATATAGCCTGAAAAAATAAATAAATAAAAATTAATACAAAAAAAAGTAACAAAATAAAAGAAAAGATTAAAAATAAATAATTTCTGTATATATTCTATACCTAGGACTCAGATGCATTGATTACATATAGATTTAAATAATATGCCGTAACGGACCAAGCTCATAATATGATGCAAAAGCAAAGCATCGTATGTGAAAGTCACCACTTTCAAGAATAAAAACACTTGTATTTATTACTCTGCTTTTGGGCAGTCAAATAGTAGGCAGATTGGACCTTTTGCCAGTGGTTACATCCTCCTTTCACTGTGTCAACTTAGATTCGAGAGTTTGCCATCCATCAGTCCAACAGCAATCAGCAAAGATTTAAAATAGTAGGCAGATTGGACCTATTGACAGTGGTTACATCCTCCTTTCACTGTGTCAACTTAGATTCGAGAGATTGCCGTACTTCAGTCCAACAGCAATCAGCAAAGATTTAAAATGAAAAATGCGTTTTTTCACATTGGCTACTTTGCATTTGTATCGACGATATGTCTAACACCCTCGAGCATGAATATTCTTTAGTAAACTGATGGTAGTTATATCAACAGTTACAATTTAAAATATTTTTCTTACCAAATTATAATTATTATTATAGAATTGTCTAAGTAAAACCATTATATTAGTCATATAACTATTTGAAAATGATATAAAATTACAATTTAAGAGCATTTCCGACAATATACCTAGTACAATTCACTCTTATAATATCTTTATAGTAGATAAATAATTCTAATTGTAGAACAAGGACGATGGTAACCTTAGACGTTCTTCGTCCCTAAACCATATTCATACATACAAAAATATATGTAGCTACACAAGCCGAAAAAACGGACAATTCAGTAATAAATATAATTTCATCAATTTATTTATGAGGAAACGATTCTATGATAATTCTCTCAATACAATTACTATATAAACATACTGTATATTTGGACTGAGACTGATTATCATAGTGATAAAACTGTAAGGAGACCATCGCCAAAAGTTACGGGGCTCTGAAATCAAATAAATAAATACGTATACACATACAATTATTCAATTGAAATCTATATATATAAAAATCACGTGTCTGTCTGTTTTTCTGTTTGTCTGTTTGTTTGTTCCTTATACAAATCTACACCGTTTGACCGATTTTGACCAAACTTGGAATAATGGTAGGTCTTGATACGAGAAATCTCCTAGGCTAGGTCTAAAAAATCTACCAGCTGTCTGTCTGTATGTTTGTCCCTTATACAAATCCACACCGTTCGTCCAATTTTGACTAAACTTGGTACACAGGTAGATCTTAATCTGGGGAGAGCCATAGGCTAGGTCAAAAAAATCTACCAGCTGTCTGTCTGTATGTTTGTCTCTTATACAAATCCACACCGTTAGACCAATTTTTACGAAACTTGGTATACATGTATGTCTTGATACGGGGGGTGTTATAGGTTAGGTCAAAGTCGTCTAGGACTCACAGTTGGGAGGCCACGGGTTCATAACAGTTACAGATTCGTGTTATTAGATTTTAATAATACTTATTTGGTTTCTAATTTATTTAGGCTTTTCTATAAGCAGAAAGTAGGTGCAGCATGGCACGCCGGGTAACAGCTAGTCTATTATATATTTGTCTAAGACCATTCGCTCGCCAACTCCATACCACTTGAATAAAAAAGTTGAAATTGTGCCTGGACTCACCCTTTTGGACGTAAACACTCGCTAAGATAGGATTCTTTGATATTCAAATTTATAAGTATTTTTAGAAGGCATTGACGTTTTATTTGGTAATGGAGAGCAGGCACGCCTAGGGAGCATGCGTTGCTAGGACGATAACAGGTCAGCTGTTACCGCACTGTATCTATTTCATAATATTATTTCTATCTCTATGTTGGCAGACCTTCTATTACTAGAAATAAACTGTGATTTTGTCCCTCATAGAGTTGACGCTATACCTGGTGATGGTCCATCCGAGGTAATAATATCCCGAACCCTTGCACAGCCTCCTCACCCATCAGCATCCCCAGTCAGAACGCTTCTTAGTAGTGCTCGCAAATATAACGGGTGTTTACAAATGACATCTTCGAAACATAAATTTTCAAATTTTAACGTAAATTTATTATTGACAACGAATTTTAACCTCTATCGGTTGAACTCCTGTTACTGGTAATCTATAGATAACGGGCTATCATTAGGTTATATTTTTCTGGACACTGGTCCGTAGCGCCCTCGTGTCAAGAAACATTATACTTTGATAACTTATCACTTGATGAACAACTTATAGTATGACGGGAACCGTGCTATAATAAACTGAACAAAATTATATAGTAGCATTAATTTTGATGATACATTATTTAACGCAATAAAATAACTACTTATCTGCCTTGACGAAGCACGGGTAGTCAGATAGTCTATTATATAAAAACTAATCGCTAAATGTGTTGGTAAGCGCAAATCTCGAGAACAACTGAACCGATTTCGCTAATTCTTTTTTTATAATATTCCTTGAACTACGAGGATGGTTCTTACGGAGAGAAAAATTAAAAAAAATTGCCAGAAAAAGTCTAAAAACAACACTTTTTGGGCCTTTTATCTCTTCCTTAACGCAAATTCATTTTTAAATAAAAACATACATTCTCAATTATAATATTTTTAACAGTTAACGTATTTGGTTATTTGTGAATAAGCAAAAAAATTAAATAAATTAGAACTGTAAATTAATTTATACTTGCATTAACGAAGTAAAAAAGACTCCACTTTTCTATATTCCCATACAAAAGATTCGTAATAATACTTAAAGGTCAATTTGAACTTTAATACCATAGAAAGAGAATAAGACTACAAATCAAACAGTACAAAAATTTACAAATATATATTTACACATTAGCCGAAATATTACTGCTCACATAACGCAACTTAAGATTAGACTGAAAATTAAAGGTAACTAGACATATATATACAGTAGACATACATAACCGTAGAAAGAAATAGACATAGCTAAACGATTCGAATAAAGGAGAAAGAAAAATGACAACAAAAGTCACATACTTGAAGCGTGCAGACTTTTCGACTCTGCACTAAGGTCTATAGATGTACACTAACCATGATCCTCTGGAGTAACCTCAGCAGCTGGTGGGCGCTTGAGTTGCTCAGCGTGGCATGTCCGTCTTCTTCTTGGGTCTGCAACATCCTGGATTGTGACCACGTTGTGCTCCCTGATAACTACTACTTTATACGGCCCGTCAAATAGCTCTGTTGATTTCCGCCTGTTTGTAGGAATTTGTCGATATACGATATCACCGATGCAGAGTGGTTTAGCCAAGTCCCTTAGTTGGTCGTTAATTCGGGCAACTCTTTTTCTCTTTTCTTCCATAATGCGTCGGTGGGCCGTTGTGCGTAGTCGTCGTTGAGTCCGATGGAGGTCTCTGATGGCGTTAATCTCGGCGCTTTCTTCATTGCTTGGCAGGAGCTCCATCCGGCGTATTCCTCTAATACCGAAAAGAACCTCCAGAGGTGAAAGGCCGGTGGTAGCGTGCACTGAATGGTTGTATGCCACTAAGGCTCTGGCCATCGCATCGTCGTCGGAACAGTGTGGGTCCGCGTCGAGGATACGAAGGTGCTCTGAGAGGGTACCATGCAATCTCTCGACTACTCCCCGCCCTTGCGGGTGCCCTGGTGTGGTCGTGTGGTGTGTTGTGTCCCATGACTTGAGGAGGTCTTGGATTTGCTTGTTACTGAACTCTCTTCCTCCGTCTGTAATAAGCATCTCGGGGGCTCCATACACTTGCGCCCAACGCAGGAGTGCCATTTTAGCTTCTTCGGCAGATTTTCGTTGGACTTCGACCGCCATTGCCACTTTGCTAAACGAGTCAATTATCGTCACCCACGATTTCCCTGTCCAGGTGAAGGTATCTGCCTGAATTATAGCGAGTGGTTTATCCGCAGTGATAGTTAGTTCCTGTGTTGTGTGCGGGGGCCTTCTGTTGTATTTCGTCCGCTGACAAATCTGGCAAGTACTTAGCACCTTTTTCACGGACTTGCGCATTCCGGTCCACACATAGGATTTTCTAAGTGCTGCAAGCGTTTCTGCTTCACCTCTATGATTCGTTTTCCCTTGATGGTACGCGAGAGTCAACTCATCTTGGCGTTCGGGATCGTCCACTCTTTCTCCTAGCCTTGTACAGCGTACTAAGTTGCGATCCAGGCCGATTCGCTCGTCTCTCCATAACGCCATGATCTTGCTCCACAGTACCGCGTTCCCGACGTAAAGGTAAGTTGTATGTCCGGGGCTCGATGCATCATTGAGTATCCTGATGATAGTGTTGTCGTCTACGGACGCCTGAGATTTTACCACCGCTTCCTGGACACCTTTCTCTCGTTTTCTGAACATTATCTGGGGGGACCCTGAAGTCGATGTCTTCCAGATGACGTGTCGTCTGTGCCTCACAACGATGTCGTTAATTTCTAACAATTCCACTGGTCTGTCTCCTCCGGATACACCTGTTTCATCGGGCGCACTGTTGACATCGTCCTCCGCTGGGGTCCAGGTTTGAAAAAATCTTGCTAGAGATGTTGTGGGACTTTCTTCTCTCGGAGATATCGCGTGCACTGGGAGGGTACGCGATAACCAGTCCGCTATTACATTCTCCCGTCCCGGGGTATGGATGACGTGGAAGGAGTACTGAGCTAAGTATTGCTTCCATCTCGCTACCCTAGCCGAAGATTCCTTGAGGGAGTCAACCCACTGTAGTGGCTTATGGTCGGACTTGACGATAAATGTTGTACCAAAAACGTAGGGCCTGAAGTGACCAACCGCCCAGACTACCGCTAGCAATTCCCTTTCTAGGGCGCTGTACCTGGATTCTGCAGGGGTAAGTTTTCTGCTTCCAAAAGCTACAGGCTGCTCAGCACCATTTTTAGTTTGTGAGAGTACCGCCCCTATAGCAAGGTCACTTGCGTCCGTTGTAATGGTGAACTGCTTACTAAAATCGGGGAAGGCTAGGAGAGGTGCAGCTTTGAGGTGGTCGATGCATTCCCGTAGATCTGTTTCCTTCTCCTCTGTCACTTTAACCGTGCAGCCTTTGCGAAGTAAAGCGTTTAGTCTGATGAGCTTGTGTGCCATGGCTGGTACGAAGCGGCGGTAATAGTTCAGCACGCCTAAAGTTCGTCTCACGCCTTTAAGATCTTTGGGGATGGTCATGTTCTGAATAGCCGCTACTTTGTCTGGGTCTGGTCGTACCCCTTCGGCAGAGATTATATGCCCTAGGAACTTTAGAGATTTGTGTCCTAGGCGTAGTTTTGTGGGGGACAACTTCAGTCCAAACTCCCTGAGCCTCTGAAAGACGAGTTCTAGATGTTGCTCATGCTCCGATTCTGATGCGCTGAAGATCAAAAGGTATCCATATATATTTGGAAAAACTTTTCGCTGAGGCCACGTAAAAATTCGTCCATTAATCGCTGGAAAGAAGTCGGTGCATTTTTCAAACCGAACGGGAGCCTTGTGAAGTGGAAGTGGTCTCTGTCAAATGAAAAGGCCGTTTTCTCCGCATCTTTTGGGTGAAGCCGAATTTGGTGGTATCCACTCTTTAGATCTAGCGTGCTAAACACCGTCGCACCGTGTAGCCTATCTAGAATGTCCTCGAGGCGCGGGAGTGGGTACTTCTCATCCGTAGTTATCTCATTAAGTTTTCGAAAGTCCACCACAACACGAAACTTTCCGCTCTCACCAGCTTTGGGTACAGCCCACAGGGGACTATTGTAGGGGGATTTACTCCTTACTATGACGCCATGTTCTAGCATTACGTCCAGCTCCTTGCGAATGATATCCTTCATGAGGTGGGGGTATCGGTGCTCCTTTACTGCAATCACCTTCTCTACCTTCAGTGGAATCTCGTGTAGCATTCGTCCGGTGGCACTAATTGGTTGTCCCTCTTTCCAGAAAATGTCGGCGAACTCGTCCTTCACCTTGTCCCATCGGCATGATCGTCGTTCGACTACTCCTAACTGTAGGTCGTTAAGGTTTCCCCTAGGCCACACGACATACCGAGAGGCGCACTGTCCACCTTGCCCCATTGTGTTTTACGCTTCCACCTATTTTTGCCATGAGATATGATCCGAGGATGCCGTTGTATCCTTCCGGTAACTTCCCCACAACATGCACCACCAGCTTTTCCTCCGGATCTCCCCACTCCCCTAGAGTCCAGAGCACTTCTCCGTCGACCTCGCATAACCCTCCTAGTGTGCTTAGACGACACTGACACTTTTTTACGTCCGAATATGCAGGATGGAGGGTTTGTTTTTCCACTATTGTGCATGAGCTACCTGTATCCACCAGCCACCGGTATCCCCGCTCACTTATAATCGGCAACCTGCCCCCTCTCTGCCCTGTTTTGATATTGTTTACACTCTGGGGGTTGCCGCTCGCCGGACACTGCTCTCATTGTCGATGGATTTCTTCTCCACGCGCCACCTCAGAGTGGCCAAAGACACGTGCATTAGCCCGTCTCACCCAACTTGGCTCCGGATAATCACTGCCTTCGGAGTCTGATGCACTTGCGACAGAACTGTTCCTTACCCTGCCTTCAAACGAGCGCCTCAGGGCCTGAGCATTTACTTCCATGGGTTCTCCACGGTCGACGCTGCGCTTTTTGATGTGAGGGCACTGCCTCGCAAGATGCCCTCCCGACCCGCATTCGAAACACTTCGTTTTTTCGCAGCGAGCCGCTAGATGCTTGCTGCTCCCGCATTCATAACAACGTTTAGGCTCTTGCTTCCTAGGTCGTGGGTCTGGCCGTCGTCCACCTCTGTCCTGCCTGCTAGGTCGCTGCTCAGCTTTCATCCCATTCCTTTGTCCCGTCATGGGGCGTCCAAACCTCCGGGCTTCACTATCCTCCACTCGTTGTCAGAGTTATTGCCTTCTTCCTCCTCGACCCGTCCATCTTCATCCATGATGGTTTGTGCAACCTCTACAAAGGACTTGTTGCCATCACAGCTCCGGCCCGTTTCTTTTTTTAGTTGGACCTTGAGCACTGACTCCAGTAGATTCATTTGTAGGATCTTAATTGTTCTCCCAGTTTGTCGGCTATTTTGGCATACCACTCTAAAAGCCTAGCCGCGAAGTTCCCAGCGGATTGGTTTGGACGTTTTGATTCTCGGAACATCCGTAGAATATCTTCCTCAGCAGCCCACCGGCCGCCTCCGTATACCTTCTTGAGGCGATCCTTTACTGTGTCCCATTCGGTATCTTCGTCGCTTTGAATTATATTAAGCACTCGGCGACTAATCCTGTTAATCAGTGATGCCTTGAGTGCCGGTACTTCCCACTCGTCTAGCCAACCTGCTTCTGCTTTAGCGTGTATCGCTGTGCTGATCCTTTCTCCCGCCTTGAGGAAATGCGCCAGGTCTCCAGTGTCTCCGGTGAACCTTTCTATTTCCGAAATGGCTTTCCGCATATCATGCGCGTTGGACGTTCGTATCTTGATCCAGGTAAGGGTGACCGTCTGATCAACCGGCGCCGCCGGCTGCGTGATCACTGGGTTATTGATCTGTTGGTCAGCCATACGCACTTCTAATAAACGATCCTGCAGGGTAAACTGCCGTTTGTACTGGGGCTTACTTTTCATAAACCGGAAGCGAGAAACGGAAGAGCGTTAGGAGCGTACGGAAGAACGGGTTTCGGCACCAGATAAGAGTCTGAGAGACTCGAGAAAGTTTTTAAAAAACACTAAGGGAAGTACACGGGGTCAATCACTCACGAGTTCAGACAAACAACTAACTTTATTCTTAGATAAGCAGCCCTTAAATACTAGTCTTAATCCTATTACACTGGGGCTGTTTATCCTCCTAACATATATATATATATATATATATATATATATATATATATATATATATATATATATATATATATATATATAAATAAAAGTTTATTTTACCTCTGATAAGCAACCCCGACATCCACCATCTTTATTAAAAGTACTGCTAACCCGCAGACTTGTCCACCACCTCCCTCAGGATAATTGCTAAACCATTAGCAACTAGAACTCGATTTCCCAAGCAACAGGTTCGTTAGTTATTCATTAAAGGAAGCGACGAAAGGAGGTTTTTTTTCGTGGAAAAGCAAATAAACCTTTTTCCGAGATTACTCAGCTAAAGAACTCCTGCATATGTTGGATTATGCTAACCTATGCGGAATATTTTACTTTCGCATGTTTGTCCTTTAACTCGCTTCCCTTCAATTAGGAATGGCAGAAAATTAGTATTCGGTTCTTTAGAGATTTCTCTAGAAGCAGGAAATTATATGTATGACAATTCAAAATAGGCAGGAACTCAATGAAATGAGATTAAAACACGTTTTACAAAAATTTGTGATTCTTCAGGGGCACAGAGAACATTGGAATTTAATTATACAGCCTAATAATGAAGAATTTCTGTTACAAGGCCCACGTCCTGACAGAAATCACCTATGAGAGAAGCATCAGCTCTATATGGTCAGCTGTTAAAATTTAGTCAATAAAATAATCTAGGCGCACGGCCTACACAATAATCTCATGAACAAAACACGAGTCCACCCAGCTCCTTTTGGACACCAGTCCATTCAGGAATATCGGGAAACGAAGCAGCCAAAGAGGATAGAAACCTCGACGAGTCCTGAGTTACACGTCTACGAAGAAATTGACATGAAGGCATGGTTGAATCGTGGAGTGAGAAGCGACTGGGAGAGAATGTGGAATGTGCAACCTCAAACGAACAAGCTTAAAAGAGTCAAACCCATAACAAAGCTATGGAGGAGTGCAGAAAGAGGAAATCGAAGGGAGGAAGTGGTAATAACAAGACTTGGGATAGGTCATAGTCATATGACACATAGCCATCTCATTAAAAGAGAACCTTCACCTCTATGTGATTCATGTTCTCATGTTTTAACGATATAGTCATTTACTAGAGGAATGCCCGGAACATGAAACAAGATTCAGGCAGCTAAATATACCTCCCTTAGAGGCTTTTAAAAATTGACAGCATGCTATTGACAAAGTGATTAAACTCCTCAAAATCTGCGGTATATATGAATGAATGAATGAATGAAATAGCCTTTTATTTCATCAACAAATATTTACAATTATTTACAGTTATTGGAGTAATTTTACAAATCAAACAATTAATAATAAAATAATATAAAACAAAACCATTGGATGATACAAAAAACAAACAACAAATGTTGATGAAGGCCTTCCTTCTCAGGAGTAGAAGTCTACACTTCCCTGGTGACTAGCCTATTGGGAAGCGGAAGTCGCTAAGATCTCTAGTCCTTTATATTTCCAGGCCTGGCGATCCATCGCCAATCTCCACCACAGCGGTCCGGCCTTTTCTTTGAAAACATCTCTCCATCTTTTAGCTTGTCTGCCCCTGTTTCTTTTGAGTTCATACGGCGTCCACCTTGTTACTTCTTGGGACCATCTCTTGTCTTGCCTTCTCATCAGATGCCCAGCCCAATTCCACTTCAGCCAAGTCACGTATGAAGAGATATCTGTCAGACCAGTTCTCTTCCTTATTGTCGTATTTCTGAGTCTATCCTTCCTCTTCACATTTACCATGCTTCTTTCAATAGATCTCTGCCAGGTAAGTAGTCTATTGGTGTTAGCTTTGGTTAATGACCAGGTCTGGCTTCCGTAGGTTGCCACTGGTAGGATGCAGGTTTCGAACACCCTCTTCTTCATCTCCACTGAAAAATCTCCCTTCATTATCAGTTTCAAAGACCAGTACTTCTTCCAGCCTAGAGACAGCCGTCTTTCAACTTCTTTTTTCGACTTATTCTTGAAAGAGATAAGTTGGCCCAGATAAGTATACTCATCCACGTACTCGAGTTCTACATCGCTGTTTGCCAAATGGATTTCGTTCCTTTCTGCATTGGTCATGGCCTTGGTTTTTGAGTAGTTCGGGACTAGTCCTACTGCTTCACAAGCTTCCGCTAAGTCATTCAGCATTATGATGAGATCTTCACTTTTGTTCGAAATTATCACGATGTCATCCGCGAAACGTAGAGAACTCAGATACCTCCCATTGACTTTTATTCCTCTATTTTCCCAGTTGAGACTAGAGAAAACCATCTCCAACACAAGTATAAAAAGAAGTGGCGATAGTGTGTCCCCCTGTCTCACACCTCTCTCCACCGAAAAACAGGATCCCGTCCTTTCCGATCCAATAAATGCCTTCATGTCTGTATAAAGTTCCTTAATAAGTCGGATGTACTTCTGTTCTATCCCTATTACTCTTAAGGCTTTGATTATGGCACTGTGAGAGACACTATCAAACGCCTTTCTAAAATCTACAAAACAGAGGTAGATTGGGAAATTATACTCTTTTGCTTTTTCTATTAATTGGTTGATGGTTTGAATATGGTCGGAGACTGAGAAACCTTTTCGGAAACCGGCTTGTTCTACTTGAGTGCATTCCATTATCCTGTTGGTGAGACGTTCTTTCAACACGCTGGAAAATAGCTTGGCAATCGTTGAACAGAGAGAGATCGGCCTGTAGTTTTTCATACTCCTTACATTTGTTACCTTTTTTGAATAGTAAAATAATTTTTGCAGTTTTCCATTGTTCTGGTATCTTTTCTTTATTCAAAATCAGGTTAAATATATCTGTAATCGCCCTAGCTAACTCGAAATTTCCTGCTTTTAATATTTCATTAGTTATGCCATCTGGCCCCGGACTCTTATTATTTTTTAAATTACTTATGGCCTTTGTCACTTCAGACAGGATTATTGTTGGTGTTTCCTCGTCACTTGCTTCTAATTCCACTTCCATATCTGCAGTTCTTTCTTCACCCCTGTAGAGCTCTTTAAAGTATGTAGTTGCTATGGTCATCATACTTTCCCTGTCAGTTGTCTTCCCACCAGCTGCATTTTCAAGAGACACCATCCACTTTTTTCCCGGAGATAATTCTTTTCTCATTTGCCTTATTGAGTTGTTTGCTAGACATTGGTCTATTAAACTATTCCGATGGTTGTGTAGATCTATCTTGATTCTTTTCCTAATTTCTTTGTTCAAGCTAGTTAATTCTGCTCTTTCTTGCTCTGTAATGTTTGGCCTTTCCTTTTTGCTTTTTCTTTCCTTGAGCAGATGAAGAGTATCCTCAGAGAGTTTGCCTCTTCTACGTGTCCTACACTTACTATTATTTTCCAAGAACGTATTTAATATGTTTATAAAATGGTTGTAGCTCTCTTGTACTTTGTATTCTTGCCTCTCAATGCCATTGGTTAGTTCCACTTTAAGATAATCTCGAAACTGCAAGATATCGGCTTCATCCTGGAAAGAGCATAACTTGTTTCTTGTTATTTTAAATGGTCTCTCTTTCATAAACTTCTCAACTTGTAAGACTCCTCTCACCATCCTATGATCACTATTATAGTTGAAACCTGCTACTACATGCACGTCCTCTAGAAGATTAATCTTATTCGTTAGGATATAGTCAATCTCGAAAGTTTGTCCCTTAGGCGAACACCAAGTCCATTTCTGAGCTTGCCTCTTCTTAAAATAGGTATTCCCTATTTGGAGTTGTTGGGAGAAGGCGAACTGAATGAATCTATTTCCTCCTTCATTCCTTTTCCCTTGAGTATGTCTTCCCATAATTTGCTCTTCACCATCAAGAATTCCTCCAACTCTTCCATTATAATCTCCCATTACAATAATTATATTTTTGTTTCTCGTGATGCTGGATACAAGGGATTCTAACTCCAAGTAGAACTTATTCTTGTCTTCTTCTGACGCCTCCGCCGTTGGTGCATGGACTTGAATTAATACTATGGATCTTCCCTTACCGCAGTCCAGCGGCAACATAGCTATTCTACAATTTATTTCTTGAAAATTCTTAATAATATTTTTATGTTTGCCTGCAAGATAGAAACCTACACCATATTGACCTTTACTCGCCGTTGTATGGAGAAAGATATTTCCATTTTGTCTTTCTTCTATTGCTGAATAATTTCTTCTTATTTCTGCTAAACCTATAACATCCCAATTAATATTATCAAGGGCTTCTTCAAATTCATGTAAATGTTCCTCTGTTGACATAGTTCTTAAATTTAGTGTACAGACCTTAAATGTTGTCTTTTTTGTATTAGATCTTGTGATTGTTGATTGCTACATTTTATTTGGTGTTTGTGATGCTTCTACAACTTCTTTTGTAATAGATTTTGTGACTTTCTCACCGTCTTCGTCATCTGTTTTCACCTTTGGGGTATAATATTTTTCCAAACTATGACTTCTGCAGCTCGAATGTTTCGGGGTTTTGCCTGTTTTCACCGTTTTTCGCCCTGGCACTTTATCTTTACTTCTGTCATATTCAGTAATTTCCGGTGATTTCTCTTCACTCCTTTCCCTTTTATTTCTCTGCATTTCCTGGTTTGTGAGTTCTTCTATGTTGTATGCCTTTCCTTCTATCAGTAGTTTGTCATATTTCATGATAACCCTTTTTCCTTGTTTTTTGGCTAGTTTTAGGAAAGGAAAAAGTTCAGACCTTATTTTTCTAACTTCGATTGGAAGGTCTTCTTTGAACTTTATTTCCTTATAATTTTCACTTAAGGCAAGTCTCCTTTTATTTTTCAGTATATCATTCCTTATTATAGTTGATGTTAAACAGAAAAGTATAGGTCCGTTGTTCACTTTGTTCAGAAAGTGCACTTGCTTAACATCATATTTCCTAATCTCTAGCTCTAAATAATTACATATTTGGATGAATTCTTCAATAGCAGAGGACTGGTTTTGGCTTTTTAAACCAAAAGCTATTATATTACTTCTCCTTTTCCTTTCCTCTTCCTTCCTTTTAGTATCTAAATAGTCTTCCTTAAATGTTTTCATCTCAGTTTTCAAATCTTCAAATTCTGTTCCTAATTTTGTTTCAATATTTGCCAGTCTTCCATTAACACTATCGAGTAACTTTAGCTTTTCAATAATTTCATCTAGCTTTTCAGATGTGCCAGTCATTGTTTAAATTTAATTAAAATACCAGCTATATGTATATTATTCCAAAAAGAAAAACGAGCCTCTAATATACGCTGAGTTATGGCCAGCGAATGACAGTCCTGGATAAGACGTATAGGCTGATAGAGAGTTGTCAAAGTCAGCTGATGATAAGAGTATACTGACCTTGCAGAGGGGTGGTAAGCCAGGAGGCGGTGGGGATGGAGGGGTGCTGGTAGCGAGTGGAGGGGCGGCCTCGTGGAGATCCTGACTCTTGATAAACCTCCAATTTCTCGGGATTCCCCAAAACTTTATTTCGTCACTGTACTTTGAAAACTTCACTGACCAACACTAGATTTCACATCCCGCTTCCTCGCTATTACAGCTTATTGTGTGCAAATATTTGAAACAGTTAGTTACGTAAAACTAGTTAAAAGTTCAACTCTTCGTAGGATCGAGGTGACACAGTTCATGGCCCGGACCGGACTCTATATAAAAGGTATATATAAAATGTTGTAAACTATCATAAATAAATAAAAAATAGTATACATAAATAATGTAATGTGGTAAAGACCGTCGCGCTTACAATCGATTATGCCGATTAGTAAAGCGGCGATTAATCCTACATCGTTCCGATTCCTTTAATTCCTACCTTTCATCTCTATCAACCTCTGACAAATCCCTTTGGAATGCCACTCGAAAATCCTGAAATACCATCCCCTGATTCCTATTTACTCGAATTAGATGATTTCCTACAATCTCCACTTCCTCTCTCCCTACCACCAAATGCAGTTAATCCATCTGAAGTTAAATATCTAATATCCCAACTACCTTCCCGAAAATCCCCTTGTTACGACCTCATCACCTCTAAAATTCTTAAACAGCTTCCAACCAAGGCTATTTTATTCCTCACCTATATCTACAACTGCATCCTCCGAACAACCCATTATCCCATACTCTGGAAATCCTCAGTTGTCGTCCTTTTTCCTAAACCTGGTAAGCCTCCCAACAATCCTTCCTCTTACCGCCCTATCAGTCTTCTCCCAATATTCTCCAAACTATTTGAAAAGATTTTATTAAAGCTCCTACTACCTATCCTAAACTCCCAAAATCTCATCCCATCTCACCAATTCGGATTCCGCTCCCAACATTTCACAGTGCAGCAAGGGCTTCGGGTTGTTGATCTTACTCCTCATCCCTCGAGCGAAAAGAGTATTGCACGTCTGCCTTCTTAGACGTTGCTCAAGCATTCGACCGAGTCAGGCATGCAGGCTTACTCTTTAAGCTCAAAACTTTTCTTCCTAGCACCCTTTACCTAATCCTTCGCTCCTACCTCTCAGACAGGTTTTTCCAAGTCCGGCATGGAACAGCCTACTCAGATTATTGCCCAGTGGTCAAGCTACCAATACCTATATCAAATTTCAAAATTCACATAATTGTAGAATGTAATATTTCTGTAAATAAATAAAAGTTGACTGACAATTGAAAGATATACAAGATGGAAACTCGGAATTTATAGGACTCACTCACAAATATTATTAGGCACTTCCCGAAAAGATAGAGACTAGGAATTTTGCAGAATGATGGACATCAGGGTGATTAAAGGCAAAAACAGGAAAATTCTGAAAAGTTGTGTTCTACTCCGCTACCAGGAAGGGTGCCCGTTTTGTACTTGTTCCTTCGGAAACCCATTATCCCTTCCGAAAACTATCATTTGGGGTATCAAATGAATCTTCATGGTTAGAAGAAGTTATGTTTGATATTTTATATATATGTCTATTATTGGCCAACGTATCTACATCGATAAGGCGTCGGCGAAATGAGTTTTACTTGAAATTAATAAGTATCTGACAAGGGCCCAAGTCCTTTTCCAAAAAATGATCGGACAAGAAGGCTTTAAAAAGATATATAAAATAAAATACCAACACATTAAAAATTAGGTAGAATAATAAGATATAGTTCGCGTCATCCTCCTCGAGCCCAAAATTAGGTAGAATAATAAGATATAGTTCGCGTCATCCTCCTCGAGCCCAAAATTAGGTAGAATAATAAGATATAGTTCGTGTCATCCTCCTCGAGCCCAAAATTAGGTAGAATAATAAGATATAGTTCGCGCCATCCTCCTCGAGCCCAAAATTAGGTAGAATAATAAGATATAGTTCGTGTCATCCTCCTCGAGCCCAAAATTAGGTAGAATAATAAGATGTAGTTCGCGTCATCCTCCTCCAGCCCAAAATTAGGTAGAATAATAAGATATAGTTCGCGTCATCCTCCTCGAGCCCAAAATTAGGTAGAATAATAAGATATAGTTCGCGTCATCCTCCTCGAGCCCAAAACTAGGTAGAATAATAAGATATTGTTCGCGTCATCCTCCTCGAGCCCAAAATTAGGTAGAATAATAAGATATAGTTCGCGTCATCCTCCTCCAGCCCAAAATTAGGTAGAATAATAAGATATAGTTGGCGTCATCCTCCTCCAGCCCAAAATTAGGTAGAATAATAAGATATAGTTGGCGTCATCCTCCTCGAGCCCAAAATTAGGTAGAATAATAAGTTATAGTTGGCTTCATCCTCCTCCAGCCCAAAATTAGGTAGAATAATAAGATATAGTTCGCGTCATCCTCCTCGAGCCCAAAATTAGGTAGAATAATAAGATATAGTTCGCGTCATCCTCCTCGAGCCCAAAATTAGGTAGAATAATAAGATATAGTTCGCGTCATCCTCCTCCAGCCCAAAATTAGGTAGAATAATAAGATATAGTTCGCGTCATCCTCCTCGAGCCCAAAATTAGGTAGAATAATAAGATATAGTTCGCGTCATCCTCCTCCAGCCCAAAATTAGGTAGAATAATAAGATATAGTTCGCGTCATCCTCCTCCAGCCCAAAATTAGGTAGAATAATAAGATATAGTTCGCGTCATCCTCCTCGTGCCCAAAATTAGGTAGAATAATAAGATATAGTTCGCGTCATCCTCCTCGAGCCCAAAATTAGGTAGAATAATAAGATATAGTTCGCGTCATCCTCCTCGAGCCCAAAATTAGGTAGAATAATAAGATATAGTTCGCGTCATCCTCCTCCAGCCCAAAATTAGGTAGAATAATAAGATATAGGCGCTAATGGCCAAGATGTAGATGCGCCGTAAAAAAAAAAAAAAAAAAAAAAAAAAAAAAAAAATAATAAGATATAGTTCGCGTCATCCTCCTCGAGCCCAAAATTAGGTAGAATAATAAGATATAGTTCGCGTCATCCTCCTTGAGCCCAAAATTAGGTAGAATAATAAGATATAGTTGGCGTCATCCTCCTCGAGCCCAAAATTAGGTAGAATAATAAGATATAGTTCGCGTCATCCTCCTCGAGCCCAAAATTAGGTAGAATAATAAGATATAGTTGGCGTCATCCTCCTCCAGCCCAAAATTAGGTAGAATAATAAGATATAGTTCGCGTCATCCTCCTCCAGCCCAAAATTAGGTAGAATAATAAGATATAGTTCGCGTCATCCTCCTCGAGCCCAAAATTAGGTAGAATAATAAGATATAGTTGGCGTCATCCTCCTCGAGCCCAAAATTAGGTAGAATAATAAGTTATAGTTGGCGTCATCCTCCTCCAGCCCAAAATTAGGTAGAATAATAAGATATAGTTCGTGTCATCCTCCTCGAGCCCAAAATTAGGTAGAATAATAAGATATAGTTCGTGTCATCCCCCTCGAGCCCAAAATTAGGTAGAATAATAAGATATAGTTGGCGTCATCCTCCTCGAGCCCAAAATTAGGTAGAATAATAAGATATAGTTCGCGTCATCCTCCTCGAGCCCAAAATTAGGTAGAATAATAAGATATAGTTGGCGTCATCCTCCTCCAGCCCAAAATTAGGTAGAATAATAAGATATAGTTCGCGTCATCCTCCTCCAGCCCAAAATTAGGTAGAATAATATGATATAGTTCGCGTCATCCTCCTCCAGCTCAAAATTAGGTAGAATAATAAGATATAGTTCGCGTCATCCTCCTCGAGCCCAAAATTAGGTAGAATAATAAGATATAGTTCGCGTCATCCTCCTCGAGCCCAAAATTAGGTAGAATAATAAGATATAGTTCGCGTCATCCTCCTCGAGCCCAAAATTAGGTAGAATAATAAGATATAGTTCGCGTCATCCTCCTCGAGCCCAAAATTAGGTAGAATAATAAGATATAGTTGGCGTCATCCTCCTCCAGCCCAAAATTAGGTAGAATAATAAGATATAGTTCGCGTCATCCTCCTCCAGCCCAAAATTAGGTAGAATAATAAGATATAGTTCGCGTCATCCTCCTCGAGCCCAAAATTAGGTAGAATAATAAGATATAGTTGGCGTCATCCTCCTCGAGCCCAAAATTAGGTAGAATAATAAGTTATAGTTGGCGTCATCCTCCTCGAGCCCAAAATTAGGTAGAATAATAAGATATAGTTGGCGTCATCCTCCTCCAGCCCAAAATTAGGTAGAATAATAAGATATAGTTCGCGTCATCCTCCTCCAGCCCAAAATTAGGTAGAATAATAAGATATAGTTCGTGTCATCCTCCTCGAGCCCAAAATTAGGTAGAATAATAAGATATAGTTGGCGTCATCCTCCTCGAGCCCAAAATTAGGTAGAATAATAAGATATAGTTGGCGTCATCCTCCTCGAGCCCAAAATTAGGTAGAATAATAAGTTATAGTTGGCGTCATCCTCCTCGAGCCCAAAATTAGGTAGAATAATAAGATATAGTTGGCGTCATCCTCCTCCAGCCCAAAATTAGGTAGAATAATAAGATATAGTTGGCGTCATCCTCCTCCAGCCCAAAATTAGGTAGAATAATAAGATATAGTTCGCGTCATCCTCCTCCAGCCCAAAATTAGGTAGAATAATAAGATATAGTTCGTGTCATCCTCCTCGAGCCCAAAATTAGGTAGAATAATAAGATATAGTTCGCGACATCCTCCTCGAGCCCAAAATTAGGTAGAATAATAAGATATAGTTCGTGTCATCCTCCTCGAGCCCAAAATTAGGTAGAATAATAAGATATAGTTCGCGTCATCCTCCTCCAGCCCAAAATTAGGTAGAATAATAAGATGTAGTTCGCGTCATCCTCCTCGAGCCCAAAATTAGGTAGAATAATAAGATATAGTTCGCGTCATCCTCCTCGAGCCCAAAATTAGGTAGAATAATAAGATATAGTTCGCGTCATCCTCCTCCAGCCCAAAATTAGGTAGAATAATAAGATATAGTTCGCGTCATCCTCCTCGAGCCCAAAATTAGGTAGAATAATAAGATATAGTTGGCGTCATCCTCCTCGAGCCCAAAATTAGGTAGAATAATAAGTTATAGTTGGCGTCATCCTCCTCCAGCCCAAAATTAGGTAGAATAATAAGATATAGTTCGTGTCATCCTCCTCGAGCCCAAAATTAGGTAGAATAATAAGATATAGTTCGTGTCATCCCCCTCGAGCCCAAAATTAGGTAGAATAATAAGATATAGTTGGCGTCATCCTCCTCGAGCCCAAAATTAGGTAGAATAATAAGATATAGTTCGCGTCATCCTCCTCGAGCCCAAAATTAGGTAGAATAATAAGATATAGTTGGCGTCATCCTCCTCCAGCCCAAAATTAGGTAGAATAATAAGATATAGTTCGCGTCATCCTCCTCCAGCCCAAAATTAGGTAGAATAATATGATATAGTTCGCGTCATCCTCCTCCAGCCCAAAATTAGGTAGAATAATAAGATATAGTTCGCGTCATCCTCCTCGAGCCCAAAATTAGGTAGAATAATAAGATATAGTTCGCGTCATCCTCCTCGAGCCCAAAATTAGGTAGAATAATAAGATATAGTTCGCGTCATCCTCCTCGAGCCCAAAATTAGGTAGAATAATAAGATATAGTTCGCGTCATCCTCCTCGAGCCCAAAATTAGGTAGAATAATAAGATATAGTTGGCGTCATCCTCCTCCAGCCCAAAATTAGGTAGAATAATAAGATATAGTTCGCGTCATCCTCCTCCAGCCCAAAATTAGGTAGAATAATAAGATATAGTTCGCGTCATCCTCCTCGAGCCCAAAATTAGGTAGAATAATAAGATATAGTTGGCGTCATCCTCCTCGAGCCCAAAATTAGGTAGAATAATAAGTTATAGTTGGCGTCATCCTCCTCGAGCCCAAAATTAGGTAGAATAATAAGATATAGTTGGCGTCATCCTCCTCCAGCCCAAAATTAGGTAGAATAATAAGATATAGTTCGCGTCATCCTCCTCCAGCCCAAAATTAGGTAGAATAATAAGATATAGTTCGTGTCATCCTCCTCGAGCCCAAAATTAGGTAGAATAATAAGATATAGTTGGCGTCATCCTCCTCGAGCCCAAAATTAGGTAGAATAATAAGATATAGTTGGCGTCATCCTCCTCGAGCCCAAAATTAGGTAGAATAATAAGTTATAGTTGGCGTCATCCTCCTCGAGCCCAAAATTAGGTAGAATAATGAGATATAGTTGGCGTCATCCTCCTCCAGCCCAAAATTAGGTAGAATAATAAGATATAGTTGGCGTCATCCTCCTCCAGCCCAAAATTAGGTAGAATAATAAGATATAGTTCGCGTCATCCTCCTCCAGCCCAAAATTAGGTAGAATAATAAGATATAGTTCGTGTCATCCTCCTCGAGCCCAAAATTAGGTAGAATAATAAGATATAGTTCGCGACATCCTCCTCGAGCCCAAAATTAGGTAGAATAATAAGATATAGTTCGTGTCATCCTCCTCGAGCCCAAAATTAGGTAGAATAATAAGATATAGTTCGCGTCATCCTCCTCCAGCCCAAAATTAGGTAGAATAATAAGATATAGTTCGCGTCATCCTCCTCGAGCCCAAAATTAGGTAGAATAATAAGATATAGTTCGCGTCATCCTCCTCGAGCCCAAAATTAGGTAGAATAATAAGATATAGTTCGCGTCATCCTCCTCCAGCCCAAAATTAGGTAGAATAATAAGATATAGTTCGCGTCATCCTCCTCGAGCCCAAAATTAGGTAGAATAATAAGATATAGTTCGCGTCATCCTCCTCCAGCCCAAAATTAGGTAGAATAATAAGATATAGTTCGCGTCATCCTCCTCCAGCCCAAAATTAGGTAGAATAATAAGATATAGTTCGCGTCATCCTCCTCGTGCCCAAAATTAGGTAGAATAATAAGATATTGTTCGCGTCATCCTCCTCGAGCCCAAAATTAGGTAGAATAATAAGATATAGTTGGCGTCATCCTCCTCGAGCCCAAAATTAGGTAGAATAATAAGATATAGTTCGCGTCATCCTCCTCGAGCCCAAAATTAGGTAGAATAATAAGATATAGTTGGCGTCATCCTCGTCCAGCCCAAAATTAGGTAGAATAATAAGATATAGTTCGCGTCATCCTCCTCCAGCCCAAAATTAGGTAGAATAATAAGATATAGTGCGTCATCCTCCTCCAGCCCAAAATTAGGTAGCATAATAAGATATAGTTCGCGTCATCCTCCTCGAGCCCAAAATTAGGTAGAATAATAAGATATAGTTCGCGTCATCCTCCTCGAGCCCAAAATTAGCGTAGAATAATAAGATATAGTTGGCGTCATCCTCCTCCAGCCCAAAATTAGGTAGAATAATAAGATATAGTTTCGCGTCATCCTCCTCCAGCCCAAAATTAGGTAGAATAATCAGATATAGTTCGCGTCATCCTCCTCCAGCCCAAAATTAGGTAGAATTATAAGATATAGTTCGCGTCATCCTCCTCCAGCCCAAAATTAGGTAGAATAATAAGATATAGTTCGCGTCATCCTCCTCGAGCCCAAAATTAGGTAGAATAATAAGATATAGTTGGCGTCATCCTCCTCGAGCCAAAATTAGGTAGAATAATAAGATTATAGTTCGCGTCATCCTCCTCCAGCCCAAAATTAGGTAGAATAATAAGATATAGTTCGCGTCATCCTCCTCGAGCCCAAAATTAGGTAGAATAATAAGATATAGTTGGCGTCATCCTCCTCGAGCCCAAAATTAGGTAGAATAATAAGATATAGTTCGCGTCATCCTCCTCGAGCCCAAAATTAGGTAGAATAATAGGATATAGTTCGCGTCATCCTCCTCCAGCCCAAAATTAGGTAGAATAATAAGATATAGTTCGCGTCATCCTCCTCGAGCCCAAAATTAGGTAGAATAATAAGATATAGTTCGCGTCATCCTCCTCGAGCCCAAAATTAGGTAGAATAATATGATATAGTTCGCGTCATCCTCCTCCTGCCCAAAATTAGGTAGAATAATAAGATATAGTTCGCGTCATCCTCCTCCAGCCCAAAATTAGGTAGAATAATAAGATATAGTTCGCGTCATCCTCCTCGAGCCCAAAATTAGGTAGAATAATAAGATATAGTTCGTGTCATCCTCCTCGAAGCGAGCCCAAAATTAGGTAGAATAATAAGATATAGTTCGCGTCATCCTCCTCCAGCCCAAAATTAGGTAGAATAATAAGATATAGTTCGCGTCATCCTCCTCGAGCCCAAAATTAGGTAGAATAATAAGATATAGTTCTCGTCATCCTCCTCGAGCCCAAAATTAGGTAGAATAATAAGATATAGTTCGCGTCATCCTCCTCGAGCCCAAAATTAGGTAGAATAATAAGATATAGTTCGCGTCATCCTCCTCCAGCCCAAAATTAGGTAGAATAATAAGATATAGTTCGCCTCATCCTCCTCGAGCCCAAAATTAGGTAGAATAATAAGATATAGTTCGCGTCATCCTCCTCGAGCCCAAAATTAGGTAGAATAATAAGATATAGTTCGCGTCATCCTCCTCGAGCCCAAAATTAGGTAGAATAATAAGATATAGTTGGCGTCATCCTCCTCGAGCCCAAAATTAGGTAGAATATAAGATATAGTTGGCGTCATCCTCCTCGAGCCCAAAATTAGGTAGAATAATAAGTTATAGTTGGCGTCATCCTCCTCCAGCCCAAAATTAGGTAGAATAATAAGATATAGTTCGTGTCATCCTCCTCGAGCCAAAAATTAGGTAGAATAATAAGATATAGTTCGCGTCATCCTCCTCGAGCCCAAAATTAGGTAGAATAATAAGATATAGTTCGTGTCATCCTCCTCGAGCCCAAAATTAGGTAGAATAATAAGATATAGTTCGCGTCATCCTCCTCCAGCCCAAAATTAGGTAGAATAATAAGATATAGTTCGCGTCATCCTCCTCGAGCCCAAAATTAGGTAGAATAATAAGATATAGTTCGCGTCATCCTCCTCGAGCCCAAAATTAGGTAGAATAATAAGATATAGTTCGCGTCATCCTCCTCCAGCCCAAAATTAGGTAGAATAATAAGATATAGTTCGCGTCATCCTCCTCGAGCCCAAAATTATGTAGAATAATAAGATATAGTTCGCGTCATCCTCCTCCAGCCCAAAATTAGGTAGAATAATAAGATATAGTTCGCGTCATCCTCCTCCAGCCCAAAATTAGGTAGAATAATAAGATATAGTTCGCGTCATCCTCCTCGTGCCCAAAATTAGGTAGAATAATAAGATATAGTTCGCGTCATCCTCCTCGAGCCCAAAATTAGGTAGAATAATAAGATATAGTTGGCGTCATCCTCCTCGAGCCCAAAATTAGGTAGAATAATAAGATATAGTTCGCGTCATCCTCCTCGAGCCCAAAATTAGGTAGAATAATAAGATATAGTTGGCGTCATCCTCCTCCAGCCCAAAATTAGGTAGAATAATAAGATATAGTTCGCGTCATCCTCCTCGAGCCCAAAATTAGGTAGAATAATAAGATATAGTTCGCGTCATCCTCCTCGAGCCCAAAATTAGGTAGAATAATAAGATATAGTTCGTGTCATCCTCCTCGAAACCAAAATTAGGTAGAATAATAAGATATAGTTCGCGTCATCCTCCTCCAGCCCAAAATTAGGTAGAATAATAAGATATAGTTGGCGTCATCCTCCTCCAGCCCAAAATTAGGTAGAATAATAAGATATAGCTCGCGTCATCCTCCTCCAGCCCAAAATTAGGTAGAATAATAAGATATAGTTCGCGTCATCCTCCTCCTGCCCAAAATTAGGTAGAATAATTAGATATAGTTCGCGTCATCCTCCTCCAGCCCAAAATTAGTTAGAATAATAAGATATAGTTCGCGTCATCCTCCTCCAGCCCAAAATTAGGTAGAATAATAAGATATAGTTCGCGTCATCCTCCTCGAGCCCAAAATTAGGTAGAATAATAAGATATAGTTCGCGTCATCCTCCTCGAGCCCAAAATTAGGTAGAATAATAAGATATAGTTGGCGTCATCCTCCTCGAGCCCAAAATTAGGTAGAATAATAAGATATAGTTCGCGTCATCCTCCTCCAGCCCAAAATTAGGTAGAATAATAAGATATAGTTCGCGTCATCCTCCTCCAGCCCAAAATTAGGTAGAATAATAAGATATAGTTCGCGTCATCCTCCTCGAGCCCAAAATTAGGTAGAATAATAAGATATAGTTCGCGTCATCCTCCTCGAGCCCAAAATTAGGTAGAATAATAAGATATAGTTGGCGTCATCCTCCTCGAGCCCAAAATTAGGTAGAATAATAAGATATAGTTCGCGTCATCCTCCTCGAGCCCAAAATTAGGTAGAATAATAAGATATAGTTGGCGTCATCCTCCTCGAGCCCAAAATTAGGTAGAATAATAAGATATAGTTGGCGTCATCCTCCTCGAGCCCAAAATTAGGTAGAATAATAAGATATAGTTCGCGTCATCCTCCTCGAGCCCAAAATTAGGTAGAATAATAAGATATAGTTGGCGTCATCCTCCTCCAGACCAAAATTAGGTAGAATAATAAGATATAGTTCGCGTCATCCTCCTCCAGCCCAAAATTAGGTAGAATAATAAGATATAGTTCGCGTCATCCTCCTCGAGCCCAAAATTAGGTAGAATAATAAGATATAGTTGGCGTCATCCTCCTCGAGCCCAAAATTAGGTAGAATAATAAGTTATAGTTGGCGTCATCCTCCTCCAGCCCAAAATTAGGTAGAATAATAAGATATAGTTCGTGTCATCCTCCTCGAGCCCAAAATTAGGTAGAATAATAAGATATAGTTCGCGTCATCCTCCTCGAGCCCAAAATTAGGTAGAATAATAAGATATAGTTCGTGTCATCCTCCTCGAGCCCAAAATTAGGTAGAATAATAAGATATAGTTCGCGTCATCCTCCTCCAGCCCAAAATTAGGTAGAATAATAAGATATAGTTCGCGTCATCCTCCTCGAGCCCAAAATTAGGTAGAATAATAAGATATAGTTCGCGTCATCCTCCTCGAGCCCAAAATTAGGTAGAATAATAAGATATAGTTCGCGTCATCCTCCTCGAGCCCAAAATTAGGTAGAATAATAAGATATAGTTCGCGTCATCCTCCTCGAGCCCAAAATTAGGTAGAATAATAAGATATAGTTCGCGTCATCCTCCTCCAGCCCAAAATTAGGTAGAATAATAAGATATAGTTCGCGTCATCCTCCTCCAGCCCAAAATTAGGTAGAATAATAAGATATAGTTCGCGTCATCCTCCTCGTGCCCAAAATTAGGTAGAATAATAAGATATAGTTCGCGTCATCCTCCTCGAGCCCAAAATTAGGTAGAATAATAAGATATAGTTGGCGTCATCCTCCTCGAGCCCAAAATTAGGTAGAATAATAAGATATAGTTCGCGTCATCCTCCTCGAGCCCAAAATTAGGTAGAATAATAAGATATAGTTGGCGTCATCCTCCTCCAGCCCAAAATTAGGTAGAATAATAAGATATAGTTCGCGTCATCCTCCTCGAGCCCAAAATTAGGTAGAATAATAAGATATAGTTCGCGTCATCCTCCTCGAGCCCAAAATTAGGTAGAATAATAAGATATAGTTCGTGTCATCCTCCTGGAAACCAAAATTAGGTAGAATAATAAGATATAGTTCGCGTCATCCTCCTCCAGCCCAAAATTAGGTAGAATAATAAGATATAGTTGGCGTCATCCTCCTCCAGCCCAAAATTAGGTAGAATAATAAGATATAGTTCGCGTCATCCTCCTCCAGCCCAAAATTAGGTAGAATAATAAGATATAGTTCGCGTCATCCTACTCCAGCCCAAAATTAGGTAGAATAATAAGATATAGTTCGCGTCATCCTCCTCGAGCCCAAAATTAGGTAGAATAATAAGATATAGTTGGCGTTATCCTCCTCGAGCCCAAAATTAGGTAGAATAATAAGATATAGTTCGCGTCATCCTCCTCCAGCCCAAAATTAGGTAGAATAATAAGATATAGTTCGCGTCATCCTCCTCGAGCCCAAAATTAGGTAGAATAATAAGATATAGTTGGCGTCATCCTCCTCCTGCCCAAAATTAGGTAGAATAATAAGATATAGTTCGCGTCATCCTCCTCCAGCCCAAAATTAGTTAGAATAATAAGATATAGTTCGCGTCATCCTCCTCCAGCCCAAAATTAGGTAGAATAATAAGATATAGTTCGCGTCATCCTCCTCGAGCCCAAAATTAGGTAGAATAATAAGATATAGTTCGCGTCATCCTCCTCGAGCCCAAAATTAGGTAGAATAATAAGATATAGTTGGCGTCATCCTCCTCGAGCCCAAAATTAGGTAGAATAATAAGATATAGTTCGCGTCATCCTCCTCCAGCCCAAAATTAGGTAGAATAATAAGATATAGTTCGCGTCATCCTCCTCCAGCCCAAAATTAGGTAGAATAATAAGATATAGTTCGCGTCATCCTCCTCGAGCCCAAAATTAGGTAGAATAATAAGATATAGTTCGCTTCATCCTCCTCGAGCCCAAAATTAGGTAGAATAATAAGATATAGTTGGCGTCATCCTCCTCGAGCCCAAAATTAGGTAGAATAATAAGATATAGTTCGCGTCATCCTCCTCGAGCCCAAAATTAGGTAGAATAATAAGATATCGATGGCGTCATCCTCCTCCAGACCAAAATTAGGTAGAATAATAAGATATAGTTCGCGTCATCCTCCTCCAGCCCAAAATTAGGTAGAATAATAAGATATAGTTCACGTCATCCTCCTCGAGCCCAAAATTAGGTAGAATAATAAGATATAGTTCGCGTCATCCTCCTCCAGCCCAAAATTAGGTAGAATAATAAGATATAGTTCGTGTCATCCTCCTCGAGCCCAAAATTAGGTAGAATAATAAGATATAGTTCGCGTCATCCTCCTCCAGCCCAAAATTAGGTAGAATAATAAGATATAGTTCGCGTCATCCTCCTCCAGCCCAAAATTAGGTAGAATAATAAGATATAGTTGGCGTCATCCTCCTCGAGCCCAAAATTAGGTAGAATAATAAGATATAGTTCGCGTCATCCTCCTCGAGCCCAAAATTAGGTAGAATAATAAGATATAGTTGGCGTCATCCTCCTCCAGACCAAAATTAGGTAGAATAATAAGATATAGTTCGCGTCATCCTCCTCCAGCCCAAAATTAGGTAGAATAATAAGATATAGTTCGCGTCATCCTCCTCGAGCCCAAAATTAGGTAGAATAATAAGATATAGTTGGCGTCATCCTCCTCGAGCCCAAAATTAGGTAGAATAATAAGTTATAGTTGGCGTCATCCTCCTCCAGCCCAAAATTAGGTAGAATAATAAGATATAGTTCGTGTCATCCTCCTCGAGCCCAAAATTAGGTAGAATAATAAGATATAGTTCGCGTCATCCTCCTCGAGCCCAAAATTAGGTAGAATAATAAGATATAGTTCGCGTCATCCTCCTCGAGCCCAAAATTAGGTAGAATAATAAGATATAGTTCGTGTCATCCTCCTCGAAACCAAAATTAGGTAGAATAATAAGATATAGTTCGCGTCATCCTCCTCCAGCCCAAAATTAGGTAGAATAATAAGATATAGTTGGCGTCATCCTCCTCCAGCCCAAAATTAGGTAGAATAATAAGATATAGTTCGCGTCATCCTCCTCCAGCCCAAAATTAGGTAGAATAATAAGATATAGTTCGCGTCATCCTCCTCCAGCCCAAAATTAGGTAGAATAATAAGATATAGTTCGCGTCATCCTCCTCGAGCCCAAAATTAGGTAGAATAATAAGATATAGTTGGCGTTATCCTCCTCGAGCCCAAAATTAGGTAGAATAATAAGATATAGTTCGCGTCATCCTCCTCCAGCCCAAAATTAGGTAGAATAATAAGATATAGTTCGCGTCATCCTCCTCGAGCCCAAAATTAGGTAGAATAATAAGATATAGTTGGCGTCATCCTCCTCCTGCCCAAAATTAGGTAGAATAATAAGATATAGTTCGCGTCATCCTCCTCCAGCCCAAAATTAGTTAGAATAATAAGATATAGTTCGCGTCATCCTCCTCCAGCCCAAAATTAGGTAGAATAATAAGATATAGTTCGCGTCATCCTCCTCGAGCCCAAAATTAGGTAGAATAATAAGATATAGTTGGCGTCATCCTCCTCGAGCCCAAAATTAGGTAGAATAATAAGTTATAGTTGGCGTCATCCTCCTCCAGCCCAAAATTAGGTAGAATAATAAGATATAGTTCGCGTCATCCTCCTCGACCCCAAAATTAGGTAGAATAATAAGATATAGTTGGCGTCATCCTCCTCGAGCCCAAAATTAGGTAGAATAATAAGTTATAGTTGGCGTCATCCTCCTCCAGCCCAAAATTAGGTAGAATAATAAGATATAGTTCGTGTCATCCTCCTCGAGCCCAAAATTAGGTAGAATAATAAGATATAGTTCGCGTCATCCTCCTCGAGCCCAAAATTAGGTAGAATAATAAGATATAGTTCGTGTCATCCTCCTCGAGCCCAAAATTAGGTAGAATAATAAGATATAGTTCGCGTCATCCTCCTCCAGCCCAAAATTAGGTAGAATAATAAGATATAGTTGGCGTTATCCTCCTCGAGCCCAAAATTAGGTAGAATAATAAGATATAGTTCGCGTCATCCTCCTCCAGCCCAAAATTAGGTAGAATAATAAGATATAGTTCGTGTCATCCTCCTCGAGCCCAAAATTAGGTAGAATAATAAGATATAGTTCGCGTCATCCTCCTCGAGCCCAAAATTAGGTAGAATAATAAGATATAGTTCGTGTCATCCTCCTCGAGCCCAAAATTAGGTAGAATAATAAGATATAGTTGGCGTTATCCTCCTCGAGCCCAAAATTAGGTAGAATAATAAGATATAGTTCGCGTCATCCTCCTCGAGCCCAAAATTGACTGCGCTAATTCAAAATTCACCAGCAAAAAGTATTAATACCCCCCCCCCCCCAAAAAACTAACGTTGAAATAAAAGGCCAAGTTCCTAAAAGCAGTGTGCCTAGAAAGGTATGATATAGTATTGGGCCTAGTTTTAGGCTCTTAATATCTTGTCAAGAACTTCATAATACCCTCTCACTTATTATGAAATTCCAACTAGGTCAGTTTTCGTTAACCTACATACGGCCGTCGCCGGTTTTACTTACATAGAGTTCATACAAACCTGAACGTTTTAACCCTTCTAACGGAACATCCGTCTCCTAGACGGGTATAATGTAAAGAACTAACCATATGTATGGTTGTATGGTGTTAAGGTGGGCGTGGCTTTAAGTTTGCTAAGTTTACACCTTTCCCTGGACGGACATGGCGGTAGTTCAGCCAACATCCGTCTCCTAGACGGGTATAGTTTGAAGAAGTAACCATATGTATGGTTCTGTGGTGTTAAGGTTGGCGTGGCTTTAAGTTTGCTAAGTTTACACCTTTGCCTCTACGGACATCGCGGTAGTTCAGCCAACATCCGTCTCTCGAGTCGGTAAGAGCGCTTTTTCTCTATGACACTCCGTCTATAAGACGGATGTTTCTACTAGCGTACGCTTCGAGTAGCCGGCTGCTAGACGCGTGTTCCGATTAATGTACTCATTGTGACGCACACTTACGCAGAACTTCAAGCAATGCGTACTAAAATAAAAGATTAGGATTCAGTACATTTTTTTTATTAATTATAATTGTTTACTAGGGACGAGGTTGGCTCAGTGGTAGAGCACTCGACTAATGAACTGGAGGACCAGGTTCAAAACCCGAGCGCGCACTAAAGATTTTTTCTTCTAGTGCTGCCGTTCGAGGGTTGGATTTGGGGTCCCAGATCGTCCCTAGGCTCACCCAGCCTTTACTTAATTTAATTAATAATGGGTACCTTGGGTGCTAATGACTCTAGCAGTCGAAGCAGCCAAGGGGAAAATCAGGCGGCCGGAGCATAGTGTTGTTGACCACACTATCTCCCTAATGTGCCGTATGGTCAAGAATCAGATACCTCTACAGTATCTGCCCCTCTGGGCCCTTGTGGCCTGTTACGGGACTGATTTTTTTTTTTTTTTTTTATAATTGTTTACTAGTTTACATTTTCGTAACTTTTTATTAGTCTACATTTTTGTAACTTTTTACTAGTCTATTACTTTTTTTCTAGTCTAATTCTTCGATTTTTTACTTTTTCAATTTTTTCTCATGTTAATTTTTTACGAGTTTACATTTTTGTATCATTTTATTAGTCTACATTTTCGAAAATATTTACTAGTCTATTATTTTTGTATTTTTCATTCTGTAACTTTTTCCTCGTTGTAATTTTTTACTGTAAATTTGGTTGAAATTAATGTAATAAAAGCAATGAAAAGAAAATAGAAAAAAAAAAAAAAAAAGAAAAGAAGAAAAGAGAAAAAGACTGGATAGGTGGAAATAATTTGGGTTTCCTACACAAACATTTCATAATTTTAACGAAATTCAGAAATAAATATTTTTCTTTTGTAGCATTTATTTTTACTTTAAGAGAAGAAACTACGTACCAATTATTAGATAAATGATAAGTGACTTAAAAATAATCAAAAGGCTGTTGATAATGTGGAAATCAAGGCACCGGTCTCAGATACGGATCTTCCTACTAATAGAAAAACAAATATGTTCCGCTGGAAGGGTTAAGTCATCAGAGAGTTTATAATAATTCTGAGTTGTTAACCTAAGGACCTAAATCATTATATCGTCGATACAAATGCAAACTAACGAATATGAAAAAATGCATCTTTCATTGTCAATCTTTAATAATTTCTGCTGGACTTATTTACGGTAAAAACTTTCAATCTTACTTCACTATTAAAGGGAAAGTATTCCACTATCAAAATGTCAAATCTGCCGAATATTTGACTGTCCAAAAAAAAGTTATGAATAAATACTTTTCCACTCTGAAAAGTGGTGATTTTCATATTCGTTAGTTTGCTTTTGTATCCACGATATCTCAGACATTTTATAATAAATCAGATCGTTATAGTGATCATTTGTTTTATCACAAATCCCCAAATTGGGATGGAATTACATTCCCAGTCAGAAATCACATAAAAAATAGGTCCTCAACGGTGGCCATATGCAGAGTCGTGTCCAGCTGGTTGCTTTCAATGGCGCTAGACATCGCTCCTTGCAAACCGCGAATTTCAAACATGGAGTCTGGCGGGGTTATTTGAATACCGAACGCCAACATATAACGAAAACTCATATATGATTTAATTATATAAGATCAGCAAGCACATCTATTACAAATATACCTTCCAACCTCCCAATGATATTCTTTGCGGAAAAAAAATGAAAAGAAAATGCTTATAGACTGACGGAGAGAAGTGCTGTAGTAAGCTCAATAAAAGTAATAAGCAGAAAGCATTTAAAAATGCTTCTCCCATCGTTATCAGCGGTAATTGCACTATGATGCTTATAAGAAAATTAGATCGGTTTGTTGTGGAGTTTGAATGTGGTTGTACTGTACACCACAAGCAGAGATGTACAGAGATAGCACAATGCAAACACCGCTTGTATTCTTATCATGGTGTTGTCTAACCACCTAGTTAACGTGTTTGTTAATCTAACGGACCCGTTAAGGGCCTTTTCTCTCTTCTAATTGAATTTACAGATTGATCTGCAGGAAGATTTCTCCTTTGGAGTTCATTAAAAGGGGAAAATTTTCTTACATTTCATAGCATAGCGTCAATAAAAATTAGTAGGTATGGATTAACATGTTTCCACCGCTGTAATAAATTCATGGAGACTATAATTTTAATACTTTTTAGTTAAGGATACGTGAGACAAAAAAAGTCATTAATAAACATTAAAAGTTTTTGGATATTAATTATCTGAAGTATATTTTCTTAAATACGTTTGAAAATCGTCTTAAGAAGAAAGAAACCATTTAGAAGCTTACTAAATGTTCAATGAAAACTCATTCTAAACCAACTTTCGATTGGGCGATGTCAATTGGAGAAATTTATTTCTTCGTTTGAATGGGGTTTTGTGTGAGTTTACCACACTTGTTAATTGTCTTCTTAATGTGTATTTAACAGTAAAATGTCTATTTTATTAAAGGCATGACAATGAGGAACGTATTGGTAATAGAGTTTTCATAGAGCGAACGTCGAGAAAGAGACATGTATGTAGTAATTTCCGCTAAGGGTATTGGCAGGTTACCTCTTGGCTAAAGTAATTTTGTATATTTTTCACTAAATATCCAAATCTACTAATAACTGCATCTATTCCTTTACTAATGACACTAGGAATATGAACGGAACCGCGCTAAGATGACGCAGTTCCTGCAAGTAGGAGTTTTATTGCTGTTTTTTATTTATATTCCCTGTATTTTTTACTATTAATTTATTTAATTAGGCTTCGGATAAAAAGATGATTATAATATTAGTCTAATAATATACCTGAAACTGACAATAGGGACATAGCACTATTTACTAACTCGTTAAGCACATACTGACAGACTCACAACACATCTCGGGAAATGTTCAATTGCTGATTATGAGGCCAAAAATGCAGTCAAACATCTCACTTGTGACTTACAGCAAATAACTGACAGACTCACAACCCATCTACGACTACCTACAGAAATTCTGAACAAGAAACAAACCGTAAACAGAAACATAACCATGTACTGGCTACCTGGCCATGAAGATCTCGGGAAATGTTCAATTGCTGATTATGAGGCAAATAATGCAGTCAAAGATCTCACTTGTGACTTACAGCAAGTAACTGACAAAGATCTGACAAAAACTACAAAACGGGGGTCTCCCGTGGTCTAGTGGATAGCGCGCTAGATTCATAAGCGGGAGATGGTGGGTTCGATCCCCACCGGCGCCAGAAATTTTCTCATCTCAGAGCTCGCTGAGAAGATTCCTGGCTGCACCCTGGATGTCGGCGCTAATAGCCATGATTTGTTGATGCGACGTAAAAAAAAAAAAAAAAAAAAAAAAAAAAAAAAAAAAAAAAAAAAAAAAAAAAAAAAAAAAAAAAAACACGTACAATAAAACAATATTGGAACTACATATGGACACAACTAGCTGACAATAAACTCCAGACAATAAAAACACAATTGACGAATGTCCTTCTAGTCATCGAGATAACAGACGTGACGAAATAATTCTTGCTAGACTAAGGATTGGAAATACTCGACTAACTCACGAATACTTATTGACAAGACTAGATAAACCTATATGCAGTATATGTAACAAAGAGCTTACCATCAAACACATACTCACAGATTGCCAAAGACGATGCAACTTGAACATCCCGTATGGATATGCAGGAACTCCTAGGCAATGATAGCCAGTACATCAACACTATACTGACCTACCTCAAGAATACAGGATTGTATAATCTTATTTTATGCCAATATACCCTGTGGACTTAAAAATAACATTATACTTCCATAGATACTAGGTACAATTTAACGGAAAACACAAAGTTTTTTACACTTAAAATTTTATACTGTTACATTAGCTATGCTGATTTGCTAGAATGAATGGTTCAGAGGATGCTGTTCTTTGTTTTGATATAAATCACGTGTCTGTCTGTTTGTCCGTTTGTTCCTTATACAAATCTACTCTGTTGGACCGATTTTGACGCAGGTAGGTCTTGATACGGGAAATCTCCTAGGCTAGATCAAAATTGTCGAATTTCAAAAATTTGTCGAAAGGTCAAAAGTTTTGTTCAAGAAAAATTGGCTACACTGAACCATTCAGATTCTGACGGCCATTTTGAATAATGTCTCAAATGTATTTGTTGATGTTGATAATTATAATAACTCGAACTCATTAATGACTTTACATCATTATATAATCATGTAATGCAGTTTATTTCAATTTTATATCAACAGTCACTGTCTAACTAAGGAGCTCTGGCCTTTCTTTGATAAGAGCTATCTACTCGCAGGCTATGCTGCTGGCCTCTGTCGGCTGTTTTATAAATTGTTGTGGTGCTGGCCTCTGCCACAACAGGTAGATCTTGATACGGGGAGAGCCATAGGTAGATCGTAGGAGTAGCATGGCACACTGGGTAAATGCTAGGAAATAATAAATGCCTAAAAAGTCCTGTGAGTTGTTGTATATTACATCACAGATACATTTTCCTATTTGTTATTAATACCTTTTAAACTACTTCTTAGAAAATGTTATCTTCTTTTTCGGGGGCGAGGTTAGCTCAGTGGTAGAGCACTCGACTAATGAACTGGAGGACCAGGTTCAAAACCCGAGCGAGGTTAGCTCAGTGGTAGAGCACTCGACTAATGAACTGGAGGACCAGGTTCAAAACCCGAGCGAGGTTAGCTCAGTGGTAGAGCACTCGACTAATGAACTGGAGGACCAGGTTCAAAACCCGAGCGCGCACTAAAGATTTTTTCTTCTAGTGCTGCCGTTCGAGGGTTGGATTTGGGGTCCCATATCGTCCCTAGGCGTCGTCCCAGCCTTTAATTAATTTAATTAATAATGGGTAACTTGGGTGCTAATGACTCTAGCAGTCGAAGCAGCCAAGGGGAAAATCAGGCGGCCGGAGCATAGTATTGACCATACTATCTCCCTCGTGTGCCGTATTGTCAAGAATCAGATACCTCTACAGTATCTGCCCCTCTGGGCCCTTGTGGACTGTTACAGGACTGATTTTTTTTTTTTTTTTATCTTCTTTTTCTTTTTTAGAAAATTTTATCTACCACCTTCTTCTACCAAGGATAGGACTGTACGATTTACAAGACACGAAGCTAATTAGAAGAAGCAATACGCAATTACCCGTGCCGATTGTACGACCCTCCGAAGTACCTTGGTTCGGTTGTTAGCCGGTACAATTAGCTGAAACAATGTAGATAGGTACATGTACAATGCGAGGGGGAGGGGGGGAGGTCTATTTGCAGTAGCTCTCTCTCCGAGTACCTCATTACATCGGGGTCGGGAATTGTCGGTGGTAATACACACACCAGGGGTCGTAACTTGTACACGATCTGTCGGTACTAGGGAATAGGTAGGTCCGTAGGTCGGCTTTATCTATGATTGGATCCGTAACAATCTCTAAGTTGAGGTACTTCAGGGCTACTTTCAATAATAAAGGACCTGGACGCAGGAGCCGCGACAAATAAACACATTCTGTGGCTATAGCGCGTTAAGTTAGACGGAGAAGTTCAAACCCATTCAAGTATAATGGATTTCTCGAATCAACAGCTTGATGTTTGTTTCATTATGTAAGAATTTTTAAAACTTATGAAATCCGTATCTCTTTACAATATAATTACAATTTGTTATTAATACAATTTGTTAATCTTAACGATACGGAAACGCAAAGGACCTTAGATGCACGTGGAGATCATCTCTTTTTCTTAGTACGCTTTCGTTATTTCTTTCTTTAAAATATTTTCCTTCACCATTAAAAACGTTTTTATGTGAGGCGTCAAGAATCAAAACAATACACAACACTGCCAACGGCCATAGCCAAGTTGAATACACCGGTTCCCGTAGATCACCGAAGTTAAGCAATGTCGGGCGTGGTCAGAACCTGAATGGGTGACCGACTACGCGCTGTTGGCATTATAAAAGGGTGGCAACCTGTAGATAGCCCGGCGCTAATAGAAAAATAGTTGATGCGCCGTTAAAAAAGAAAAAAAAAAATACACATCACTATGTTGAGATAACAGTTAATTTTACAAGTTCCAAATGTCCTCTATTTACTGGTAAAGAATAGGATTTTCAAAACTCCATAGATCATGCTGTTTTCTAATGTTGAAGTGTTAAGGTGGTTTCAAAATAAGACATACATCAGTGAAATTTAAAACTAAGTAACACGCTTCAAAAATAGAAATTCCTTCAAAATAGATAATATAACAGATAAGCTGCTCAAATTTCTCAAAAATAGTCGTCTGTGATACTTAAAAATTTTAAGAAAAGTATACATATGTATAAAATTAAACATAAGACTTGTTCTGTTTTTTTTTCTGAACAATTTGGTTTCAGTGGTTTTCTTTTTTTTTATTGTTTTGATCACGGCGTTAGTATAATGTCTATAGAACATGAACTAATAATGTCTTTGTACACATAAACTAGTATAACTTTGCGAATGGAACGGGTAGCAGAGGGATCACCAATTCGATAGGCTCAAAATGCATTTTTAGAACACTAGCGGATACTAGAGCTTACAAAACGTATCACTAGATATCGCAAAAAGCTGAAAAAGTTTAACGAACCACAACAGGACACTTACAACCGGAACCACAACAGGACACTTACAACCGGAACCACAACAGGACACTTACAACCGGAACCACAACAGGACACTTACAACCGGAACCACAACAGGAACCACAATAGGACACATACAACGTGACACAACAACAGGAACCACAACAGGACACTTACAACCGGAACCACAACAGGACTCAACAACAGGAACCACAACAGGACACACAACAGGACACTTACAACCGGAACCACAACAGGACACAACAACAGGAACCACAACAGGACACTTACAACCGGAACCACAACAGGACACAACAACAGGAACCACAACAGGACACTTACAACCGAAACCACAACAGGACACTTACAACCGGAACCACAACAGGACACAACAACAGGAACCACAACTAGACACAACAACATGACACAACAACAGGAACCACAACAGGACACTTACAACCGGAACCACAACAGGACACAACAACAGGAACCACAACAGGACACAAAAACAGGACACTTACAACAGGAACCACAAGAGGACACAACAACAGGAACCACAACAGGACACTTACAGTCTCCAAAGCGAAAATGACTCACCCACCATCTCGCCGTTCGCTTTAGGAAACCACTATTACCAATAAGTTTCTAAATTTTTTTGCCTTCTTTTACTGGAATACTAATTTTACTATTAAATGCAATTAAAAAAAAACAATAACCAATTAAAAAGTTGGGTAAAAAGTGACAAAACCCTGTTCTTAGATTGACATCAACCCAGCGAATCGAACCTCTTTGAAGGCAATTAAGTAAGCTTTTAAATAGTCACCTTCCAGTTACCACGATTTTCCAAAAGTTTCGTGATATTGTAGAAAATATATAAAAATCCTAAACTTTTTCATGCCTGTTGATAAAATATTTCATTTCTAGTGCTTCCTTAACTCCAAGAATTGTCTATCATAGATTAGATGAATATCAAACTTCTGTAACAAGTTTCAACTGAATTAATCGTTTCTGAATACCCAAACTGAAAATTAGTTTGGAAAAGTATGTGTTTCAATTTTCACAGAAACGGTTACAGATATCACTTTTAGAATGGTATCATTCGTATTTCTACGTTAAGGTACCTTAAAACGATCATCAGCATGCATATGAACTCGAAGAAGTAAGCGTTCCGATTTTTTTGCGCGAATTTCGCTCCAAAAGTCATGTTTCACCTTTCAAATTAGACGAAAGATTTTTGTACATTAAAATCGAACCATTGTTGAGCCGTGAGGAGCGCGAAAAGATATATATATATAAATATATATATATATATATATATATATATATATATATATATATATATATATATATATATATATGTATATATATATATAAATTTGAACCAGCGTTATATTATTGATCTATGGGATCTGAAACACAATATTTTCGTGTCTGCACTTGTGGTCAACCTTATAAACGGGTTTCCTCCTTATGGAGGAAGGGAGGAACCGCGCTAAAAAGATCTATTCCTTGGAACACTCTAAATTTTCATCCACATGAAGCATAACTAGGATAAGAGTCCCTTCCTACGACCATAAAAATATACGGAGCGGAATGAAAAATATAAGATATTACATAGAAAATAAGAAAAATTGCTCGGAAAGTATATGAAGGAGAGAGGTGGAGTGGATGGACCCGCCCGGGGCTTGTCCCTGGGACAAATGGGCGAACTCTAGAAGGCACTCAGGGAAGCAGCTTCGAACCCAGGGATTATCAATAAACCTGGAGATATATTGGTCAGTCATGGGTGCGTCCATTTTCAGCTTTATACCCACTATAGGCTCGTCTTACGTTTACTTCTATTACATTCTAATAAAGTCTTCATAAATATAACCTTTTATTAAATTATTATTATTATATAACCTTTTATTAAATTATTGGGGCGAGGTTAGCTCAGTGGTTGAGCACTGGACTAATAAGCTAGGGGGCGAGGTTAGCTTAGTGGTAGAGCACTAGACTAATAAGCTAGGGGGCGAGGTTAGCTCAGTGGTTGAGCACTGGACTAATAAGCTAGGGGGCGAGGTTAGCTTAGTAGTAGAGCACTGGACTAATAAGCTAGGGGGCGAGGTTAGCTCAGTGGTTGAGCACTGGACTAATAAGCTAGGGGGCGAGGTTAGCTTAGTGGTAGAGCACTGGACTAATAAGCTAGGGGGCGAGGTTAGCTCAGTGGTTGAGCACTGGACTAATAAGCTAGGGGGCGAGGTTAGCTCAGTGGTTGAGCACTGGACTAATAAGCTAGGGGGCGAGGTTAGCTTAGTGGTAGAGCACTGGACTAATAAGCTAGGGAGCGAGGTTAGCTCAGTGGTAGAGCACTGGACTAATAAGCTAGGGGGCGAGGTTAGCTTAGTGGTAGAGCACTGGACTAATAAGCTAGGGGGCGAGGTTAGCTCAGTGGTTGAGCACTGGACTAATAAGCTAGGGGGCGAGGTTAGCTCAGTGGTATAACACTGGACTAATAAGCTAGGGGGCGAGGTTAGCTTAGTGGTAGAGCACTGGACTAATAAGCTAGGGGGCGAGGTTAGCTTAGTGGTAGAGCACTGGACTAATAAGCTAGGAGGCGAGGTTAGCTTAGTGGTAGAGCACTGGACTAATAAGCTAGGGGGCGAGGTTAGCTTAGTGGTAGAGCACTGGACTAATAAGCTAGGGGGCGAGGTTAGCTCAGTGGTAGAGCACTGGACTAATAAGCTAGGGGGCGAGGTTAGCTCAGTGGTAGAACACTGGACTAATAAGCTAGGGGGCGAGGTTAGCTTAGTGGTAGAACACTGGACTAATAAGCTAGGGGGCGAGGTTAGCTCAGTGGTAGAGCACTGGACTAATAAGCTAGGGGGCGAGGTTAGCTCAGTGGTAGAACACTGGACTAATAAGCTAGGGGGCGAGGTTAGCTTAGTGGTAGAGCACTGGACTAATAAGCTAGGGGGCGAGGTTAGCTCAGTGGTAGAACACTGGACTAATAAGCTAGGGGGCGAGGTTAGCTCAGTGGTAGAGCACTGGACTAATAAGCTAGGGGGCGAGGTTAGCTCAGTGGTAGAGCACTGGACTAATAAGCTAGGGGGCGAGGTTAGCTCAGTGGTAGAACACTGGACTAATAAGCTAGGGGGCGAGGTTAGCTTAGTGGTAGAGCACTGGACTAATAAGCTAGGGGGCGAGGTTAGCTCAGTGGTAGAGCACTGGACTAATAAGCTAGGGGGCGAGGTTAGCTCAGTGGTAGAACACTGGACTAATAAGCTAGGGGGCGAGGTTAGCTCAGTGGTAGAACACTGGACTAATAAGCTAGGGGGCGAGGTTAGCTCAGTGGTATAACACTGGACTAATAAGCTAGGGGGCGAGGTTAGCTCAGTGGTAGAACACTGGACTAATAAGCTAGGGGGCGAGGTTAGCTCAGTGGTAGAACACTGGACTAATAAGCTAGGGGGCGAGGTTAGCTCAGTGGTAGAGCACTGGACTAATAAGCTAGGGGGCGAGGTTAGCTCAGTGGTAGAACACTGGACTAATAAGCTAGGGGGCGAGGTTAGCTCAGTGGTAGAACACTGGACTAATAAGCTAGGAGGCGAGGTTAGCTCAGTGGTAGAACACTGGACTAATAAGCTAGGGGGCAAGGTTACCTCAGTGGTATAACACTGGACTAATAAGCTAGGGGGCGAGGTTAGCTCAGTGGTAGAGCACTGGACTAATAAGCTAGGGGGCGAGGTTAGCTCAGTGGTAGAACACTGGACTAATAAGCTAGGGGGCGAGGTTAGCTCAGTGGTAGAGCACTGGACTAATAAGCTAGGGGGCGAGGTTAGCTCAGTGGTATAACACTGGACTAATAAGCTAGGGGGCGAGGTTAGCTCTGTGGTAGAACACTGGACTAATAAGCTAGGGGGCGAGGTTAGCTCAGTGGTAGAGCACTGGACTAATAAGCTAGGGGGCGAGGTTAGCTCAGTGGTAGAGCACTGGACTAATAAGCTAGGGGGCGAGGTTAGCTTAGTGGTAGAGCACTGGACTAATAAGCTGGAGGCCTGAGTTCAAATCCCGAGCAAGCACTAAAGATTTTTTCTTTTAGTGTATTCGTTCATGGGTTGAATTCGGCCTCCCTGACCTTACCTAGGCCGACCCAGCCTTTAATTAATTTAATAATGGGTACCTTGGGTGCTAACAGTCGAAGCGGCAAAGGGGAAAATCAGGCGGCCGGAGCATAGTACTGACCACACTATCTCCCTAGTGTGCCGTATGGTCATGAATCAGATATCTCTATAGTATCTGCCCCTCAGGGCCCTCGTGGCCTGTTACGGGACTGATTTTTTTTTTTTTTGATTAAATTATTAGCATAAATGTGCTTTAGCGATGACTAAACTGATAAAAAAAGAAAATGAGTATTATTCGTTTTATTTGCAGAGACTCTGTATAAATCCTATTGACCAGTATAAGTCTTAAAAATATTAGAACTTAAACACTGACATTATTTATGAATAGCCTTGGTCATAAAATAGTTATAACTTGGACTTGGCTTACTTGTGCTCTGAAAACAAATAAGAATGACTTCCAGATGACTAGCAAGAACTGCTACAAGTGGTAAAATAATGAAGTTAGGACTTAGTCTCCTGTAGCACTGAAAAGAGCTATTTTAGTAATACTCTTCAATCCCATTACAGCATAAAATGCCAAAAATGGACTTGGTCTAGTTGTGCTCTGAACCATCCAAACAATGTTCAGCATAATAAAATAATTAAAACGTTCTATGTTATAGATTTGTCATGTCCTCTAGGAAATCCGACAGAATCTATCAGACGTGAAGTGGACACATGGTTCAGAACCTAATGCGGTGTGATAGCAAACAGGCCACTATTTACATCTGTCTGTTGGTGGCATTGGTTGATATATGGACGGGTTGAAATCTACTCGGGACCAGCCAACGGAAACAGATTAAATCAAGCTAAATCAAACTAAACCTACTAAACCCTAGATGATAATCATATCGGCTGGATACAATATCCGTTTAGTTGGTGTTCTTATCAAATACCCGTATAGTAGATGTTCTTATCAAATATCTTATCAATATCCCTCTAATAGATGTTCTTATCAAACACATTATCAATATGCGTCTAGTAGATGTTCTTAGCACATATCTTATCAATATTCGTCTAGTAGATGTTCTTATCAAATATCTTATCAATATCCGTATACTTGATGTCCTTATCATACACAGTATCAATATCCGTCTAGTAAATATTCTTAGCAAATATCTTATCAATATCCGTCTAGTAGATGTTCTCATCAAATAACTTATCAATATCCGTATAGTAGATGTTCTTATCAAATATCTTATCAATATCCCTCTAATAGATGTTCTTATCAAACACATTATCAATATGCGTCTAGTAGATGTTCTTAGCACATATCTTATCAATATCCGTCTAGTAGATGTTCTTATCAAATATCTTATCAATATCCGTATACTTGATGTCCTTATCAAACACATTATCAATATCCGTCTAGTAGATATTCTTAGCAAATATCTTATCAATATTCGTCTAGTAGATGTTCTCATCAAATAACTTATCAATATCCGTCTAGTAGATGTTCTTATCAAATACCTTATCAATATCCGTCTAGTAGATGTTCTTATCAGATACCTTATCAACATCCGTTTAGTAGATGTTCTTATCAAATATCTTATTAATATCCCTCTAATAGAGGTTCTTATCAAATACCTTATCAATATCCGTCTAGTAGATGTTCTTATCAAATACCTTATCAATATCCGTCTAGTAGATGTTCTTATCAAATACCTTATCAATATCCGTCTAGTAGATGTTCTTATCAAATACCTTATCAATATCCGTCTAGTAGATGTTCTTATAAAATATCTTATCAATATCCGTCTAGTAGATGTTCTCATCAAATAACTTATCAATATCCGTATAGTAGGTGTTCTTATCAAATATCTTATCAATATCCCTCTAATAGATGTTCTTATCAAACACATTATCAATATGCGTCTAGTAGATGTTCTTAGCACATATCTTATCAATATCCGTCTAGTAGATGTTCTTATCAGATACCTTATCAACATCCGTTTAGTAGATGTTCTTATCAAATATCTTATTAATATCCCTCTAATAGAGGTTCTTATCAAATACCTTATCAATATCCGTCTAGTAGATGTTCTTATCAAATACCTTATCAATATCCGTCTAGTAGATGTTCTTATCAAATACCTTATCAATATCCGTATAGTAGGTGTTCTTATCAAATATCTTATCAATATCCCTCTAATAGATGTTCTTATCAAACACATTATCAATATGCGTCTAGTAGATGTTCTTAGCACATATCTTATTAATATCCGTCTAGTAGATGTTCTTATCAAATATCTTATCAATATCCGTATACTTGATGTCCTTATCAAACACATTATCAATATCCGTCTAGTAGATATTCTTAGCAAATATCTTATCAATATTCGTCTAGTAGATGTTCTCATCAAATAACTTATCAATATCCGTCTAGTAGATGTTCTTATCAAATACCTTATCAATATCCGTCTAGTAGATGTTCTTATCAGATACCTTATCAACATCCGTTTAGTAGATGTTCTTATCAAATATCTTATTAATATCACTCTAATAGAGGTTCTTATCAAATACCTTATCAATATCCGTCTAGTAGATGTTCTTATCAAATACCTTATCAATATCCGTCTAGTAGATGTTCTTATCAAATACCTTATCAATATCCGTCTAGTAGATGTTCTTATAAAATATCTTATCAATATCCGTCTACTAGATGTTCTTATCAAATACCTTATCAATATCCCTCTAAAAGATGTTCGTATAAAATGTCTTATCAATAATCCTTTGCAGATTCGATATCAATTTACAGTATCATAAGAGTAATTACATTTACTCTGCTCTGATACACTATTTACCAAAACTCCCATCATTTTTGCCGAAACTCATTTTTACTGTGATTAACAGCAATATTAAGTCTTTTGGGTGCAAAATTTACCTATATCAATTAATGATACGTTAAAAAAAAAATAGTATCTAATTGACTAAAGGTGTGTTCAAAATTGTTTAGGTTCTGATTGCCCCCGAAGAGGTGACGAGGAGCTCAGAAACAAGTAGGGTATATATTAAATAAACTCGTGCGTCATTTTAGCACGGTTTATGTCCCTAGTGTCATTAGTAAAATAATAGAAGCAGTTTTTTTTCGTGTTTAACGGCGTATCAACAATTAGGCTATTAACGCCGAGCTATCTACAGGTTGCCACCCTTTTATAATGCCAACAGCAAGTGGTCGGTCACCCATTCAGGTTCTGACCACGCCCGACGTTGCTTAACTTCGGTGATCTACGGGAACCGGTGTATTCAACGTGGCTATGGCCTTTGGCTAGAAGCAGTTATTGGTAGGTTTTCAATCTGAAAAGCAAGGAAATTGAAATGCACCACAACTGGAAACTGATTTTACCCTAAGCGGAAATGACTCCGTCCTCTTCCTCAATGATCGCTCTAGGAAACACTATAACAATGTTTTTCTTGGTTTTCACCTCGTTTTACTGAAACAATCATATAGTGTTAAATGCAATTAAAAACAACAACCAATTAAAAACTTTGGTAGACAGAGACAAAACCTTGCTCAAAAAGAAGAAAACTAAGGATGTCCAAGTTTTAAACACTCGTTTCTCCGATTGAGATCGCTTCATAAAAATTACGTCAGAACCTTTTTCGGAGATAATTTACTAAGCTTTTGAACGACTACTTATCACTGACCACTATTACCAACCGTTTTCGAGAAATTTTAGAAAGTATACGAAGATCCGAAAACTTTTCATGTCTATTGACTAGGTGCAATTCGTTCTCTTCCTGATCACTTCATGTTCAACAGTAAAATACTGGTCTGCTTTCTGGTAATATTCTTTTCATTTCCTATAAATCCATATGACGTATGTCAAAAATCAGAGGCTAATTCATGTTTCATATATATTCTAATTTTCGCAGTAGGCTAAATGCAAAAATTGTGGGGTGTCGGAAGGGGTGAATTTTTTACACGTATTTACTTCCTCAACATTCTCATAAAATTATTGACAGGACTAGCAAATCAGAAAGACTACATATCGTATTTGCGTTAATGCTAATTTATTAACGATTGCTACAAACGACGAATGAAAGCAGACAATAAGCTTTGAGATAGGAATTGGAGATACTCGCCGAATACAAGAGCTGTCATTGAGGCAGTGGATCCATCCTATCAGGAACAGACGATAGGTGGAGGGAAACAATAACTCAATCAGCTGTCTCTTCTATTGGCCTTTTCATCTTCCATCGAGGAACACAATATCCTACTCGGATAGGACTTAGAAATGAACGATATCTTATGTCAGGCCTTATTCCGAATTATTTCTAATACTTATTCACACCCACTTAACGAAAAAACAAGGCATATCACATTGTAAACAATTTAAAAAGACATTATCTGTAAAATACTTGCTGTACAAAGTTGTCTTTGATTTTTCAACAGATTTTTTAAACCCAGTATGTTTTCCCAAATTTTCTAGGTTATGAATTGTGTTCTGTTTGTTTTCCTGAGCTAATTGGTAAGATTGTGATGTCGTATAGATAAGTAAAACAACTGAAAACAAGCAGTATGACACATTTTGTGGAATATAGTCACTAATTAAATTCAAGGCTATAGCGAATAGTGTAGGTCTCAGAACACCTCCTTGAGGAACACAATATTCTTCGCTGATAGGACTTAGAAATGGATGATATCTTATTTTAAGGATTTTCCCGAATTATTCCTATTATCTGTAAAATGCTTGCTGTAGAAAGTTGTCTTTGATTATTCAACAGATATTTTGAAGCCAGTAAGGTTACACAGATTTTATTGGTTATAAATTGTGGTTTGTTTGGTTTCCTGAGCTAATTAGTAGGAGTGTGATGTCGTATACATGAGTAGTGGAAGCAGTATGACACATTTTGTGGAATATTGTCACTAATCGAATTCAAGGCTATAGCGAATAGTGTAGGTCTCAGAACACCTCCTTGAGGAACTCATATTAAGAACAGATGATAGTAAGAAATAGATAATAACTCAATCAGCTGTCTTTTAGATTGACCATTTCATCTTCCATCTAGGAACACAATACCCTTCTCGGATAGGATGGAGAGAGGGAGGAACCGCGATAAACCAGCCAAACTACATTTAGAATTATGTATTACATTTATACCATATTTATTTTCAATTCTACATTTTCACTTTTATGATTCTTCCTTTTTTTGGGTTATACAGTATACATTTCTTTATTGTATTTGTTTCAATTGTAACTTCAAACGTAATTTTCTTTGATCTTATCGGTATATTATTCCCCCTTGTATTTTACATTTATTTATCAAATTTCTCAGTTTCCAGCTGTTAAAACCGAATGGATATTAGGTAGATAAGGTTTAAATGTGGGAAGCCTTATGCAAGTTGAGAGATACGCGGGTATCCCACAGATGAGCTCAGAAAGCCGTATGCCAAATGTGGGAAGCCTTATGCAAGTTGAGAGATACGCGGGTATCCCACAGATGAGCTCAGAAAGCCAGATGCCAAATGTGGGAAGCCTCATGCAAGTTGAGAGATATGCGGGTATCCCACAGATGAGCTCAGAAAGCCAGATGCCAAATGTGGGAAGCCTTATGCAAGTTGAGAGATATGCGGGTATCCCACAGATGAGCTCAGAAAGCCAGATGCCAAATGTGGAACCACGTATTGTCGAAATCCGGTGCGTCAGATAAGCCACAAATTGCTTCGTCTAATATTGGTATGTTAGTTTGAAGCTAAATATCCAACAAACTTGAATAGTTTCAGAAAATGTTGCAATTATTGAGGTTACTAAACCTGGATTACAATGTTTCAATACTCCCCCCTCCCCTCAGGACTAATCTGTTTAAAAGCCGTTGGGATTAAGAAGATAAAACTTCGATGCTTTCCCCAACTCCAATATTATGAGGCGATCGTTTCACGTGACCAGTCGGAGTACATGGTATTGTACATTAGATTCGACAATAACTATGAAATTGTATTTATCTACTTGTAAAACTGTGTTTACAATGCTTGGGCAACACTAATTGTAAATACAATAATGATAATAATAATATCTTGTTAAGTTTACGGTTTTTCATTTATGACGGAACGTGTGATACAGAGAGGAATACAGAGGTAACCAATTGGTACATCTACGAACAATTCTGCTTTAGATAATAATAATAAGTTTTTATTGTAACTACGGAGGACAAGTGTATTAAGTTGTGAGCACTCTAGGAACCGAATGAGGTCTTGGGTTCGATAGCACTGCTGGTTTTTATATTGAAAAAAACCCGTCACGCAGGAGCTGCATACCTTCAGAAGACATAAACAGTTTTGACCTTTTTTAAAAAATATTAGTAATGAACAGCCGACAGCTATTTTTATCTTATTAACAGTTTCGCCACCGCCCAAATTATTATGAGTAAAATTGAAATAAAGTACCAAAACAAACTTTTTATTTTTGATTTGAGCATTTTATCTATGCATTCCTCTCCCACCCAAAAAAAAATATTATCCCAAAAAATAAACCGTAAGTGGCAGATGGTTTACCGTTAAGGTACTAAGATGTGAAGAAATAGTTAGGATTTCACTAAAGGAGAACGTACGATTTTCAGAATAATCGATATTTCGAAAGCGCAACGATTTTTTCGCGCGAATTTCGCTCCGAAAACTACGTTCCGGGTATGTGGATTCTGCTCGTTAACAAACTAGACCTTTCAAGTTACACGAGAGATTTTTGTACCAAATTTCATTAGAATCGGCCCATTTTGAGCCCAGGAGAGAGCGAAGAGACAAA
>OX328130.1:3530469-3569193 GCA_946811695.1 Gonocerus acuteangulatus
GATATCCTATTTGACTGCAACATTCAATACACGGGCGTTGTGCGGGTCGAGTGGAATTCACTTGTCCAGTGATGCACGCCTCACTCCGAGCTGATATCCTATTTGACTGCAACATTCAATATACGGGCGTTGTGCGGGTCGAGTGGAATTCACTTGTCCAGTGATGCACGCCTCACTCCGAGCTGATATCCTATTTGACTGCAACATTCAATACACGGGCGTTGTGCGGGTCGAGTGGAATTCACTTGTCCAGTGATGCACGCCTCACTCCGAGCTGATATCCTATTTGACTGCAACTTTCAATATACGGGCGTTGTGCGGGTCGAGTGGAATTCACTTGTCCAGTGATGCACGCCTCACTCCGAGCTGATATCCTATTTGACTGCAACATTCAATACACGGGCGTTGTGCGGGTCGAGTGGAATTCACTTGTCCAGTGATGCACGCCTCACTCCGAGCTGATATCCTATTTGACTGCAACATTCATTATACGGGCGTTGTGCGGGTCGAGTGGAATTCACTTGTCCAGTGATGCACGCCTCACTCCGAGCTGATATCCTATTTGACTGCAACATTCAATACACGGGCGTTGTGCGGGTCGAGTGGAATTCACTTGTCCAGTGATGCACGCCTCACTCCGAGCTGATATCCTATTTGACTGCAACATTCAATATACGGGCGTTGTGCGGGTCGAGTGGAATTCACTTGTCCAGTGATGCACGCCTCACTCCGAGCTGATATCCTATTTGACTGCAACATTCAATACACGGGCGTTGTGCGGGTCGAGTGGAATTCACTTGTCCAGTGATGCACGCCTCACTCCGAGCTGATATCCTATTTCACTGCAACATTCAATATACGGGCGTTGTGCGGGTCGAGTGGAATTCACTTGTCCAGTGATGCACGCCTCACTCCGAGCTGATATCCTATTTAACTGCAACATTCAATATACGGGCGCTGTGCGGGTCGAGTGGAATTCACTTGTCCAGTGATGCACGCCTCACTCCGAGCTGATATCCTATTTGACTGCAACATTCAATATACGGGCGTTGTGCGGGTCGAGTGGAATTCACTTGTCCAGTGATGCACGCCTCACTCCGAGCTGATATCCTATTTAACTGCAACATTCAATATACGGGCGTTGTGCGGGTCGAGTGGAATTCACTTGTCCAGTGATGCACGCCTCACTCCGAGCTGATATCCTATTTGACTGCAACATTCAATACACGGGCGTTGTGCGGGTCGAGTGGAATTCACTTGTCCAGTGATGCACGCCTCACTCCGAGCTGATATCCTATTTAACTGCAACATTCAATATACGGGCGTTGTGCGGGTCGAGTGGAATTCACTTGTCCAGTGATGCACGCCTCACTCCGAGCTGATATCCTATTTGACTGCAACATTCAATACACGGGCGTTGTGCGGGTCGAGTGGAATTCACTTGTCCAGTGATGCACGCCTCACTCCAAACTGATATCCTATTTGACTGCAACATTCAATATACGGGCGTTGTGCGGGTCGAGTGGAGTTCACTTGTCCAGTGATGCACGCCTCACTCCGAGCTGATATCCTATTTGACTGCAACATTCAATACACGGGCGTTGTGCTGGTCGAGTGGAATTCACTTGTCCAGTGATGCACGCCTCACTCCGAGCTGATATCCTATTTAACTGCAACATTCAATATACGGGCGTTGTGCGGGTCGAGTGGAATTCACTTGTCCAGTGATGCACGCCTCACTCCGAGCTGATATCCTATTCGACTGCAACATTCAATACACGGGCGTTGTGCGGGTCAAGTGGAATTCACTTGTCCAGTGATGCACGCCTCACTCCGAGCTGATATCCTATTTAACTGCAACATTCAATATACGGGCGTTGTGCGGGTCGAGTGGAATTCACTTGTCCAGTGATGCACGCCTCACTCCGAGCTGATATCCTATTTGACTGCAACATTCAATATACGGGCGTTGTGCGGGTCGAGTGGAATTCACTTGTCCAGTGATGCACGCCTCACTCCGAGCTGATATCCTATTTGACTGCAACATTCAATACACGGGCGTTGTGCGGGTCGAGTGGAATTCACTTGTCCAGTGATGCACGCCTCACTCCGAGCTGATATCCTATTTGACTGCAACATTCAATATACGGGCGTTGTGCGGGTCGAGTGGAATTCACTTGTCCAGTGATGCACGCCTCACTCCGAGCTGATATCCTATTTGACTGCAACATTCAATACACGGGCGTTGTGCGGGTCGAGTGGAATTCACTTGTCCAGTGATGCACGCCTCACTCCGAGCTGATATCCTATTTGACTGCAACATTCATTATACGGGCGTTGTGCGGGTCGAGTGGAATTCACTTGTCCAGTGATGCACGCCTCACTCCGAGCTGATATCCTATTTGACTGCAACATTCAATACACGGGCGTTGTGCGGGTCGAGTGGAATTCACTTGTCCAGTGATGCACGCCTCACTCCGAGCTGATATCCTATTTGACTGCAACATTCAATATACGGGCGTTGTGCGGGTCGAGTGGAATTCACTTGTCCAGTGATGCACGCCTCACTCCGAGCTGATATCCTATTTGACTGCAACATTCAATACACGGGCGTTGTGCGGGTCGAGTGGAATTCACTTGTCCAGTGATGCACGCCTCACTCCGAGCTGATATCCTATTTCACTGCAACATTCAATATACGGGCGTTGTGCGGGTCGAGTGGAATTCACTTGTCCAGTGATGCACGCCTCACTCCGAGCTGATATCCTATTTAACTGCAACATTCAATATACGGGCGCTGTGCGGGTCGAGTGGAATTCACTTGTCCAGTGATGCACGCCTCACTCCGAGCTGATATCCTATTTGACTGCAACATTCAATATACGGGCGTTGTGCGGGTCGAGTGGAATTCACTTGTCCAGTGATGCACGCCTCACTCCGAGCTGATATCCTATTTAACTGCAACATTCAATATACGGGCGTTGTGCGGGTCGAGTGGAATTCACTTGTCCAGTGATGCACGCCTCACTCCGAGCTGATATCCTATTTGACTGCAACATTCAATACACGGGCGTTGTGCGGGTCGAGTGGAATTCACTTGTCCAGTGATGCACGCCTCACTCCGAGCTGATATCCTATTTAACTGCAACATTCAATATACGGGCGTTGTGCGGGTCGAGTGGAATTCACTTGTCCAGTGATGCACGCCTCACTCCGAGCTGATATCCTATTTGACTGCAACATTCAATACACGGGCGTTGTGCGGGTCGAGTGGAATTCACTTGTCCAGTGATGCACGCCTCACTCCAAACTGATATCCTATTTGACTGCAACATTCAATATACGGGCGTTGTGCGGGTCGAGTGGAGTTCACTTGTCCAGTGATGCACGCCTCACTCCGAGCTGATATCCTATTTGACTGCAACATTCAATACACGGGCGTTGTGCTGGTCGAGTGGAATTCACTTGTCCAGTGATGCACGCCTCACTCCGAGCTGATATCCTATTTAACTGCAACATTCAATATACGGGCGTTGTGCGGGTCGAGTGGAATTCACTTGTCCAGTGATGCACGCCTCACTCCGAGCTGATATCCTATTCGACTGCAACATTCAATACACGGGCGTTGTGCGGGTCAAGTGGAATTCACTTGTCCAGTGATGCACGCCTCACTCCGAGCTGATATCCTATTTAACTGCAACATTCAATATACGGGCGTTGTGCGGGTCGAGTGGAATTCACTTGTCCAGTGATGCACGCCTCACTCCGAGCTGATATCCTATTTAACTGCAACATTCAATATACGGGCGCTGTGCGGGTCGAGTGGAATTCACTTGTCCAGTGATGCACGCCTCACTCCGAGCTGATATCCTATTTAACTGCAACATTCAATACACGGGCGTTGTGCGGCTCGAGTGGAATTCACTTGTCCAGTGATGCACGCCTCACTCCGAGCTGATATCCTATTGGACTGCAACATTCAATACACGGGCGTTGTGCGGGTCGAGTGGAATTCACTTGTCCAGTGATACACGCCTCACTCCGAACTGATATCCTATTTAACTGCAACATTCAATACATGGGCGTTGTGCGGGTCGAGTGGAATTCACTTGTCCAGTGATTCACACCTCACGGCGAGCTGATATCGCATTTTTCTTTATATCTTTGTTCTTTTGCACATTAGTAAGCTTAGTGTTAATTAAATGACGCACGAGACAGTTATTAATCGCCTAATTTTTAGTTATGAACGAGGAGAACTACTAGAATAACAAGAAAAAAATCAACTAGGCAACTAGGTGTGTCATCCTGCACCAGTGAGGAAGCAGCTCAGGGATAGCGCCTGTGTCAGCCCGCACCAGTGCGGGACCTGCCGCCAAGGAGTTAAGTAAGAAGCAAGAGAATCCATTGGACAACATCCCTATCCTAACAACTTGCTAGTTTTCTCTACATAAACATGGGTGGATTAACCATTTGGTACAAATATGAAAAACCTCTTAGTTACCAATGTTTTAGTAAAATAAACGTATAAATACAAGAAGTTTGACAAATATTTTTAAAGGTTGCAGATTATTGTTTGTGCAGGTGAGGAACTGAAATTAACTGAGCATTAAAGCCGACCCTGAATATGTGATTTTGTGCTGATATGAAGAGAACATTTAGGTCTAATCAGGGCAGTTGTCTAGATTGGTCAGTTTCTTGATTGGCCGACTTGTGCCCTTCCATTCTTCCATCCCCCCCTCAATCCACACGTGTCTTAGGAGCAGCGCCCCCTCGGACTTCAGAATTCTGAAGAGAAATCAGCAGTCATTAACTTGAAAAGCAGTATAAAAGCCTACAGCAACTTACAACTTAGGCACCAAGCAATTCGGGTATCTTTTCAATAGAACAACATTCCCAAGACAGACAGACGAGACGTGATTCTACGCACTGCCTCACTGAGCACACTACAGGCACTAGCAGACAGACGAGACGTGATTCTATGCACTGACTCACTGAGCACACTACAGACACTAGCAGACAGACGAGACGTGATTCTATGCACTGCCACACTGAGCACACTACAGACACTAGCAGACAGACGAGACGTGATTCTATGCACTGACTCATTGAGCACACTACAGACACTAGCAGACAGACGAGACGTGATTCTATGCACTGCCTCACTGAGCACACTACAGACACTAGCAGACAGACGAGAGGTGATTCTATGCACTGACTCACTGAGAAAACTACAGACACTAGCAGACAGACGAGACGTGATTCTATGCACTGCCTCACTGAGCACACTACAGGCACTAGCAGACAGACGAGACGTGATTCTATGCACTGACTCATTGAGCACACTACAGACACTAGCAGACAGACGAGACGTGATTCTATGCACTGCCTCACTGAGCACACTACAGACACTAGCAGACGAGACGTGATTCTATGCACTGCCTCACTGAGCACACTACAGGCACTAGCAGACAGACGAGACGTGATTCTATGCACTGACTCATTGAGCACACTACAGACACTAGCAGACAGACGAGACGTGATTCTATGCACTGCCTCACTGAGCACACTACAGACTCTAGCAGACAGACGAGACGTGATTCTATGCACTGCCTCACTGAGCACACTACAGGCACTAGCAGACAGACGAGACGTGATTCTATGCACTGACTCATTGAGCACACTACAGACACTAGCAGACAGACGAGACGTGATTCTATGCACTAAATCATTGAGCACACTACAGACACTAGCAGACAGACGAGACGTGATTCTATGCACGGCCTCACTGAGCACACTACAGACACTAGCAGACGAGACGTGATTCTATGCACTGCCTCACTGAGCACACTACAGGCACTAGCAGACAGACGAGACGTGATTCTATGCACTGCCTCACTGAGCACACTACAGACACTAGCAGACAGACGAGACGTGATTCTATGCACTGCCTCACTGAGCACACTACAGACACTAGCAGACAGACGAGACGTGATTCTATGCACTGCCTCACTGAGCACACTACAGGCACTAGCAGACAGACGAGACGTGATTCTATGCACTGCCTCACTGAGCACACTACAGACACTAGCAGACAGACGAGACGTGATTCTATGCACTGCCTCACTGAGCACACTACAGACACTAGCAGACAGACGAGACGTGATTCTATGCACTGCCTCACTGAGCACACTACAGACACTAGCAGACAGACGAGACGTGATTCTATGCACTGCCTCACTGAGCACACTACAGACACTAGCAGACAGACGAGACGTGATTCTATGCACTGCCTCACTGAGCACACTACAGACACTAGCAGACAGACGAGACGTGATTCTATGCACTGCCTCACTGAGCACACTACAGACACTAGCAGACAGACGAGACGTGATTCTATGCACTGCCTCACTGAGCACACTACAGACACTAGCAGACTGACGAGACGTGATTCTATACACTGCCTCACTGAGCACACTACAGACACTAGCAGACAGACGAGACGTGATTCTATGCACTGCCTAACTGAGCACACTACAGACACTAGCAGACAGACGAGACGTGATTCTATGCACTGCCTCACTGAGCACACTACAGACACTAGCAGACAGACGAGACGTGATTCTATGCACTGCCTCACTGAGCACACTACAGGCACTAGCAGACAGACGAGACGTGATTCTATGCACTGCCTCACTCAGCACACTACAGACACTAGCAGACAGACGAGACGTGATTCTATGCACTGCCTCACTGAGCACACTACAGTTACTAGCAGACAGACGAGACGTGATTCTATGCACTGCCTCACTGAGCACACTACAGGCACTAGCAGACAGACGAGACGTGATTCTATGCACTGACTCATTGAGCACACTACAGGCACTAGCAGACAGACGAGACGTGATTCTATGCACTGCCTCACTGAGCACACTACAGACACTAGCAGACAGACGAGACGTGATTCTATGCACTGCCTCACTGAGCACACTACAGACACTAGCAGACAGACGAGACGTGATTCTGTGCACTGCCTCACTGAGCACACTACAGGCACTAGCAGACAGACGAGACGTGATTCTATGCACTGCCTCACTGAGCACACTACAGACACTAGCAGACAGACGAGACGTGATTCTATGCACTGCCTCACTGAGCACACAACAGACACTAGCAGACAGACGAGACGTGATTCTATGCACTGCCACACTGAGCACACTACAGGCACTAGCAGACAGACGAGACGTGATTCTATGCACTGCCTCACTGAGCACACTACAGACACTAGCAGACAGACGAGACGTGATTCTATGCACTGACTTATTGAGCACACTACAGACACTAGCAGACAGACGAGACGTGATTCTATGCACTAACTCATTGAGCACACTACAGGCACTAGCAGACAGACGAGACGTGATTCTATGCACTAACTCATTGAGCACACTACAGACACTAGCAGACAGACGAGACGTGATTCTATGCACTGCCTCACTGAGCACGCTACAGACACTAGCAGACAGACGAGACGTGATTCTATGCACTGCCTCACTGAGCACACTACAGGCACTAGCAGACAGATACTGTACGCATCCAATAATAATAGACATTCAAAATTATTCACTCACATAACAAGCATATCCAGGGTGTCTACTACTTTAGTGAAAACCAATTTCGTGACTTGAAGTACAAATTTCGTCCCCCATTAAAAAGAAAAAAAAATCACTTAAAAAGAGAAAGCCTTAAGTTTTAGCTTAAAATCATTTGTAACTTAAACGGATTACCGTGATATCTATAAACACACAATATTACATACATTTAAAACAATTAATAAAACTGTATAAAATATACATCATATCGTCCCTGCCATGTCAAACTATCTATATGCAAAATCTCTTTTTTAGATTCGGGACTTCGCTCTGGGATGCGGGCGATACGGCTTGTCGCAAATTGTTGCAACTCTAACCTCTATATAGAATAGCCTTTAATGCCTTACATAAAGCATCGAATAAGACCATTTGAATAAATTAGCAATGATGTGCTAAATTTTTGTAACATTTTTTTTATCGTTTTTCTGTGGTTATTCTTAGTGGAATATTAAGTTGCAACATAGAATAATAGTGTTTTAGGTTTTAGCGCGGTTCCTCCCTCCCCCATAGGGAGGAACCCCGCTTATAAGGTTGATACAATGAAACAATCCGGAAGTGCCGACAAGAAAATTTCGCGTTTCAGAACCCCTAGAGACCGAAAATAACGGTGGTTCAAATTTGTATATATATATATATGTATATATTTATTTAAATATATATATATATATATATATATATATATATATATATATATATATATTTGTCTGTTCGCTCATTTCTGGCTTCCCTGATGGTCCGATTTTCATGAAATTTGGTACAAAAATCAGTCGTCCAATTTGAAAGGTCAAGTTCGTTAACCAGCAAAATCTGCCCACTGGAAGATGGCGTTTGGGGCGAAATTCGCGCAGAAAAAAATCGTAGCGCTTACGTTTTTGAGTTCATAAGCTTGTAAGTACTTTTTTAATAGGCTTCTTGGGCTAGGAAAACGAATGAAACCATTTTCAAGACGATAGCATTAACCGTTTTCGAGAAAATTGGAAAAATAGTTTTTGGATACCGTTTTTGGTTTGGGTACTTAGAATCATGGGATTCAGTTGAAACATTTTCAGCATGTTCTACTTTCATTAAAACTAATATGTTGAAATTTTTGTTACGTTTAGAGTTTAGGAAGGGTTAGAAAAAAATATTTTATTAACAGACATAAAAAGTTTTGGTAACTTTGTATACTTTCGAAAGAATACCATTAGAAAGCTCACTAAATGCTCTACAAAAATGGTTCTGATGAAAGTTTTGATTAGGCGATGTCAATCGGAGAAATAAGTGCTTAAATCTTTAAAGTAATTGATTTCGCTTATTCGAACTGTTCTTTTTGTCTGTTTTATTCCTTGTTATTTTTAAATTGCTTATAGGCAGATAATGTATTTGACAATAAAACAGATTAAGTAAACTAAGAAGATCAATTTATTGTTAAATATGTAGCGTTCAAAGAGAGAGATCCCAAGGCTTTCCAAATGCCTCTGTGCGGAGGCCTTTCTGCCCGACTTATGGGATAGCTGACCCATACAGGTAAGATTGTAAATCAAAACCTTTCAAGACTGGTTAGTTTGAGATTTCATTTGGATAGGTGTTTCGCTATTGATCTAAACAAAGTAATAACTGTTTCTATTCTATGCCTTCATAAACACTAGAGATAAGAACGGAACCGCGCTAAGATGACGCAGTTCCTGCGAATCGGACTTTTTTAAATATTTTTGTAAAAATTGACTTTTCTAGTAAATTCTCTAACTTTAGGTCTTGTGCGGGAGACCTAAACATTTTTTTAAAAAATCCAAAAATGTTTGTCGTAAGTTGTGGTTTCTAGTAGCAACATTTTCTCAACTTGGAATTTTGAAACAAAAAAAAGTTTAAAATCGATACACCCTAATCATCAATAGCATTTTGTATACATAACTTTAAGGCAGGCATCATCACATGAGCCCTAGCTAATACCTGCGAGTTTTCAGTCCACCGGATTGTACACAGTTTTAGTGGAAAAAGATTAATTCCAGAAACTTCACCGAATTCAGCTCTTTGATGGGAAATCTTTGAATTGAAAAATTTCGTGACATGGCTTCCAAATTGGTGACTTTTTCGTGCCCTATTTTTCATTTCGTGACATTTTCGTGACTTTTTCGTGCAGTAGACACCCTGATATCACAATGTACTGGCTGCCAGGGCATGAAGGTTTAGGAAGAAGGTGTCTAGCAGACTCACATAACAAACACATCACAATGTACTGGCTGCCAGGGCATGAAGGTTCAGGAAGAAGGTGTCTAGCAGATTCACATAACAAACACATCACAATGAACTGGCTGCCAGGGCATGAAGGTTCAGGAAGAAGGTCTAGCAGACTCACATGCAAAACTTGCTACAAGACAACCTGAGCTCGACATATCAATCACACACCAAGACTTGACCAATGCAATCAAACAAAATATTTTGAATCATTGGCAAGACAGCTGGACTCAACTAACCGACAATATATTGCGTACAATCAAAACTACTACTCAGGAGTGGACATCCAGCTACCGTGACACCAGACGAGAAGAAGTTGTACTTGCTCGACTCCGAATCGGCCACACAAGACTAACACACGAATATCTCACGATAAGACTTAACAAACCAACCTGTAATATATGCAATAGAGACTTTACCGTAAAACACCTACTTACGGAATGCTGACTAAATATTCCACATAACATGAACCAACTGTTTAAAGACAGCAAATAAAATACAATATTCTTTTACTTGTACGACACTGAACTATGTGGTTTGTTGAAGTCCATATATCAGGCTGTATCTTATGAAATGTCAGTTTTGTTTACTTTGCGATTTAATCCTTTCCCTTTTTTATTTCATTATTTACAAACATCATTGTTATTCATATAGAATTAAAGCTCTTTTATTCCTATTATTTAATCAGTAACTTGCGTACTGTGTTGTGAGAACGATCCTCTGAGAAAAAAATAAAACTTAAATTATGACTTCAACGGAAATCCGTATTATTTTTCGTTATGAATTTAAGCTCGGTCATAGCGCCGAGGTGTGTATGAGTATTAACATGGTGTTCGGGGAGAGAACGGTGAATTAACGAACTGTTTACCGGTGGGTTTCCAGGTTTCGAAGTGGAAATTTTGACCTTGACAACTCGCTTGAGGAGCGAGGAAGGCCAGAAACCAAGCTTGACAATGACCACCTGAAAGAAAGGGTTGAAGCTTGTCCCTCGAAAAACACTAGGGAATATGCCAAAGAACTCGGAGTAGGAGCAACGACAGTTTCAAGACATTTGAAGGAAATCGGCAAGTCCAAAACTGACATTTCATACGTTACAGCCTGATAGGTTGTAGACAGTTAATTTGTTATCTAAGGTTAGCTTTGATGATCGGTTTAATATTCTGTATAACTGTCCGAATCGTCGATTGAGTTCTTGTCGTTTGAGTTTAGGGTGTGCGTTCCAAGTAAATTGAGAGTCAAGGTAAAGCCCAAGGTTGTTGAAGGAGACGGAAGAACAGGTTATACGCCGAAAAAATTAAGGTTATTTGTTGACATTTTTTTTTTTTTCATTTACCTTAATGTGGCACATCTTGCACGACTGTTTAACGTTTTTAATTAGTAATAATTATTACAAACTACTAATGAGAAATTATAATTTTTGTTTGTAATTACGCTATGTAAGTAGCAGTAAATAGATACAAATGTACAGTAGGCAAAAAAAGTATTTACCTCCGTTTTTTTGTTGTAATGTAAAGTATGGGTACATTTTAATTTTTTTAATGTAAATTACAAAAGATAACACTAAAAAACATAGAACAGCACAAACATTTATTTCAAAAAAGTACATGGGAAATTGTTATAATAAATTTTATAATTTTTTACTGCATAAAAAGTATTTGCACACTTTGATTCTAATGATATATATATGTACATATTTATTTCATTTTTTGGTTTTAATATTTTGTGTGCATGTCATTGGCACATATAAGAGCTTCCAAACGTCTAGGCATAGATTCTACATGTCTTTGTGTGAAATCCACTGATAAATTATTCCAGGACTAAAATTACCTGCCTCAAGTGTTCCTTGCCTTTTATTGATTTCTGACGCACTTTTCTGTCCAAAATATGCCACAGGTTCTCTATAGGGTTGAGGTCCGGTGTCTGAGATGGTGTGGTCAGCCGTCTACGGGCATTGTAGAGGAGCCATTCTTCTGTAATATGCTACAGGTTCTCTATAGGGTTGAGGTCCGGTGACTGAGATGGTGTGATCAGCCGTCTACGGGCATTGTAGAGGAGCCATTCTTCTGTAATATGCCAAAGGTTCTCTATAGGGTTGAGGTCCGGTGACTGAGATGGTGTGATCAGCTGTCTACGGGCATTGTAGAGGAGCCATTCTTCTGTAATATGCCACAGGTTCTCTATAGGGTTGAGGTCCGGTGACTGAGATGGTGTGATCAGCCGTCTACGGGCATTGTAGAGGAGCCATTCTTCTGTAATATGCCACAGGTTCTCTATAGGGTTGAGGTCCGGTGTCTGAGATGGTGTGATCAGCCGTCTACGGGCATTGTAGAGGAGCCATTCTTCTGTAATATGCTACAGGTTCTCTATAGGGTTGAGGTCCGGTGTCTGAGATGGTGTGATCAGCCGTCTACGGGCATTGTAGAGGAGCCATTCTTCTGTAATATGCCACAGGTTCTCTATAGGGTTGAGGTCCGGTGACTGAGATGGTGTGATCAGCTGTCTACGGGCATTGTAGAGGAGCCATTCTTCTGTAATATGCCACAGGTTCTCTATAGGGTTGAGGTCCGGTGTCTGAGATGGTGTGGTCAGCCGTCTACGGGCATTGTAGAGGAGCCATTCTTCTGTAATATGCTACAGGTTCTCTATAGGGTTGAGGTCCGGTGACTGAGATGGTGTGATCAGCCGTCTACGGGCATTGTAGAGGAGCCATTCTTCTGTAATATGCCACAGGTTCTCTATAGGGTTGAGGTCCGGTGACTGAGATGGTGTGATCAGCTGTCTACGGGCATTGTAGAGGAGCCATTCTTCTGTAATATGCCACAGGTTCTCTATAGGGTTGAGGTCCGGTGTCTGAGATGGTGTGATCAGCTGTCTACGGGCATTGTAGAGGAGCCATTCTTCTGTAATATGCCACAGGTTCTCTATAGGGTTGAGGTCCGGTGTCTGAGATGGTGTGATCAGCTGTCTACGGGCATTGTAGAGGAGCCATTCTTCTGTAATATGCCACAGGTTCTCTATAGGGTTGAGGTCCGGTGTCTGAGATGGTGTGATCAGCCGTCTACGGGCATTGTAGAGGAGCCATTCTTCTGTAATATGCCACAGGTTCTCTATAGGGTTGAGGTCCGGTGTCTGAGATGGTGTGATCAGCCGTCTACGGGCATTGTAGAGGAGCCATCCTTCTGTAATATGCCACAGGTTCTCTATAGGGTTGAGGTCCGGTGTCTGAGATGGTGTGATCAGCCGTCTACGGGCATTGTAGAGGAGCCATTCTTCTGTAATATGCCACAGGTTCTCTATAGGGTTGAGGTCCGGTGACTGAGATGGTGTGATCAGCTGTCTACGGGCATTGTAGAGGAGCCATTCTTCTGTAATATGCCACAGGTTCTCTATAGGGTTGAGGTCCGGTGTCTGAGATGGTGTGGTCAGCCGTCTACGGGCATTGTAGAGGAGCCATTCTTCTGTAATATGCTACAGGTTCTCTATAGGGTTGAGGTCCGGTGACTGAGATGGTGTGATCAGCCGTCTACGGGCATTGTAGAGGAGCCATTCTTCTGTAATATGCCACAGGTTCTCTATAGGGTTGAGGTCCGGTGACTGAGATGGTGTGATCAGCTGTCTACGGGCATTGTAGAGGAGCCATTCTTCTGTAATATGCCACAGGTTCTCTATAGGGTTGAGGTCCGGTGTCTGAGATGGTGTGATCAGCTGTCTACGGGCATTGTAGAGGAGCCATTCTTCTGTAATATGCCACAGGTTCTCTATAGGGTTGAGGTCCGGTGTCTGAGATGGTGTGATCAGCTGTCTACGGGCATTGTAGAGGAGCCATTCTTCTGTAATATGCCACAGGTTCTCTATAGGGTTGAGGTCCGGTGTCTGAGATGGTGTGATCAGCCGTCTACGGGCATTGTAGAGGAGCCATTCTTCTGTAATATGCCACAGGTTCTCTATAGGGTTGAGGTCCGGTGTCTGAGATGGTGTGATCAGCCGTCTACGGGCATTGTAGAGGAGCCATCCTTCTGTAATATGCCACAGGTTCTCTATAGGGTTGAGGTCCGGTGTCTGAGATGGTGTGATCAGCCGTCTACGGGCATTGTAGAGGATCCATCCTTCTGTAATATGCCACAGGTTCTCTATAGGGTTGAGGTCCGGTGTCTGAGATGGTGTGATCAGCCGTCTACGGGCATTGTAGAGGATCCATCCTTCTGTAATATGCCACAGGTTCTCTATAGGGTTGAGGTCCGGTGTCTGAGATGGTGTGATCAGCCGTCTACGGGCATTGTAGAGGAGCCATTCTTCTGTAATATGCCACAGGTTCTCTATAGGGTTGAGGTCCGGTGTCTGAGATGGTGTGATCAGCCGTCTACGGGCATTGTAGAGGAGCCATTCTTCTGTAATATGCCACAGGTTCTCTATAGGGTTGAGGTCCGGTGTCTGAGATGGTGTGATCAGCCGTCTACGGGCATTGTAGTGGAGCCATTCTTCTGTAATATGCCACAGGTTCTCTATAGGGTTGAGGTCCGGTGTCTGAGATGGTGTGATCAGCCGTCTACGGGCATTGTAGAGGAGCCATTCTTCTGTAATATGCCACAGGTTCTCTATAGGGTTGAGGTCCGGTGTCTGAGATGGTGTGATCAGCCGTCTACGGGCATTGTAGTGGAGCCATTCTTCTGTAATATGCCACAGGTTCTCTATAGGGTTGAGGTCCGGTGTCTGAGATGGTGTGATCAGCCGTCTACGGGCATTGTAGAGGAGCCATTCTTCTGTAATATGCCACAGGTTCTCTATAGGGTTGAGGTCCGGTGTCTGAGATGGTGTGATCAGCCGTCTACGGGCATTGTAGTGGAGCCATTCTTTTCTAACATTAGCTGTGTGTTTGGGGTTATTATCTTGCTGGAAGTAAAAGGTATCTTGAAGCCCTAATTTTGCAGCACTCGCACCCAGGTTACCCTTTAACACCTCCACATAGGACCGGGCTGTCTTCCTACTTTCAATCACATGCGAATTACCCGGCCCATTGTAAGCCATACAGCCCCAAACCATTATATTACCTCCACCATGCTTAACCGTACTTAAAATATTTTGTTTTTTAAAAGCTGTATTTTGTCTTTGCCATATAGTGGTAACACTTGCTGGTTTGAAAACATCAAACTTACTCTCATCAGAGGAAAATAACCTGCTTCCAAAAGTCTAGTGGTTTGTCTTTGTATTGTTGTGCGAATTCTAGTCTTTTCTTTCTGTTAATTTCACTGATGAATGGCTTCTTCAAAGGTCGCCTACCTCGTACAGCAGCATTGTGCAGAACATTCCGTACTGTCTGTGCTGTGACCTGTTTCCCTGAACATGACGCAATGTCATTCGCCAAATTTTGGGCACTCACTGTAGGATTTTGTAGGGCATTTTTAACAATGTTTCGTCTCTCTCTTACTGTGAGAACTCGTGGACGACCTGATCGGGCCCTATTTTCAGTTGTTCCAAGTTCATATATTTTTTTCACAATATACCGCACTGTGAAAAACACAAAATTCAACTGCAACAATTTCCCGATAACTTTTTCCGCATTCGTGAAGTGCCACTAATCGTTCCCTAACTTCCATTGATAACTCATTTTTCTTAGGAGCCATTATATGTGGACAAGTCTAAATCACTAGCTAAACTAAAGGAAGTTCTAAAGTACAGAGGGGATGGGCGATAAGACCTAGAACTCCGATCAAAGGCTGAATTTAAAATCCCATAACACATCTTAGAGATGTGTGCAAATACTTTTTTTGCAGTACAAATTGTAAAAAATAATTATATCAATGTGCTATAATTATTCAATATATTTTATGTTCCTTTTTGAAGGTGTACATAAAAAAAATTAAAATGTACCCATATTTTCACGAAAAACCAAAAAAATATTCGTGTGCAAATACTTTTTTTGCCTACTGTATTTAGCGATTCAAACACTGCCTACACATTATTAACAACCTACTTGTAAGAAGTCTACTAAATTCGTTTTATTATAAATTCGAAATTATTTTTCAAAAACTCTCCCGACCTCCCACCTAGTATTTTCCCATACTAATATAACACCTTTCTCTCCTTTCCTGTCATAAACAGGCCTTTGATCCTTACCGACCTTCTCCCACCACCTGGTTTGTTTTCAGTTTCATTTACCCACGTAGTTTCCTTTTTTCTTAGACACTTCCAAAATGGTGACTTAACTGTCATCATTGGTCTTCCTCTGCCTCCAGGCATTTCCATAAGTACGTAGTATCTTGTTTCTTTGTTATAATTAATTAATGTTACTATTAGCAACTATTGACTTATATAAACTTCAATATAATAGCCTTTTTTCTTCTTTTTTTTGTTATGTTTCTTTTGATTTTCATTCTACTCATTCTAAGAATTTAAGACCAAATTGTTCTTTTATAATAAGTTAAGTGTATTTATAGTTCTGTAACTTATCTCAATTATAAACTTTTTTCTGTATTAATTTCTGTTTTTCTTGTCATTTTAGCTGACGAAGGCTACCAATGAGTAGCCGAAACGTCCAAAATATAGATTCTTTAACCAAAAATCGTATTAAGGTTTCTTTAGCCGAATCCCAACCATTCCATCTTTACTTATCACCTCGACGGCTAACCATCTAATCATCATGATAAATTCGTTTAGGCATTTTTTATCATATTTTTCGAAAAAATAGTATTCGGTAAGTTATACATTCCAATCTCGGTGCGAATTATTTCAGCTTGCTTAGTATAGAAAAAACTTGTACTTTATACGTTTAACATTATCCATTCCTTACTCGACCAAGCGAAGGCATATTTCCTAGTGGAGAGATGGAAAAACTTTCAGGATCAAATATGTATGATGTAGGTGAAAAAAAGGTGAAATAACAAAGCGATTTGAGCATTGTTTGAATTTGGCTCGGAACCAAAGGGGAGACGATCCCTCATTCCGACAGAAGAGGTTTCTAGAGCCCGGAAAAGTTTTGTTTTTAAATGATGGAATCGAGGGGCTCCGGCCGAGGGTGATTAACACTACAAAAAAACAGGAGAAGGGGGGGGGGGTAGAAAAACCACCCCCCTCCCCCTAAAATTCTATATTTTAATAGAAAATATTATAGGAAGTCATACTGGGGGAAAATGGACTGAAGCCCCTTTTGCATGGATCGATTCAATTATAATATAAAATGTTTAATTTAGTTTTTATGAGAAGAGTTGCAAGGATGACAAGGCCTAAACTTAAAAGGTTTTAAAAAAGAGGCTGCTAGAAATAAGGTAAACTAAAGTAGAAAATAAATAACATAGGATCAAACCAATTGTGCTCCTAAATTAGACTGACCTCAGAATACCTTCCTTTGGGGGGGGGGGGGGTGAGGATAATTTACATAGGTTTATAAGGTCTGAGGAATGGATCAAACCAATTGTGCTCCTAAATTAGACTGACCTCAGAATACCTTCCTTTGGGGGGGGGAGGATAATTTACATAGGTTTATAAGGTCTGAGGAATGAATCAAACCAATTGTGCTCCTAAATTAGACTGACCTCAGAATACCTTCCTTTGGGGGGGGGGGGGTGAGGATAATTTACATAGGTTTATAAGGTCTGAGGAATGGATCAAACCAATTGTGCTCCTAAATTAGACTGACCTCAGAATACCTTCCTTTGGGGGGGGGAGGATAATTTACATAGGTTTATAAGGTCTGAGGAATGAATCAAACCAATTGTGCTCCTAAATTAGACTGACCTCAGAATACCTTCCTTTGGGGGGGGGGGGGGGGTGAGGATAATTTACATAGGTTTATAAGGTCTGAGGAATGGATCAAACCAATTGTGCTCCTAAATTAGACTGACCTCAGAATACCTTCCTTTGGGGGGGGGGGAGGATAATTTACATAGGTTTATAAGGTCTGAGGAATGGATCAAACCAATTGTGCTCCTAAATTAGACTGACCTCAGAATACCTTCCTTTGGGGGGGGGGGGGTGAGGATAATTTACATAGGTTTATAAGGTCTGAGGAATGGATCAAACCAATTGTGCTCCTAAATTAGACTGACCTCAGAATACCTTCCTTTGGGGGGGGGGGAGGATAATTTACATAGGTTTATAAGGTCTGAGGAATGGATCAAACCAATTGTGCTCCTAAATTAGACTGACCTCAGAATACCTTCCTTTGGGGGGGGGGGGGGGGGGGTGAGGATAATTTACATAGGTTTATAAGGTCTGAGGAATGGATCAAACCAATTGTGCTCCTAAATTAGACTGACCTCAGAATACCTTCCTTTGGGGGGGGGGGGAGGATAATTTACATAGGTTTATAAGGTCTGAGGAATGGATCAAACCAATTGTGCTCCTAAATTAGACTGACCTCAGAATACCTTCCTTTGGGGGGGGGGAGGATAATTTACATAGGTTTATAAGGTCTGAGGAATGGATCAAACCAATTGTGCTCCTAAATTAGACTGACCTCAGAATACCTTCCTTTGGGGGGGGGGGAGGATAATTTACATAGGTTTATAAGGTCTGAGGAATGAATCAAACCAATTGTGCTCCTAAATTAGACTGACCTCAGAATACCTTCCTTTGGGGGGGGAGGATAATTTACATAGGTTTATAAGGTCTGAGGAATGGATCAAACCAATTGTGCTCCTAAATTAGACTGACCTCAGAATACCTTCCTTTGGGGGGGGGGGGGAGGATAATTTACATAGGTTTATAAGGTCTGAGGAATGGATCAAACCAATTGTGCTCCTAAATTAGACTGACCTCAGAATACCTTCCTTTGGGGGGGGGGAGGATAATTTACATAGGTTTATAAGGTCTGAGGAATGGATCAAACCAATTGTGCTCCTAAATTAGACTGACCTCAGAATACCTTCCTTTGGGGGGGGGAGGATAATTTACATAGGTTTATAAGGTCTGAGGAATGGATCAAACCAATTGTGCTCCTAAATTAGACTGACCTCAGAATACCTTCCTTTGGGGGGGGGGGGAGGATAATTTACATAGGTTTATAAGGTCTGAGGAATGAATCAAACCAATTGTGCTCCTAAATTAGACTGAACTCAGAATACCTTCCTTTGGGGGGGGAGGATAATTTACATAGGTTTATAAGGTCTGAGGAATGAATCAAACCAATTGTGCTCCTAAATTAGACTGACCTCAGAATACCTTCCTTTGGGGGGGGAGGATAATTTACATAGGTTTATAAGGTCTGAGGAATGGATCAAACCAATTGTGCTCCTAAATTAGACTGACCTCAGAATACCTTCCTTTGGGGGGGGAAGGATAATTTACATAGGTTTATAAGGTCTGAGGAATGAATCAAACCAATTGTGCTCCTAAATTAGACTGACCTCAGACTACCTTCCTTTGGGGGGGGAGGATAATTTACATAGGTTTATAAGGTCTGAGGAATGAATCAAACCAATTGTGCTCCTAAATTAGACTGACCTCAGAATACCTTTCTTGGGGGGGGGGGGGGGGGGAAGGATAATTTTTTTTAATAAATACAATAAAAGTGGAAATATATACATGGTAATTAACCCTTTCTGGACGGTGGGCTTCTCCAGCAGCCAGCAGAAAGCCGTGACTGGCTGACGGTGGGCTTCTGTAGAAGCCACCTCACTCTATATCGTATAAGGACGGTCGCTTCTTTTCTTTTGTTGTATTTAGTTCTATAAGTTTGTATTTTTGTATAAATCGGTATTTGTTTTATTTTAAAAAGAGCAAATCGCCGTCGTTGCGGTGCTCGAAAATTAAATTAAAAATAAATAAGGACGGCGGGCTTCTCTAGTTCTTTTAGAATATTAGTCAGATTTCTTAGTAGACGTGTTTGAGACTTCTCGGAAGATGATAAATAGCAGCCCAGTCCTTCCTCAGCTCCAGGAAGTAATATTGAAGAGCATTCTAGGATTTTGACGAAGACGGTAGGCTTCTCCAGATCTTTTAGACTATTAGTGATATTTCTTAGTAGACGTGTTTGAGACTTCTCGGAAGATGATAAATAGCAGCCCAGTCCTTCCTCAGCTCCAGGAAGTAATATTGAAGAGCATTCTTGGATTTCGAGGAAGACGATAGGATTTTTCCGATGAGTAAACATTGTAATTTGCTGAGGAAGCATCGCAGTTTCCAGGGATATATGTTTTCTATCAGTAGTACAAAGGTGTTACGTGAAAAGATTTTTGCACTAATTAAAGAATATATATATATATATATATATATATATATATATATATATATATTACTAATACGAGAATACAAATCTAAAAAAAAAAACAAGACAATTGTCGAGCGGGCATGGAAGGTAGCTAGCTAGTAGCCGTCAGGCGAGACAGGGAGGTATCGGGAGGGTCCCGTCACCGGGTACTCTGGGTCATAGGACTCCTGCCGTCGCTATAGGGTTAAATGCGAAGAATGTAATTCTTAAGGTCTATTCAGACAGTCCACTGTAAGTGCATTTAATGCAAATTCGTTCATATTTTACATGTAAATTTATTACACTTAGTACACGTTATTTTGGTGTTTATATTTCTGTTTGTCTTCCACAAACGTGACATCGCCCTTTCTTTTTCTTCGGATGTGGTTCTTCCATTGTTGCTTCTTGACTCATTGGGAAATTTCTTAACAAAATGGTTTTTTGTCGGGAGGAAGTGATATAATGCTTGCTCTGGACTGCTGATGTTCATTCATGGGTTGAAATGGAAGATTCTTGCTTTGGTCGTGCGGAGTACTGCGTGCGCCATCAAGCTTTTCAAACGGGTTAGAAGCTATAACTGTGGAATGCGCGAAAGGGTTGAACACCACTCGTCACTGTAGGCGTGGTAGGAGTTTCCTTGGAATACCTGAGGTCTGTGGGCTGTAGGGGTTCCCGGCAATTAATTACAATACAAAATGCTGGCTATAAATATTTTTAAGCTAAATAAATTTTCCATAACACATTTGATCATCTAAAGGTATTTTAAAATAAAGATTTTCTGATGAGTCAAATAATAATAATTCACCTCCATCTTAAGCATAATTTAGAGTAATAAATCAAAGAGATTTTACAACATGGCTGTCACAATATTTCATGAAAATATAATAGCCTAGAAGGAATTTATGGTTTTAATTTTACTTGAAGACGTTTCGGAAATAGCAAGAAGGCATAAGCAAATCAGAAATGAACCAGCATTACAGTCCGGTAATGCGGGCTTGTCTACTTACTCCTTAATATTTCACAGAATTCCCACGGAGGAAAGTCTGCCAAGATCTTCAGCTTGAAGAATGGAATGACTTTCCGGACGAGAGAAAATACATTCGAATAAGAATGGCCTATGCTTAGAAGTAATAGAACTACACAATTTCGTCAATTTGTGTAAATCTTTCACCATTTAACACATTCTCGAGATTACTATCCGTCCAGGGGAGTTGGACGAGGGACGAAAGCGGACGTAATATTTCTTTTCACAAGAATACATTTTTAAAAATTATTAGAAACTAATAAAAATATTTTATTATGAATATCAGCTGAAGATCCATAAGGAGTGGATTTCCCCTTATTTTGTTTATTGATTTAATAATAAATTGTAAAAAATAAATAAAGCATCGTAATAAATTATTTATTTATTAGCATCTAAAGATAAGATAATTTTAAACAAAAATAATTCTGAAATTAATGGTTCAGAAAATTACGTTACTTTTAGGGATGATGAAAATTTTTCGGAGAAGAATATAGCTGAATGAAATGTACTTACCTTTTCTTTATATTATAGTGTTCAAAATGTTATACCCAAAACTGTGAGTAGAGATAATAAGCAATTATAAACATTATACCAGGTAATAATAATGAAATAATTTTTTTAATAGAAAAGAGAAATGCTTCATGACATGTCAAACGAAAAAAAAATATTACAAATAGATAAAGGTAAGTAAAGAAAAACAATAAAAGATTAAAAAAATATAATAATAAAACTGTTTGTGAGGTTTGTATGGCCGATTCTAATTCGGGTTAAGACTACTTCTTTTCTTCTTGTATCATTTGTTGATGTCTTCCATGGCTTCACGTTTCTTTTTATCTCTCGGAGCTTGTTATCTCTCATTTCTTCCCAGACAATATGCCAAATCATCCATATAGTCTTTCCATCAGCTATCAAATCATTTTCAGAACTTTATGGAATGTCATGCCTTCTCTAATTGCTTTCCTTGTCAAGATGTCAACTTCCTCGTTTCGATATATTCCACAATGTCCGGGAATCCATATAAAACTCACCCTCTGTTCCTCGTTTCGATATATTCCACAATGTCCGGGAATCCATATAAAACTCACCCTCTGTTCCTCGTTTCGATATATTCCACAATGTCCGGGAATCCATATAAAACTCACCCCTGTTCCTCGTTTCGATATATTCCACAATGTCCGGGAATCCATATAAAACTCACCCCTGTTCCTCGTTTCGATATATTCCACAATGTCCGGGAATCCATATAAAACTCACCCCTGTTCCTCGTTTCGATATATTCCACAATGTCCGGGAATCCATATAAAACTCACCCTCTGTTCCTCGTTTCGATATATTCCACAATGTCCGGGAATCCATAAAAAACTCACCCTCTGTTCCTCGTTTCGATATATTCCACAATGTCCGGGAATCCATATAAAACTCACCCCTGTTCCTCGTTTCGATATATTCCACAATGTCCGGGAATCCATATAAAACTCACCCCTGTTCCTCGTTTCGATATATTCCACAATGTCCGGGAATCCATATAAAACTCACCCCTGTTCCTCGTTTCGATATATTCCACAATGTCCGGGAATCCATATAAAACTCACCCCTGTTCCTCGTTTCGATATATTCCACAATGTCCGGGAATCCATATAAAACTCACCCTCTGTTCCTCGTTTCGATATATTCCACAATGTCCGGGAATCCAAATAAAACTCACCCTCTGTTCCTCGTTTCGATATATTCCACAATGTCCGGGAATCCATATAAAACTCACCCCTGTTCCTCGTTTCGATATATTCCACAATGTCCGGGAATCCATATAAAACTCACCCCTGTTCCTCGTTTCGATATATTCCACAATGTCCGGGAATCCATATAAAACTCACCCTCTGTTCCTCGTTTCGATATATTCCACAATGTCCGGGAATCCATATAAAACTCACCCCTGTTCCTCGTTTCGATATATTCCACAATGGCCGGGAATCCATATAAAACTCACCCTCTGTTCCTCGTTTCGATATATTCCACAATGTCCGGGAATCCATATAAAACTCACCCCAGTTCCTCGTTTCGATATATTCCACAATGTCCGGGAATCCAAATAAAACTCACCCTCTGTTCCTCGTTTCGATATATTCCACAATGTCCGGGAATCCATATAAAACTCACCCCTGTTCCTCGTTTCGATATATTCCACAATGTCCGGGAATCCATATAAAACTCACCCCTGTTCCTCGTTTCGATATATTCCACAATGTCCGGGAATCCATATAAAACTCACCCCTGTTCCTCGTTTCGATATATTCCACAATGTCCGGGAATCCAAATAAAACTCACCCTCTGTTCCTCGTTTCGATATATTCCACAATGTCCGGGAATCCATATAAAACTCACCCCTGTTCCTCGTTTCGATATATTCCACAATGTCCGGGAATCCATATAAAACTCACCCCAGTTCCTCGTTTCGATATATTCCACAATGTCCGGGAATCCATATAAAACTCACCCCTATTCCTCGTTTCGATATATTCCACAATGTCCGGGAATCCATATAAAACTCACCCCTGTTCCTCGTTTCGATATATTCCACAATGTCCGGGAATCCATATAAAACTCACCCCTGTTCCTCGTTTCGATATATTCCACAATGTCCGGGAATCCATATAAAACTCACCCCTGTTCCTCGTTTCGATATATTCCACAATGTCCGGGAATCCATATAAAACTCACCCTCTGTTTCTGCAGATGTAATTCATATATTCTTTTAAATATATTGACTGGTCTGAGTGCCAGAAATCGCAGCTTGGGGTGCTCAGAACGCCTGTTTGATGTTTAAAGACCAAATATTTTAATTTTGTAAATTATACAAGTTAAAAGCAGTAACTAAAAACGCATAACGGTGACGCTTTCTTCTTTATTATTCCAAATCTTATATTGATCTACCTTTTTAATCGAATTTATGCCAGAATAATGTCATTGGCGAGGGCATTTCACAGGGAAGGTTCAACTCTGTTCAATGAGGCTGTATTTTAATTGTGGGCTCCTGAAGAGGCAGAATGTAAAGCGAGAAAAATGTGGAATTGCATGTTTCAATTGGCTTTGTCAATTATTCTGTATTTTTCAATATCTTTTTATATATCTCCTGCTGATCAAAAGTTAATTTTTACTCTCAGACGTGAAACTAACCAACTAATCCTGCTAGAATATTTTTGATGAATGTTCTATCAATATTAGGATTTTAATTAGTTACAAACTTCCCCTTGATGGATTTAATCCGAGTGATGAGGGTCTGAAGATGAGTAATAATTTATCGAAACACTCCGTCATTGAATATGTAATAAAGGCAGGTTCATTAATTTCTCTCTCTATCTCTCATTCTATCGTTCACTCTCGCATTATCTCGTGGATCATTCACTCTTCTGCATGTTAGGGTGGGTTTACATCTGAAATTTTTTGCAGAATATTTATGTAAGACAGAAAATGTGACTAATGTAAACTGCCAACGATTTCTGTCTGAGATACGTATATATTTCTATCGCGAGCTATAAGTGTCAACACTTCTATACCGTCAGGTGTAAACACTGATTATAAAGAGAAGTTTATAAATATCTGGGCTACTAGCTGTATTGTCGACACTTCTATACCGTCAGGTGTAAACACTGATTATAAAGAGAAGTTTATAAATACCTTGGCTACTACATGTATTGTCGACACTTCTATACCATCAGGTGTAAACACTGATTATAAAGAGAAGTTTATAAATATCTGGGCTACTAACTGTATTGTCGACACTTCTATACCATCAGGTGTAAACACTGATTATAAAGATAAGTTTATAAATACCTTGGCTACTACCTGTATTGTCGACACTTCTATACCATCAGGTGTAAACACTGATTATAAAGAGAAGTTTATAAATACCTTGGCTACTACCTGTATTGTCGACACTTCTATACCAACAGAACATTGATTATGCATGACACATGACACAAATTTATGTTTGTAAACGGGCCGTAAATTTATCCCAAATTTATTATTTAGACATATATGTCTAGCTATTTCTGTCAGTATGAAAACTTGCAAGAGAATATCTAGCTATTTCACACCTGACAAGTATATTCTGCGAAAAGTGTCAGGTATAGACGCATTATAATTGTCTGATTCTAGCAGTAATACATATGGAAAGTCATGAAACGTTTGGGATTCGGCAAAGAGAAAAACTCAGATATCCAAAAAAACTCAATATTTCGAACAATTTGGCATGCCCTTCAGCAACATGCCTAGGGATTTGACCATGGATGCCTAGGCCATCATTAATTTCATGTGACCATGGATAATTGGGACGTAGGACACTTATCAATGGTCAAAAGGACACATTCATGGTCACCATAACGTTATCGTGGTTTTCGGAACACCATCAGTGATGTACTGCCGGATCATCAAGATATCATGGCCAACAAAAGGGCAGACGAGTTGGCAGGATTGGGTCCGAAAGTGGAACCTATGGACCCAATGTCATTTCTCTGATTGAAAAAAAAAATTGGTTAACTTTGAGAAAGACAAAAAATGACCTAGCAAAGTCCTTCACAGAACTAAGAAGCCTAGGGAAGAAGGAATTTTTTTTTAGGTAAGGTCTTAAGAAAGATTATGGCTACTGTGTTTCCCAATTGTAACATGTATAAAAATATGTATACCATGAAGTTTAGGTCATCACCATTCTGCAGATGGTGTCGGGACAGTGCCAAGAATGGTTCATCTGAACGGGTAGACGATTCATACATTTTTGAAGCTGGAATGAAGATGAAGTGATGATGTCAGCTGGTGTCAGACAATACCCGAAGTTCATCAGGAGTATATGGTGAAGTTGACACATCTAGGTCTCACACAATAGGCAAAAAATCCGATTTTCAGCTTTTATTTGGGAGCATATAAGTCAGAAACTAATCTAATCTAACCGTGATGTAGTGAACTACATACTCATCATATCGTCCCTACTATGTCAAACTATTGAATATGCAAATTGGTGCAAACTAGAGAACGAATATATTCTATCCATTGAGAAATTAATATATTGAAAAATGGTCTTATTCGATACTTTATTTAAGGGATTAAAGGCTATTCTAAAGGGGTTAGAGTTGGGACGATTTACCACAAGCCGTATCTTCTACAATCCAAGAGCAAAGTGTCCAATCTAACAACCAGATTGTCTATATTCGATAGTTTGACATGTTAGGAACGATATCATCACCTCATGTTCATTTCCCTGAAAAAGGCTTAAATTTTATTTTTTTTTTTTTTTTTTTTATGTAAAATTGTATTTTTACTTACCTTATAAGCCCTGATATTCTTCAGCGTTAATACAAAAATCTTTTATTTTAAATTACAACCATTTGTAATAACACAAATTTTTAAAACAAATTATCTACAGGTCACCATCCTTTTTGTTCTCCAGAAGAAAAGCTATCGCCCCTAATGGGAATCAAACTCCCGTTATCAAGTCTCAAATTATAAATTAATGACAATATACTGTTTATTATTTATAATGAGTATGGTAAGTTCTAAGAGGCTCTTGTAGAACTTACCATATTCATATTAAGAATAATTTAGATCTAACTAATTATAAGAAGGATAGAAATTCAATTCAAAATATTAGGGATAAATTATTACTGGAAATATGTTTATCATATTGTTGTGATTATCAATAAAGGTTTAAAAAAAAAAGGATAAATAAGAAAATACTCATTAAAGGCGAAGATGAGAGAATTTTGAATGAAGCTTGAAAATGCAAGATGAAGTTGTTGTATAAGAACAGGTGTAGACCTTGTCGCTCCGAATGTAACAGCTGTTGCTTCTCACGGTGGACATATTATACAGGGGCAATGTAACCTTGTACAGTATACACTCTCGTGGAGCAAGGGGAACATTCTATACACCTGCAGATTTTCTTGTAACAACTTATACCTTCTTTATTCTCACAGATTTTTGTGAAGTATTAATATTCTTTATTTTTATTACATAAAGCCAGCACAATAAAAATTGTATTCCTTAGTTTCATCGTTTGTGGGTTTGATTTGGCCTCCCTGACCGTCCTGAGGAAAATCGGGTGGCCGGAGCATAGTACTAACCACATTATCACCCTAGTGTCCTTTATGATAATAAAAAAATACCTCTATAGTATCAGCCCATTTTAAATAAAATGGGTAAATTTTAACCCATGGGGGGGGGGTAAATTTTAACGTCCATTATTATTAACTATGAATTTTAGGACGTGTTATCTATAGGTTACCACCCTACTATCTACCGGTTTTCTAGCCAGGATAAGGCCGATGCCTTTTCTTTTTTCTAAAGAAGAGCCACCACCCCACAGTGGGAATCGAACGCACATCGCTCGGCGTGTAGTGTTAAGTGCTCACGCCTTAACACTCACAGCCACCAGGCCTCCATGCTCAGTAGAAAAGTAGCCGTTTTCTTTTATGCCAATGGCCAAACTGAACTAGGCAACATTATAGGATATGATAAATACAAGTAAAAATATTGAGAAACTTGAACATCTGAGAATTTAGAAAAAAAAAAAAAAAAAAAACATTAACGAAAAGAAGACGTCGTTATTACTCGACTTCGGATTGGACACTCAAGGCTAAATCATCGACATGTTTTGTGGAAAAGGAACCTTCAAAATTTTAAGTATAAGATCCCATCTGATATATATATATATATATATATATATATATATATATATATATATGTTTGATGTTATTTTTTGTCGCTGGGATAGTATTTTTGGCTGGAACGGCATTTCTCTCCAGCGGTGGTACTCCTCCTCACTTCTTCCTGGAATATTTCGATGGGTTCATCTCCATCTTCTTCAGCCAGGGTTTGTTGTTTCTTCCTCGGTGGTAGCCAAGGGAAGAAACAACAAACACCTTTCATTCCCTTGGCTACCACCGAGGAAGAAACAACAAACACCTGGCTGAAGAAGATGGAGATGAACCCATCGAAATATTCCAGGAAGAAGTGAGGAGGAGTAGCACCGCTGGAGAGAAATGCCGTTCCATCCAAATATATATATAATTAATTAAAATAAATAAATAAACAAATAAAATAAAATAAGACATAATAATTGACACAATATAATAATATATGAAGTGTATACATTTTTACAATACACATACTATGTAATATGTTGCCCATTAAACCAAGAAGTACCAGCGGCTAAAATATAGGAATGTTATGAAAATTTGCTTTCCATTAGATGTTTGCCTTTAATTTTTTTTTTGTGATAGATTGAGCTGTTTATTAGCCAAGCTACTGGAGAAATATTAAACATTTAGATATTGGACTTATTTAAATGTTTAATTTCAATTTTATTTATATATATATATATATATATATATATATATATATATATATATATATTACCATATACTCCATACCTAGCTTCTGAGTGACGGAAATTTTAAATAAACTTTAGCTTCAAGATTTTATGAATTGTACATTAGATACTGCAGTGCTTTTAGACCAATATACCCTCTAAGGCTTAAACAGGTTGCATGTAAAATTGCATGCATTATTCTCTGCCACATGACTACACACAGAGAGTGTGTTAACAACCCCCGTGTTGTAGCCACCTTTAATAGCTCACATCCATAACACCCTAATGAAGAGGAGATGGATTAGCGAGTTTCGCTCACTCTGACGGTAATTACAGGAGTTAGCAAGTATTAGCATACCACGTGGGTGTAGGTAGGAGTGGGGATGAAGAGAGGGGTGGGGGAAGCAGAGTTTTATTATGCCACAGTTAGCTTCAGCCGCAAACACTCAGGCCGCATATTAAACAACATTATACAAACACCACACTACATTTTCCGCAGATTCTGAATTTTAACTCGGAAAATATGTTTCAATCATGAAAACCAGTTTAATGAATTTTTACACATTTATAAACTACACAATGTATTTCGTATATTATCTACAGGGTGTCAAAATATAATACCTCAGCTGTATGACCGAATATTATGACCATTGTGACCCATTTTTTTTCTCTTATTCTGTTTCCAATATGACTTTAAAAAGAGCAGGGGTAAAAGTTAGCTCACAACCACTTCAGATTGGACATTCACTGATTCAAACAATTCAGCCAATGGTATCTTATGGTTGCAGAAAATAACTAATTCATTGTAAGGATTAGAATACAGGATAAGATCCTAATATGATAATTCCCATGGAAGTCATCTAATCAAATAATATTTTATCATTTTTATTTCAGAGAAATCAAAAAATAAAATAAAATAAACTTACTTGTTTTAGAAGGAAAAATATTTTTTCTTTACATTTTTTATTTTATTTTGAGCTTCGCAATTTTAGTGATGAGCTCATGACGAAGGAAGTGTTTTCAGTCTAGTAAAAAAAAACTTTTACATTTTTTTTAATTATCAAGAGGCATTTCACTCTTAACAACAAAGCAACCGTCAACTTCCTTATATGGTTAAGCGGATACGTTTTCCTGAAAGTGGAGGAGTTAGAAATCTTCAGAAGACAGAGTAAACAATTCCCGAAAAACAAAGATTTTGACGAATAACCTGAGCTTGGCTTATGGAACCACCCAGGAACCACTTTAATATAAACACTTTGTTGTCTCAAAAGAACTGGACTTGTTGGTCTCTCAAAGGAACTGGACTTGTTGGTCTCTCAAAGGAACTGGACTCGTTGGTCTCTCAAAGGAACTGGACCTGTTGGTCTCTCAAAAGAACTGGACCTGTTGGTCTCTCAAAGGAACTGGACTTGTTGGTCTCTCAAAAGAACTGGACTTGTTGGTCTCTCAAAGGAACTGGACTTGTTGGTCTCTCAAAAGAACTGGACTTGTTGGTCTCTCAAAGGAACTGGACTTGTTGGTCTCTCAAAGGAAATTTTATCTACTTTACGATTGTTTGATTGGACTTCATTTACAATAAACGGCGTTTCTTTGATCGCTGCAAACCATGATTGACATAAAACAAATAAGAAATTTCAATTTACTCTGTTTCTGTTCGTTGATTTATACATTATATTTTAAGGTTTTTGTTGCGCGTAAGGCCTACTATGACCTCCTGAAAGGTTGATACTCTTATGTGTGATACACTGGAAATATTTATATATATATATATATATATATATATATATATATATATATATATATATATTGAAAACGAATTAGAGATACGTTTCCGTCGTCCAGTGGTTGACCCATGGCTTTTCATTGGGAATATGCGGTTCGCATGCAGAAGGTTAAACTTTTTCATCTATGGCCCCGCTGTTTCATTCTCCACCATGGTTGTCATAACGCCATATATAGCTCTGCACCAAGGTGCAAATGCCCTACATAAGTATCGGAGATAGAAAAAAAATGCAACATCTAGAAAAAAAAAATAATATAAGGGATTTGATCTAAGCAATTGCAGTTAATTAATTTTAATGAATTTTTTTTATGTAAATGTTTAACGTATTATGCACACAGTATTTGTTTACGTTATTATTCCGTAATAATGTTTTTACGTAGCCGTATAATAAAAATAAAAATGTACATAAATAAATCACGTTTGGGTTATTTGTCGTGAAATGCACCCATCTCGGGTTTAATATAAAAATATACACATTTGAATTATGGAGTGAATATATTAACATATGATTACATCTGCATAACTATTTCAGTGATATTGGTGTGTGTTATCTTCCATAATGGAGTTTTTAAAGTTACATGATGATTTGGATGAATGAGAATAAAGCAATCGACTTTTTATTTCGAATCTCACAAGAGCGATAATGCGTGAAGGTTGAGGTGTCAAAAAGTAATAATATCTGTTTATTTTTATATTAAACTGTTTAACTTAGATTTTAAGTTTCATATTAATTAACTCAGAAATTTAGGACGGGTTTTCAATAGGTCACCACTCTAAAATTGATTTTATTTAAATTTTAACGTCCATTATTATTACCTGAAAATTTTAGGACGGGTTATCTATAGGTCACCACCCTTTTTTAGGCAGTTTCCTTGTCTTTTTTTCGAAAAAACAGCCACCACCTCATAGTGGGAATCGAACCCACGACGCTTGGCACGGAGTGTTAAGTGCTCATGCTTTAACACTCACAGCCACCAGGACTCCACCCTAAAATGATAAATTAGAAATGTAGGCATTAAGCCAAACATATCCAATCTTTGTCTAAAAAATATAAGAAATACAAATAAAATGAATATTTTTCGCCCATTTTACATCAATATTCAACCAACAGGCGGTGTTTGATAGATAGCTATCTTCGGTATCAGTATTCAACCAACAGGCGGTGTTTGGTAGATAGCTATCTTCGGTATCATTATTCAACCAACAGGCGGTGTTTGGTAGATAGCTATCTTCGGTATCAGTATTCAACCAACAGGCGGTGTTTGATAGATAGCTATCTTCGGTATCAGTATTCAACCAACAGGCGGTGTTTGATAGATAGCTATCTTCGGTATCAATATTCAACCAACAGGCGGTGTTTGATAGATAGCTATCTTCGGTATCAGTATTCAACCAACAGGCGGTGTTTGGTAGATAGCTATCTTCGGTATCATTATTCAACCAACAGGCGGTGTTTGGTAGATAGCTATCTTCGGTATCAGTATTTAACCAACTGGCGGTGTTTGGTAGATAGCTATCTTCGGTATCAGTATTCAACCAACAGGCGGTGTTTGGTAGATAGCTATCTTCGGTATCAGAAGAGTTGTTGATTGAAAGTTCCCGACCGATAAGATAAAACATAAATTGCTTACCACTTCTGATAATAGATAAGGTAATGAACTGGCCTTAGAGATATGAAAACACTCTATCCACTGTTCTAGTATTACACTAGTAGATAAGTGAGGTTATTGATATGAGCAAAGATTAACAACAAACCTAGGGAAAGATTAATTATCTTCTAAATCCAACATTTAGCTCGGCTAGAGAAATATCTTCCATTCTGAAACTGTAATATCTCCAAGCAGCCTTTTAATTCCATCTTTCTTCCAGGCTTCATGATTAATGTACTAGTTTCTGGGGCACATAGTCTTCTTGTTTAGACCTTTGCAAAGAATTATAGCTATCGAGGTTCCACTCATAAAATAATATTTGAATTATTTCTTAAATATATTCTTCTTATTAAACCATCAAATAAATAATGTCCAACGAGTCAAAAAGTGACAACATGTTGTTTACGTGAGGTTTATAATGTTGTATTCATCTTTTCCACAATGAAATTCCGATCTGTATATTTCTTAGCATTTATGTGTTTTCTTATTAAGGGCGAGGTTAGCTCAGTGGTAGAGCACTGAGTTCAAATCCCGAGCAAGCACTAAAGATTTTTTCTTCTAGTTTCTTCGTTCATGGGTTGAATTCGGCCTCCCTGTCTGCCCCTAGGCCAACCAGCCTTTAATTAATTTATTAATGGGTACCTTGGTGCTAATGACTCCAGCAGTCGAAGCAGCAAGGGGAAAGTCAGGCGGTCGGAGCTTAGTACTGACCACACTATCTCCCTAGTGTGCCGTATGGTCTTGTATCAGAAACCTCTATAGTATATCCCACTCAGAACCCGCTTGGCCTTTTATGGGACTGATTTGTTTTATGTGTTTTCTTATTTCTTTCTTCACCCTTACAAATGGCGATTTACAATTCTAATTGTATCCTTTATGACGGAAGAAGACTGACTTAGAGTCGCATTTAATGTTCCATCTTTAGAAACCTTTTTGTGTAAATGTAGGCATGTCAGATTACTGTGAGACTTCTGGATATACTTACAATTGCTTCAAGGTATCACATGATAGTAATATTATCAATTATAACTACAAAATAAGATGCATGAATAAGGTACATTAAGGTCCAAAACGTCGCTATAAGAAAAATATACACTTTTTGAAGGTTCTTTTAATATTTTTTTAGAATTCTACCGTCTTGATTTGAAAACACCCTTCCTTCATACATTTAATTAATTTGTTTATAAATAACAGTTGTATTTATTAAATACTAAACTATAACTAGTAAATATTGTGCTTAAACTAGTATTTATTAGTGTTTCATTACCTCCTAGAGGGGAGATGAAACACCTTCTGTTCCTACAATGTTGAAACTACACGATTCTGCTTTTAGACCGCCATCTGTTCGGCTACACACAGACCTACATCTGGGGTCCATTTCTCTACACATATCTTCTTGTGGAATACATGAAACATACAACATGTTGTAGAATGTTGTTGAAATTTATATACTAGAACAATATATGAGCAAGGAATATATTAATGAATGCAGAAAATTATATAATTTTAATTATATAATTAAATTTGTAAAGATTATGGTCAGTTCATGCCAGGACGACGAATCATGTGCTTAAAGTAAAAAATTTGAAAAGTTCAAATATGTTAATTTGTATCAAACAGCTTCACACATTCTTTAAATAATATAAGCCAAGCTCCCAAAAATTATGGGGGTCTCTTCTTTAAATAGTAAACAGCTAGTTTCATTCGGGTAGAATAGAAACATATCCGTTTTTAACAGCTGACTATTATTTCAAAAATATATATTCGTTTCCTGAGCAACCCCCCCCCCTGTCTTAATAAGTAATTTTCTTCATTCTGTTGCTGTAAAGCAAAAACTACTCATTAAATTGTTTGTCATCATAATGCTACATCCTGTGCTTTTTCTTCTTCATTTTTTTTCTATCTCCTTTGGGCCCTTAAGCGTGAAGTGGTTCAGCATGGACCTATCTTCTGAAAATCTGAAATCCTGGGTCATTATCTTTGCTTAAGGCATAAATGTAGCTTTTTTTTTAACCCTTTAAGGGGCAGAGACGGCTTAAGCCGTCGTAAGTCCAAAAATTCGTTCGCCGGTCCGATTCTAATAGCTTGTTGCTCTAATAGATATCCTGGTACTGTTAAAACTATTTTCAACCCTTCCAGCCCCTTGACAGCCTACATAGCGGTACTTTGTCCTCTTACGGCACCTAGCGTACCCAAACTCGCCTCACCCTCTGAAGCGTATTCAGTGATTTCCTTTAACAGGAGCACATCTACCTTCAACAATGTACGTAAAAAAATCGTATATATATATATAAAATACTATTGCTCGTTACTTTATCTTTCTGGAATATGTCGCTAGGATGTTATTGATAATTGTTTAGAGGAAAGTATGGGTTTTGTGCTGTAATGAGACAGGATATGCATTAATTATGGATATTTACACCGGAAAGTATGGGTTTTGTGCTGTAGTGAGACAGGATATGCATTAATTATGGATATTTACACCGGGAAGAGAAAGAAACCACATTATAATTCAGGCCTAGGAGAACGGATTGTTTTTATCACAGTTTATTTATTTCCTTACTGCATTATGTAATTGTAAATGTCTCAAAGAGTAAAAATATTTCTTCGCAAATTTTAATTTGAGTAAACGGGCTAATGATCAAATGTTATAGAAATTCAGAAAATAAGTAAGCAAAGAATCCAGAGACGACGGCAACTAACACATGGAAGAAATACCATTATAAGCGTGAAAGATCGCGGCCGCAACGTGGGAAATGCCTAGACCTGTGTCATGCGGGTTTGCATTCAAGTAAACATTACATAGACCCTTAAAGCGCACAGACGGCTCAGGCCGTTTAAAAAAATAAATAAAAAAGCTTGATTTTGTAATAAATAGGCTATGGGGTGTGATTTAGCAGCCACAAGGAGTCATTTTTTTCCATTTCTTGATTTTTAATTTGTTTTCCGATGATTGCGCCTTAAAGGGTTAATTTATACTCAAGTTAAGTTCATGGTAAAAACAATAACATTGGTAGAAATTGCTTAAATCTTTATAGATGAAGATCTGAATACATATCAACAAATTCTTTCACGAGTCCAACAACGCAATGCCTCCGCATTTTATCAGTATTTTGTGGTGACGTACAAATGCATTGCAGAAGTGACTTGTACAGGATCAGTTTGTTTTCGACACTTGAGCGTGATTTATGGATTCAAATCGTATATAGTTGTCAAAATCATATAATGACTATAAAATAGCAATTTACAATTGAAGGGGTCGGAGTTATATGTTGGATATTATGTAGGAATATCAGTCTATGATGCCAATCGTACTAAAATATGACTACAAGCTCTGTATGCTGCTTAATCTTGTTCCCCTTAATTATTTCTACTGATATTCCCACATAATATTCAGCGTAAAGCAGCTACAGTTGAGTTTTGTTTAAAATGTTGCTTGGCACTATTTTTCCCCGTCCCGTAAAATTATATCATGGCATTGAAGAAAATTCTCGCTAATTTAGTGAATTAGTTTTTTTTTTATTATTATTTCCCCGTTATTACTGGCGCATCAACTATTTGGCTATTAGCGCCGTTCGTGCGTTATTAAATCCAATTCTGCTTAGATAAATCTGTATGGAAGTTGGAGCAGTAAAATAGGCCTCCTATAGATTAGATTTATACTGCTTCCGTTCCAGAAGAGCAGGCAGCTTATAAAGTACCAATTTCTGCTAATACAAGGAAAGCGCGGACAAAGGGCTTTAGATAAAGATATGCAAGAGGCTTAACAGGATGGGCTTAGCGGCAAGCCTCCGACAGATTCTTAATTCTAAGCCTATTATTTAATTAATGTTCTTAAGGCCCTCCCATTGGCGAAGCGCCAATTATAGGCAGGTAATTTGGGCGGGGGCCATCTTACGGCCTGTAGTTGGCTCGGATGCCGCTAGGGTGCACTGACGTATTGCTCTTCTCTCCTTGTCTGTCGCCTTTTGTAAGCTCTGTCTGGGGATTTACCGTTTTATCTGCTTTCTGCTTTTATTCTTCTCCGATGTTGAATTACATCCAAGTCACATTGGAAACGAATTCCACACAACGAATCTACTAATATTATTCGAAACGGATAATCTTGACCTCCTAACTCGTCCAAACAAATTTACAAAATCAAAAATTGCATCCTAAGCATTTCCATCTATAACTGTTTTTGAGCATTCATTTTCTGGAATGTTAGAAGAAAAACTGGGATGTAAACTGAAATCTCAAAGAAAACCAAGATTTCAGGCGCCACAAAGGCAAATTTGTAGTATCATACGCGGAAATAACTCCAAATATGCACCGATTTCTCGGAAAAGGATCGCTAAACCAAAATTCGTAAAATAACTTTATCTGTAGGAAATTCAATAAGCTGGCGAATAGATTCTTTACATTTTCCACGATTTCCCAGCCTTTTTTGAGATATGTAAGAATATATCCGATTATCGCAAGTAAAATGTTGGTGATATTTTCTAATCGGCACCCCATTGTTTCATGAAGTGTCTCACCAACGGGTTTCTTCCCTTTAAAACGAGACAGGAAACCCGCTAAGAATCGCTTTGAAGTTCAAGAATTGTTGTTCTTATTATTAATGGAAAAATATTAATGATTCTATCCTAATCTTTCCTAAACCCACCAAGATGACGCTACTTTCAGCTAGTCGGGGTATTTAATTAATTGATGGGAACGTTAAGGATATTTTTAATTTTAAAAATATTTTCAAGCATTTTTCTATGAGTGCAACCTCAATAGTTGTTTTAACACCGAAACGTGTTTTAAGCATTCTCAGGGAACCTTCAAATAAAAAAAACCGTAAGAAATTGGAAATCTCTTTAACAAAATGATATTTTAACAATAATAATAATTCGAAAAAGACGTCACACTTTTTCTAGAAGAAGGTACTTCTTCCTCTGTTGAAGATTCCTTAAATCCTTTCTTTCCACGATGGTTTAGATAAAGCTCATATAATAAAAAAGTTTCATCCGAGCGTTCTGGAAGAATTGCTATAAAGTTGGAAAAACACATTTTAAAAAGAAAATTCATGAATAAATTGAAAGTTTTAACTTCTTTCTTTGAAATTATATGTGAAAAGATTTCTGAGTTTTTGCCCTTTCAAGTTTTTCCCTTATTATTCTATAAAGTATTCAGAAACTCGAGTCGGAGAAGAAAATGGTTTGAGAGTTTTCCTGAAGGAAAACACAGGTTTGGAGTTGTATGGTTTGCAATGATAAATATGTGTCGCAAGAAATCATACCTAAATATATTAAAAAATAAAAATGTTGTCTCTCTATTGTAATATGCATCATTAGTAAAGAAATATTATCATAATTTAAAAAATATGTTAAAGTCTGACTCGCAAGAACTGCATTAACTTGCCGGATTGAAATTTACAAATAATATATTATCATGATGATTAGATAGTTAGCCGTCGAGGTGATAAGTAAAGATGGAATGGTTGGGATTCGGCTGAAGAAACCTCAGTACGATTTTTGTTAAAAAAAATCTATATTTTGGACGTTTCGGCTACTCATTGGTAGCCTTCGTCAGCTATGGAAATTCCTGGAGGCAGAGGAAGACCAATGGTGACACGGAACCACTTCTACAATGGTTACTTCCACAATGGACACTTCCACAATGGTTACTTAACTGTCAACATTGGTCTTCCTCTGCCTCCAGGCATTTCCAAAGCTGACGAAGGCTACCAATGAGTAGCCGAAACGTCCAAAACAGATTTTTTTAACAAAAATCGTATTGAGGTTTCTTTAGCCGAATCCCAACCATTCCATCTTTACTTAAATAATATTTTAGTTCTACAAAAGACGTACCTTCCTAACAAGAATATATAATTTTCGATGATAATAATGTTTTTCGGCAGTTCCAAAGGCGTTTGAGTTTTCTCTTGGATACTTGACAGTCAAAAAGTCGTACCCGACCAGGGGAAATAGGAGTGAGGTTACAAATACATAAATTTTTGAGCAGAAAATGGCCGTAGGGCTTGAACTGTCAGATTATAAATATGGATCAACGAGAAATTTGGTATATATGATTTTTTCAGGAAATCTTTTTCCAAGATTTTTAACTGATTCACGATTACTGATATAGATATTGAGATGGAAAATTATTGGAAGATCTACTTTCAGCTTGTCCACAGCATCTCGTAGCAAAGAGACCGTATAGGGCAGGTAGATCTGGGTATCGTCAGCTTAATGGTCTATGGAAAGAGGAAGGTCACAAATGTATAGACAAAATAAAGTTGGGGCTAAGAAGGAGCCTTGAGGTACACCACGGAAAAGGTCCTTGAGGGGTTACTGTCGGGGATTATTACGTATTGGGGTCGCTTCGATAGAAAGGATTGGAACCAGCTAATGGCACTGTTCGACAAGCAAAGGCGTTGGAGCTTGGAGTGAAGGATTTGATGTTCAACGGAATCTAAAGATCTGTACAAATCTAGGAAATGAAGGTCTCATTAGATTTGTAGAGAAAATATAGTTGGGGATTACGAGGAGCCTTGGGGTACTCAACAGAAGAGGGCTGGAGGGTTTGCTGTCGGGGATGACCACGTATTGGGATTCATTGGATGGAAAGGATTGGAACCAGCTAATGGGCACTGTTGGACGAGCAAAGGCATCGGAGTTTGGTGAGAAGGATTTGATGTTCAACAGAATCAAAAGATTTGGACAAATCTACGAAATGATGGGTCCAATAGATTTGTAGAGAAAATAAAGTAGGGGCTATGAAAGAGCCTTGGGGCACACCACGGAAGAGGGCTAGAGAGTTTGCTGTCAGGGATGACCACAGATTGGGATTCATTGGATGGAAAGGATTGGAACCAGCTAATGGCAATGTTGGACGAGCA